>JAUPFT010000003.1:5516530-6116530 GCA_036936625.1 Parnassius smintheus behrii
GCTACAATTATGCATATTAGATTAAATCAAATAAATCACATTTACATACGTTAATCCAACACATAAAGACCCGTTTACATGCCAATTTCTTGTACCTACAAGAGCAAATATCGAATGCAGTTAAATAAGTGCAACAATTGCCAAGGTTTACATGCTGATGGTTGAATGCTATTATTAAATGCAATTCTTGACAAGAAATAATTGCTTGTGACTTTTGTTTACACCAAGGCAATTATGTTTAGGAGATAATTACTTTCAAGTTTTGACTTGTCTAATCACAGCCTTGTACGTGTTTGTGCCATTTTTTTGATTCAAGTATCGAACATATCAGAACAGAAGTGTTTATTAAAAATTAGTTTAAAAGTATTAAAATTCAGGTCTGCTGATTTAATCCTTCAATCCCCGTAAAATTCCCATGAAGTCGCATGCATCCGGCAAATCCCAAGCCGCATGCCACCGCACCCACCCACAGCACTTTAAACTATTAAAACTTATATTTAGTAACTACTTTTCTATGAAAAAGTTAAGCACTATAGAATTACTACAAAATTTTCTATCTTGTGGTCTAAACAAAAGTCAGTTACTCTATGTATTTTTATTTTTATTCTAGTGTCAATTTATGACATATTAAACCATAAAACAGTACTTTAAACCATAAAAACTTATGTTTATAGACTACTTTTCTATAAAGAACTTTGGCATTATAGAATCCATACATAATGTTCTATCCTATGGTCTAAACAAATCAATTACAATATGGATTTTATTTTTAATCTACCGTAAAATTGCGCCATTTTCTTTTGGTCGGCAAGTGTCGTAAATTGACATTAGAATAAAAATAAAAATACATAGAGTAACTGACTTTTGTTTAGACCACAGGATAGAAAATTTTGTATAGATTCTATTATGCCAAACTTTTTCTTTAGAAAACTAGTCTCGAAATGTAAGTATTTATGTGTTAAAGTGCTGTGGGTGGGTGCGGTCGGATCCGACCGCTTGAATTTTGACGGAACTTTGGTCGGATCCAACCGTGTGTCCATTGAAAGTTTAATGAATTTTATTGAGATTTATCAAAGTCATGAGTATTCATGGGATATTGAAAATGTAAATAACAAGAGGTGTGATGCAAGATATACTGCAACCAACAGCATTTGCCCAGGATTTGGAGTTCTAGTATTGTGGAGATCTGATTCTTGTTTTTCTTCCAGCAGGAATAGGATTACGCATTGTTGCATTTTGTCTTTGTATAGAAGATCCTACTATATCGAACAAATTATAAATCTGAGTTTTGTTCACACGAAACATGTCCTTAAAATCATCTTGGTTATCCTTCCTTCCTCCCGTTCTTGCTATGCGTTTTTTGATCCAACACCATTTTTTTCGATGTCATCATAACATTTCTTGCTTAAGAAGAGCAGCAACAATCAATGCACGCCCTGTACAATTGTTGCAAATATAGAGAAAATCCAATTGAATACAAGATTTTCATAAGAAATTATTATATGTGTTATTTTATTTACACCAATAAAAAGTAATGAAACGAAACTTGTCCAATAGATCAAGATTGCTAAACTATTCAAGTCATTCATTGCTTCATTTTAATCGTATTCAACAAAAACTTGCATCATGTAAATGGCCCGTTATTGTCGCTTAGACAAATCATGTCGATTTATATCAAAGACATCACTAAATTCTCAGGGTAGAACTATCCGTGTTTTATTGATAAATGTGCTGTTGAAAGTAAAACACAGATTGCTTAATATACAAACCTCAAAATTTAGTGAATTACGGTCGAATTTCGACGACTAAGCGACCATACGCTTACTTTAATATCTATCTCAACTATTATACTTGTGTATAATACACAGTCATAAATGTTTCCAGGTCAAAACTACTTCTGACCGACGATAGAAGTATATTTTTTATTGAATAAATACTTGCAAATTAGTTCTAACTAAAATAAATTGTTGATGTCAACAACAAAGAGGTATTAAGTGTATTATTTCTTTGATAATCCCACGTGTTTATATTGTTCCAAAATGCATTGTCAATTTATTCAACAATACAATTTATACAAGTTATATTTTTTATTGCAGTATTTACGTAAATTATTCAATCGTTACAAGAACAAATAAGTGAATATATATTGTGACCGAAAAATATCGTTTGAGATTAGTTTTGACTCGTTAGACATAACAACATTAAATGGTTTTAACTCTTCTTGGCATATAATTTGATATATTATGATAGATATTAGAAACTAAGTTAGGGAGTCTTAATAAGTACAGTAACAATATTGGTACACCTTGAATACTTCGTTGACAATACAACAAATACTTCTAGTATACATTGTGTCCCAGAAAGAATGGATAATCCTGGAGCACCTAATATTACAAGTATCAGGCGCTCAAATAAAAATACAAAAAACAATATATTCCAAGTAGTGCCAAAAAAATGAAGGTTTAAAAAATATGTTTTATTGACCTTACTGTATTTTCATATGGTCTATATGCCACATGAAAGTACAGTAAGATCAATTCGCGAACTTATCTACATTTTTAAACAATTACGTCAATCCGCAGATTCAGAAACCATGAAGATGGTTTATGTGACATTGTGTCAATCAATTTTATCTTATTGCATATCCACGTGAGGTGGTGCGGCTAAAAGTAATTTTATACAACGTGAACAAGCACAGAGAGCTATTCTAAAAGTATGTTGTTTTTAACCGCGTATGTTTTCTACAGACCAACTTTGACTTGACAAAGTTGACGATTGCCAAATACTAGCTCTTAGACAATTATTCATTTTAACCACTACTCTCAAACAACATGCCTTAACCAAAAATATCTCCGATTTCTCTACAATAAATTGCCTAATACCTTATCCCTCTTCCACACACACACACAAACACAAACACACACAAACACACACAAACACACACACACACACACACACACACACACACACACACACACACACACAAACACACACACACACAAACACTTTCTTTATTAACCATAAACAGTTATTTCATTGGGTATGACAAATATGGAAATAGAGTTAATCTTTATGTGTTAATGTTTAGACATAAACAGCATTCTTCGTAAAGGTGGAGACCTGGTGACATGGTAACACGGGTAACTTACCCACCATAGGCACCAGCGATCCACGGAAAAAGTTGTTATGTACTACTTATATACTACTCATAACTCTAAATGTAACTTTGTTTGTGGTGAGAAATAAATGTTATTATTATTATTAACAAAATGGTATAATACATACTTTTATTCAAAGATAGAAAATTAAAAAAAATCTTATCTTTTCTTTAACGGTTAAAATGACAAGGGCGTTCTTGAGTGAAAGAGTCCTTTTTATTGTAGTAAAGATCGTATAATATCGGTATTTAGTACCTTAGTGTCCCCTTAATCTGCCTTAGTTAGGCACACTCCTAAGCGGCTTTTCGCCTCTTGCGCCCTCCTTTCTGCCAAGGAGGGTCGCATTCGCATACGGCTTAGAGATCTCTCGTCAGATCGGTAAGCCAATCCATAAAGGTGGGGTTTAGTGGGTAAATGTCTCCACATAACCACGCAGCCGGCTGCGTGGTATGCTATGAGCATTCCCCACCTCCCTCCCCGCTTTCCGGAGGGTTGCCCATATTTGCTTCGGGCGCAAAAAAAAGAAAACCTTAGTGTGGCCCACGCTACCCATATTTTGTTTACTGCGATTTACGAGACAGGGATAGGTAGAGTGTGAGTAAGCAAGAGGAGATTATAATGTTTATACATTGTACCTTTGCTCGCGCAACTGGGCATATAACAAAGCCAACTGTTTAGTGCGTCTCTCGACCTGTTGGGTTTGACGACTTGGCTTGTATCTGAACCGATATTGTGTACCAAGATGCTACGTATTCAATATAAGGCACAAGAATACTACTAAGAATACTATAAGTTAATGCAGAATCAATTGGTGCTGCAGCCCTTTATAGGGAAATAATACCCTACCGCGCGTCACCCAGATTACCGCGTATTCATCACAGTCCACAGGTGTTATTCAGTAGCTAGAATACCCGGCGGCGGCATTGGTGGTATGAGCACTGGAGGACTAACTTATATCAATACACAAGACATTGTGCTAAAACTAAATTGAGCAAGACCCGTCCACCTCTACCAGAGTAATAACAGCACGATGTACTAGAATCTCGAAGAAGACCGTGCACCATGTACTGAAAACAAAATTCATCCCTACCACATTTGACCCGTCCAAGCTCTACAACCAAGAGATTACAATGCACGATTGTTTTTTTGTCGACAAATACTTGCAAGCGATAAAATCCATAAAAATAGTTTTAAATTTAACTTAATTATTTACTTATGTAATTAATTTATATAACTTAATTACATATTAAGCCATTCGTTGGTAGCGTGACGGAATTACTTTCCCCATATCAATCTATGGGTGTCGAAACAATAAAGGCTAACTGAAACGGTAAATGGGCAGCGGTATCTTACTAATATCAGCTCAAAATAATAAAAAATGTCGCTCGAAAAGCGTGAAAACTATAACAAATATTCATCCTATTAGATAACCTTATTCAGATTCAGAAATTCAGCAGTGAACTTTTGATATGTATTATACAGTAACGATGATGATGATGATGATGAATAATTTCTTCAAATATCGTCCAAAGCAACTGTTTATGAATCTAGTTCTAAATACTGTAAAGTACATGGAAGACTGATCTTAAAATATACAAGCAGATGAGGAACAGCGGCACCGGTTCAAATTTTTCTTTACCTTTAATCAAATCGATCAGGTAGATCGGCAAAGGTTCATAAGTCTAAATATTTTCTCATGTATATGATGGTGTACTTTGGTAGGATATTAATATTATACAGCAATAGATAAAGAATTAATGATAAAGAAAATACATATAAAATATTAATGTAGACATACCAAACAATTCAAATCGTGTAAAGTATGGCCTTCGGGAAAATGTTTTTGTATTGCGGTTCTTTACATTCACCCTTATTATGCTGACCTTATTGTAATCCAAGTCATCGCTGTTGAGGAAAAGTTTTAAAATACAGAACTGAGTCTCATTCTTCTTGTGAAAAGGAGGTAGGAAATTTTTCACATACTAAAAGTTGTCGTAAGGAGATAACTTTGGGTCCAAGTTGATAGCTTTGGTCGTGACGTAGTCCACTTCCGTATCACAGCTCACTGGACAATGATAATTGTATGCGCCGTAGGAAACTAGAACGGATAAAAGAAATTGTATCAGATTTATTTTAAATATATTATATTTTTCTTCTTTAATTATAACATTATTTACGTCCATTTTTGTTGGTATCATCCTTTTATATCTACATCTTGTTCAATTAGGGAACATGAATAGAATAGGCGACTCACACGATAGGCAAATTGTTTATTTAAATAATCAAAATACAAACTAAATTGGTGGTAATCGGGTCGCGAGCTATCGGCGAGTGACGGTAAGCGCGGTGGTGAAATAAACCCCCCGCGCTTCTCGTACTCCCCGCGAACACCATCGGTGCTGTCGTATCGGCGTCGACACATCTGATACCAAACAGCAGTGCGTGCACCCCTGGGCTTAAATTTAGGTCCAATATTATTTAATCGGATTAGAAAAGGCTTTTTTGGTGGTTTAAATTTCATGAAAATAATCGAATCAATAGAAGAATCAGTATTATAATAAAGAGATTTAAATACAGTGAAATCTTAACGGCGATTACTCAAAAATTAACTTTCAATAGAAAATTCTAAAACCATACTTCGAGGAATTAAATAGTACATACCTAATTGTACTTTTAGAAAGTACTGTACAGAATAATTAAGGCCCGACTCAGATTGTGAAATTATTATATTCTTTGTAGTTCTTCGTAGTCGGCTCTAACTTTTAATAAACTTTTTTTTACAAATGAATCGCAATCGCTGCCCAAAATTTTGTAGGAAAAATAATGAAAATAATATCCTATGCGGACAATTTTTTTAATAGGATAGGGTAACAAACGAACACACGGTCCACCTGATGCTGTGGCCCGCAGACATCTACATCTATCCTTGATTACGAATCAAAACGCAGATGCGTTGTCACCCGATTTGAAAATTGATAAATAATATGTTAATATGCAAAGTGTAATTGTTTCCTTATTCTCAAATTTGTTGCAAAGCTATTAAACTTCTTTTCCTATCACATCGTAGAATTATGGCGTACACCTCAATGTCTCATTTATTTTATTTTATTCATTTCGTTCGGTTACTTTAACCGAAACAGGATTTTCTCCTTTATCACACGAAATTATTTTTCTCAAGGTAAACCCCCAGTTACGGTTATTTGTAAGCCCCTTCGTGCCATGCGGGATGCGAATACATGACTCTCAGCTCACAGTCCTGCAACTAATCGCTAAACTATTGCGACACAGACACGTCCGTGGTGCAGTGGCTAAGCCAGATTTAATATCGAATAAACTCTAATAACTCTTTAGTATATATTAGAGTACATTAATCATTGAAGAATCAAAGAGAAATAATGGTTTAAAAAGTACCATTAATAGTAACCACCTGCATGACGCCTAGCACACAGCAGTTGGCGAGCGCGACAGACAGGGATCCCAGGTATACGCGGATGTACAACTTGTGTGCACCCACAGTACTTTGCTGTCCTTTTCATTTCGCGTTCCATAATGCAGAACTGTCTGCGTACAGATAATTAAACATATAGTTAAATATACACCACGCGCTGCCCTAATGCATGTTGGTGGACTTGATTGCCTAATTGACCTAGGTCGAAAACGCGACTGCTGACCGTAAAGTCCCAGATTTGTGTTCCAAGTTAAGTCAAAGAGTTATTTATTCCGTTTATAATATCTCAATTACAGCCCGGAGGCAAGAAGTGGGCGATGTTTCACTACCGTGCTTTAGAAATCAAACAAAGCCGTTAGTCCTGCGCAAGATTTTTTTTGGTCGTATCGGCTTATGAGAGTGATGGAATAGAAAGTTCACCTTCGCTTCCGCATGCACTATGGTAATATAATTCGATCCTGTGCAAATATTTCATCTCCATTAAGACTGGCCTCGGCGACAGAATCTTGATCTGAATGACAATGTTATTATTATTATGGCAAAGGGTATTTATAAAGTATTTTCATTTGGTTGTGCCGAATAAATATATATATATATATATATATATATATATATATATATATATATATATATATATATATATATATATATTCGGCACAAATTATTATTATTTATGGGGTATCTATATAATTTTCTCACCTGGTTGGGTGCTATAAATATATAATTATAAATTAAAATGAAAAGCTAAATATACATAAATATCAATAAAATAAAATAAATACAAAAACTACATAAATAAATAAGATCCAACCAGATGGGAGCCCTCGGCAGGGGAGACCAAACGGCCGAGGGTTAGGGGGAAAGGGAAAGAAACCGGCGGACGATGCGGGCGGTATTGAGAAGCACCGCCTTCTGCATTTGAGCCCGGAGCGGTCCGTCACGGAGTCCCAGTCGCCTCAGATGACCCGAGAGGCTGACTGGGATTAACCCATTCGCAGAGACGACTACAGGAATAATTTCGGTCGGCATACCACCCCACATGTCGGTCACCTCGTGAGTCAGGTCCAGATATTTTGTTCGTTTATCCGTTTCGGCTTTCACGAGGTTCTCGTCATACGGAATGGTAATGTTGATCAAAAATATCCTTGACTGTGCCCGGTCCATCAGCACAATATCGGGCTTATTCGCAAGAATAGTCCTGTCTGTGATGATGGTCCGGTCCCAGTAGAGCCTGGCGCGGTCATTTTCGAGCACGGCTTCCGGCAAGTACTTGTAATACGGCAATTTTCGGTCCACGAGACCGCATTTCAGAGCGAGCTCCTGGTGCAGAATTCTGGTTACTTGGTTGTGCCTGTGCAAGTACTCAGAGTTAGAAAGCGCCGAACAACCGGAGATGACATGCCTAAGTGACTCACCGGGATGGCGACAAGCTCGACAGAATTCGATAGTGCCATCCTTTAGGATGTATCTCCGATAATTGTTGGTCTTAATAACCTGATCCTGTATTGCACAGACAAAACCCTCGGTTTCCCCGAAGAGGTCACCAAAGCGTAGCCAGTGGAGGGAGGTTACTGTGTCTACGAAAGGCCCATGTAGAGACTTGTAGTACCTCCCGTGGAGCTCCTTCTCCTCTTCTTCATGGGTCTTCCCATTGCTCGTTGGCTAAGGATAGAGGGGTAAGTCCTTTATCACTAGAAATGACGTCATTATAGAATGGATCATCCGATCTCGCCAGGAAGTAATGACGGAGGCTGCACACTTCGGGATTATGCATGGTGAGCGCGCTCAGGAAGCCACGCCCACCATGCTTTCGCGGCAAGTACAGCCTCATTACCGACGATCTCGGATGATGCATCCTATGGGACGTCATTGTAGTGCAGACTTTTCTATCCAGGGCGTTAAGTTCAGTCTGACTCCACCTGAGTATGCCAAAGGTATACATGAGGACAGGTATGACCCAACCGTTATATGCATGTGTCTTATTCACACCGGACAAAAGGCTGTTAAGCACTTTGGTCAAGCGTGCATAGAACACGTCGCAAACTGACTGTTTCATACCAGCCTCATCGATACCGATGTTCTGTGACATACCCAGGTATCGGTATGTTTCAGCCTCGGAAAGGGTTCTTAAGTTGACGGGCATAGATAAGTCTATGCCCTGAGAGTTAGCAACCCTTCCCCTTTCAACATGGAGGACCGCTCACTTATCCGTCCCCAGCTCCATTCTAATAGAATTGCTAAATTCACACGTGATGTTTAGCAATTCCATAAGATGAGAGCGACTGGAGGCGAATAATTTGAGGTCATCCATATAGAAAAGGTGGGTCACTTTTGTACCTCCCTTCCGAAGCTGAAATCCCCTCCCGGAGCCCTCCAGTAAAGTACTGAGAGGGTTCAAAGAGAGGCAGAGCCAGATTGGACTCAGACAGTCGCCCTGGAATATACCCCTTCTTATCCTTATGCGGCTTTCCGCAGCCGTCATCCGCTCACCTAGATGACAAAGGATCGTACTCCACTGCCCCATACACTGCTCGAGGAAGCCTCGAACTGTACAGTCAATCTTGTACAGCTCGAGGACCCTCTTTAGCTATGTATGGGGCACCGAGTCAAATGCCTTTCTGTAATCTATCCAGGCGGCGGAGAAGTTCCGACGGTTGCGGTTCACCACTTTGCCAATGACCGCGTCAATGAGGAGTGGTTCCTTGGTTCCACGACCGCCGCCCCGACATCCATTTTGAGCGCGCGACATCACCTGATTTGAGTCCAGGTGACGAGCGATTCTCGCGCTCAAAATGGATGTTAGTGTCTTGTATATGGTCGGTAGACACGTGATGGGGCGGTATTTGCTCGGGTCTGTGGCACCCTGATCTTTAGGAACCAAATGAGTGATCCCAGTAGTGAAGAGGCTTGGGAGCGACTTCTGGTTGAGAGCCTCTTGAAACTGTCGGGCGAGCACAGTGTGACACACCATGAACCCCTTCAGCCAGTAGTGATACAGCCCGTCAAGCCCCGGACTTTTCCAGTTCGGGGCCCTACGGACAGCCTCAGCTACGTCATCCGGCGTTATGATGACGGGGTCCATGGGCATAATACCCGCACACTGACTCGCCACAACTTTCGTCCAAGGGCCCTCGTTGTGGTTTACGGGCTCTGACCACAGACTGCGCTAGAATGCGACCGTGTCGGCCTGATTTGGTGCAGGGCCCGTTCCACTTACTATTGGTCGCTCCAATGATTTATAGAGCCTCTTCTGATCACTCTAGAAGAGACGATTCTGGTTGAACCGTGTCGACCTCTCGGTATATCGCCGAATCCGCTTTCCCCAAGCAGCTATTCTTTGCTTCAGGTCGTCTATGCGCTCCGTCAGTTTTTGCATTATATCCGGCTGGGACAAACTAATATTTGTCCCAGCAAACGCCATCCTGACGGTGCGCACGATCCTTGGCCTGGTATTGCCTGACCTGAAGCATATCAGTCTGCCGATGAGGGCCCTAGCCTTTGCGATACGTTCTTCAATTCTTATTCTCCAGGCTGGTATAGCACTACTTTGTCCAGTAGCGCGTCCAGCCGTGGAGAGTTTGGCGCCTATAATACGGCAGACTGCCAGTGCGGCGCCAAAAAGAATTGAGTCCGTCTCGCAAAGGTCCCGGCTGGCTTACAAATAGGTAACCAGCATTGGGTTCAGAGCCCTCACGACAGCCCGATTCCGCTTGCTTAGGGCTAAGCGGGGAAGTCGCGGTCGATTTTCGAGAGGCGTACTGCGCGTTTCCACAATCGCCTCTTCCAATGTACTCCTCATTTGCTCTAGTTCCAGTTCCTGGGCAACTGTTCCATCAT
Organism: Parnassius smintheus behrii; assembly: GCA_036936625.1. Taxonomy (NCBI): domain Eukaryota; kingdom Metazoa; phylum Arthropoda; class Insecta; order Lepidoptera; family Papilionidae; genus Parnassius; species Parnassius smintheus. Next base: position 5,526,974 of record JAUPFT010000003.1, read on the forward strand.
CGTTTGAATCAACCACAACTGGCGTATTCACGGCGGCATCCACATTTGCCGTTTGCTCAGCAAGTTGTGGTGCCGCATCCTCAGCCGCAGCATTTTCACCCGATGAAGGAACAGCCTCACGTCGTAGCCGTTCGAGTTCGGTGACATCAAATGTATTTGAGCGCAAGATATACCGAACTCGGTCTGCCAGGTTTTGCTCGGTGACGGTTACAGATGGCTCCAGCTCAGCAAAAAGTCGATGCATCCTTGCCCGATACGCAAAACCTCCAGTTTCACCCCCTTTCGCCCTAAAATACGCCCGCAATGCGTTGCTGTTCATCTGGGTTGTCCAACGTATACGGCGTACTCCACCAGTGGCGGGTGCCGATTGCTGAGCCCGCGAAGACCCTGCCGACACCAAGTCAGCTGGTGGGGATGATGGATGCGAGGAGCTGCTGGGTGGTCGTGCAGCACCTCGCGCTCGGCTGGCGGTTCGCATGCTGTCACGTCCAGCGCCAGCTCCAGACGCGCCCTGGCGACCTCCAGGCAGCGGCCCTTTGCGCGTTTCATTTAATTCCATCATCCATTTTAGGGCGTCATTTAGCGGGAGACGCCCAGACCCGGCGCCGTTTCATGGTTAGGCCATGTGCACAAGCGGGCCTTGGCACCTTCAATTTTTGCCGAGGCACGGCACTAACACCTCTTGACAAGGTGCTGACTGACTGCGCTGACGTAGCGGTTTTGTCACATAACCGTTATATCAGCGGGCGATGGGGTCGTCACTTCCCTACGCCTTTTTTATTATTATTATTATTATTTATTTCTTATTCAGGTAAGTACACCCATTTTGTTAGTACACTTAAAACTCAAAAACTAGGGGTTAGTAGATTCACAAACTAAATAAATTATTATTATTAATTATATTTTATATAAATATTAATACTTGAAGAGGTTAATTACCTCTTTGGGTGTGCTAGTTTCCTGGTTAAGTTTGTCCCATAGCACAATTAATATATATATTGAATACACTGACATAAATAAACCAATACTACATAAATAAATAAAATTCAAACCAGATGGATGCCCTCGGCAGGTGAGACCAAACGGCTGAGGGTTAAGGGTAAGGAGAAAGAAGCCGGCGGACGAAGCGTGCGGTATCGAGGAGCATCGCCTTCTGCATTTGGGTTATTATAATTATTATGTTATTACTATTATTATGACTGATTTTACATATCCTCGAAATATTTTTAGACACTCCATTCAGATAGACATTCTGCGGGATAGTTTTAGCACAGATGGAATACGAGTATATGCATATATATTATATATTATGGAATATATTATATGAATGCCACATGGCATTAAGTCCGCCCTATGTACCCTTTAGCTTAAGGTGTTACATGTAAGTTTTTTAAATAAATAAATAAATATAAGAGAGTGCATACTGAAATTGTGAGTGAATCTCTGAGCTGTTACGACTTCATTTGACATAAAAAAAGTAGTAAATTGAAACGCAGTTTAAAAATATAACACATGTTGTAGTTATACTATGAGGGCAGTACTAATGGCTCGGCTCGATCGGGGCAGGATCACGCACTCACAAAATACCGGCTTAAAATAGCAGTAAATAAAAATGTTATTCTCAGGAAGCTTTATATAATTCATTCATTAATTTAGCAGAATCCAGTTCCCCGGAGTTTTATCACAAAGGCATAAATGATCTTTCTTCGGGATAGCGGAAATGGCAGAAAGATAAATACTTTGACTAAATAAACGTACTTTTCTTTCAAATATGTACCACTGATATTAAAAACAAAAAAACGACGATACCTGTTATAAACAGAAAGATATTCTAAAGCCTCATCAGTCGTGCGGCAGTGTCGCAGATCTTTGTCTAAGGCCAAAGTTTCTTTATCTATTTGAAAGCGCACGGAGCTGTAATCAACGAATAATTCCATTCCAGGTGTGATAGGTGTTCCATTTACTGATAAATCTATATACCGCTGACCGCCTTGCAAGGACAACTAAAAAATCAAAAAGTTAAAGCAAATCAATGTCTATATTTAAACAAAATAACCGCCAAGATAAAGAAAAATGAGGTAAAATTACACATCACCCAATTTTGTCTCGTTGATGTCTTAAGAGGTGCTACGAGAATGATCTCATGGCCACAGAATGACGATATCTCGTCTAAATATCTCGAATATATCTCGTATACATACCATATATAATGGCAAACCATATATAATGTTCTTTATTTCGACGGCCAAAACTATGTATGGGAGAACTCAGAGAATGTTTTGGATATAGTTTTTAATGTGGTATGATTTGTTCACCATCACACATTAATCAGAAAGCTACAGTACTATGGTGTGAATAACACAGCGCTCAACTCATTATTTCATATTTATTTAATAGAACGCAGAAAGTAATTATCAATGGTAAAAGTTTTTTCGGGTTACCTATACTTATATATTTAATTAATACTAGTTTTTACGGGTTGTTCGCGTATATGAATTTTTTTATATACCCGACGTTTCAAGCACTTTGTGGCACCCATGATCACGGGGAGACTAAGATGTTCAACGTCCAGATGTCATGGTTTGTGGGATTCAGTTTTATTAATTTTATCGCAATTGAAACAGCAGTATAGCAATATTTCAACATACTATAAGTTCATACTGTGTAGATCGGAACAAAAATTAATATTTTAGTCTGTGATAACCGCGGTTAACTCATGTAGTTGAACATCTCGCCCGCCCCCCCCCCCCCCCCCCGTGACCATGGGTTCTGTAAAGTGCTCGAAACGTCGGGTATATAAAAAAGTTAATAATCGCAGGTAAAAACTATTATTATTTAAATGTACGAGTAAAGTGTTCGCGTCAATATAAGAAATCATTAAGTATTTACACATGTTAATAGGTGTCCTTCAAGGCTCAATTTTTTGCCCATTCCTATTTCTAGTCTATACTAGTCTAATATAATGAATTACTTGTAGAAGATAATTATAATATAGAATAATTTGCTGATGATACTTCCTTGATTTTTAATCTCAAATGTCAACACATCGTCACAAAGCTTCAGTGGGGACCTCATATATTTAGACTACAAACCAGAATAAGCTCTGCAGCTTATGCTGTTAAAGGACTCAGTTTATTTCAGTTATTTCCATAGCATAATGTCTTATAGGATTTTCCTACGCAGCTGATTTATAAATTATTTTTGTTTTGCAAATTCATTTAATGTGAGCTATTTACAACTTTAAACCAAAATAGTCTCTTAGAGAAAATCTAAAGAAATAAATATATTATTAATATATTTATTATTATATATATTATTTTATATATTTATTATATTATTTATAAATATATTTACTCTGACCTCTCAGTACATTAACAAAAATTTAATGTATCCTCACAAAAAAAAGTAGTTTAATTAAAAATAGTGATATAATATGTATACATTCCGTAAGCACTAGTAATAAATACGAGCTAGTGATTTCTCGACTCCACAGAGACAATAATTCATTCATGGAACAACTTATACGCTATTACAACAAAGTCATGGAAATATTACCAAGTTTAACTATTTTATTAAACAAAAGGGGTTATAATGGGTATAAGGTAAATAATATTTACCTTATACCCATTATATATAGTTTTTTTATACGAGGTAGAGCCATGCTGCAGTTATATTAGTAGTATAGTTGTAGCACGAATAGGTCGGCTCGACCGGGGAAGGACCACGTTCTCACAGAATACCAGGGTGAAATAGCAGCTTAATGCTGCCGTGTTTCGTATGTGTAGAGAGTGTAGAGAACCGGAGACCCTTTTTACTGAAAACGAGGCATTCCACCTTAGTCCTCACGGGTGAGAACGCATCTGCATAGATGTAGATGTCTATGGGCCGCAGCAACCACTTACCATCAGGTGGACTGTGTGCTCATTTGTCACCTTATCCTATAAAAATATATGAATGAATACATCATTAAAAATAAGCCCTGGGAATGAAGAAGTCACTTCAAAACTGTTTCGAAATTTAAATTTCTTAATAGTTTGTACGACCTTTCATATTCCATAATTTGCTTTTAGAAAAAAAAGTCCTATTGGGTTTCTTGCTGGTTCTTGTCAGGACATAGGTTTTTTTTCTGGACCAGTGGTTAAGTAAAATTTGAAAAAAAGTTGCCATCAAGAATTACATGTAATCTATATTTAATAAAAAAGATTCTATTTTCTTCTGTAATTAGGCTAAAATCATGGGAGTATGTCTACAATTATCCTGTGACCAACATACGTAGTGGAGTTTAAGAGGCCAGTAGTGGAGTTTAAGAGGCAAGGCATTTCCTTTAATTTAATCTTTTTGTATATCGAAAATAAATATTTTAGTAAAAAAAAGAACTTTTACACTCCCAACAATATTTAGAAATTTGTATTACATAACTATGTCAAATTTTAAATTACCACACTCGGTAAGCCCCCTAAAAGAGTTAAATATTTTTTAATATCAAAGTGTATATTGCTATTTCTACGGTATTAAAACTAGGTACACGTGGTAGAGCCAAGTTCCAGCACGAATGAGTAGACCCGACCGGGGAAAGACCGTGCTCTTACGGTATATCAGCGTAAAGTAGCTGCTTAATGTTGCGGTGATTTGTGTGGTGAGATTAGAGAATTGGAATCCCGTTTTCCAGTAAGCGAAGCATTTTATCTTAGCCCTCAGATGTGATACATCTGCATTTTAATTTTTAATGAAATATAAATTTGGATGTGTATGGTCACTGCAGTTTTTGCTCCCTGAGAACTTCATTCGGGAGGACTGTAAGCTGGTTTTGCCCTTATTGTAAAAAAAAATTATTGGGTATATTCGCAAAATAACTTCTTAATATAGGTGTATTAAAATTTAGAACTATTCAATGCATGTTTTGCTATTTATGTTTTAGAAGACAAACACTCTAAAATATTAATTAGATATGAAGTAAACTACTAATACTAATATAATTTTCTATAAATTAAGCTTACGTTACCCATTTATACGAAAGGTTTATATCCAATAGCGTCGGCAGACTTTGGTTGATAACTAACATGAGAGCACTGGTGAAACCTGAAACTTCATACCATTTATGCGCAGAAGTGTTCCGTTGTAAATGAACTTCCCTTACTTCCCTGAAATTTGATATTGTTTACATAATAAATTCAAGTAGTTTATATAATCCAGTATATCCTATAGATTACTTAGACATTCTATAAAATTGGAGATTTACCTAAAGGATGTGTGTAATACCTGTATGTGGTTTGCATTAGGGTGACTGACAGCGAACGCGTTGATTTACATTTTTAGTGAGATAACGATTGAAACGCCGTTTAACAATTGCCGCGGTTTGAGGGGAAATATTATAACCTCAAATGGCTTAGCAAGAGCCTCCGTTATGCCGAGAGTATTGCATCATTAATTTTGAATTAAATATATAGTAAAGTTGAGGATTAATGTTAAGGATCGTGTTAGACGAAAACACGATTCTGTAAAATTTTCTCGATAGAAAAAAATCCAAAGTTACCTCCAAACTGAACAATAAAACGCTGTTATTCATAAAATACTTTAAGTAAGATCATGAAACTTGCATACTAAATGAACTAACTATAAAACAGTGCTTACGTTATTTACCTTTTTTAAATACCATTATTTTCACTGTAAAAAGAAATTACCTAAACTATCGGCGTCTCGGAGCTTGATTCCGGTCGCCCCGTTGGTATCGCTTAGGCTTTTGAAGGGAGAAGTTGTGTTGCTTAAGATCAGAATACACATTACGCAACAGGACGACGTAAAATTAAAATGGGAAATAACCGTAATAAAAATAACGACTGCGTTGGCGTTAAGAAACAGGCATAAATATGATAAACTTAATGAAATAAGTATCTAACGACCTATCTCCTTACAGTATTAGTGATTACAAATATGTCGGTACATAGCATACGAAGCGCGGGGAAGTGGGATCGAAATTAGAATTTGAGCTGACTTACTATATCCCCTTAATTTGGTTGTAGCACTAATGAGTCGACTCGACTGAATAAAAACCAAACTCTCACAGACACCTATGAAAAATAGCAGCTTAATACTGAGCAGCAGGGAATGCAGAGAGTGGGAGATCCTTTTACTGGAAATAATGCAGTACATATTAGTCCTTAGGGGTGACAGCTTATCTCTTAATTATGTACTTACCATCAGGTGGGTTATTTTCATTTAATAACTGTACGGTATTATTTTCACTTCCATGAGTACATTTCCTAATACCATTTAAGCATAGCATGAAATGCCTGCATTATCCAGTTAATGTATGCAATAAAAAATATTCAACCATTATTTCACACTTCGCCTGGTCTTTTAATGGAATTCCATATAAATTTTAAGTATTACATACATTGCCCAAGCATGATATTTTTATAAAGTAAAGACAAGAACAAAAAAGGACCAAGTATCGATTCACTGCAACTTTTTGATCTCAGTGTGTGATGTATGATAATAAGAGTCCAAATACGGCATCACGAATTCCGCAGTATTTAAATTTATATATTTTTGGTCTACAAAATCTTAAAGCCTTAGAAAGATCACAGATGACACTGAAGGTATCATAGTATTCTTAAACATTCAATAATAGTTTTATATCCGAATTTGTTTTATATCTTCTCGGTAGAAATCTGAGATACCTGGGGTCGTGTAGTGGCGAGGAAGAATAATCACTACTCCATATCATCTCGTAGATGCCGACTGAGGGAAACTAGTGAAGCGATGGGCAGCAGCGTCTTATTAATATAAACTGAAAATAAAAAACTGCGGTTGGCAACCTGCTTGCCAAGGGTAGCAACAATGCTAAATATCTCCCCTATGAGGCAATCTATGGGGGGGGGGCTAAGTTCAGCAGTGGACTTTAATATAATATGTTTACACCAAAAATATAATAGTTACTCCTTCTGACGACGAAAAGTCGTGTAATGTGATCGACAATCTACCTGCCAAATGTAAACTTTTTATAACGAAGATGCCTTGTTCCAGCCGTTGAAATTTAGAAGGTGATGATGAAGTAATTATAGAAATTTAAATTTATTTAAACAACTATTTATGCAAAATGAAAATGCCTCAACACACCTTTTTAAAGAGCGACCATTAAAAATGCAGCTAAATCCGTACACCGTCAATTCCATTTTGAAAATAGCTGTACAGTTCACAATTCTTCCGCGCCAGCGACATCTGTCAAGTATTGAATGATAACAATAATTCAAAGTGTAATAAACGACCTTTTTTATTGCAAAGGTTGACAAACGAGCACACAGTCTTGAACCTTATGGTAAGTGGAATCAAAATCAAAATGCAAATGCGTTGTCACCCCTGAGGAATAATATGGAATGCCTCGATCCCATTAAAAAGGGTTTCGGTTCTTTACTCTCACCACACGAAACACAGCAGCATTACGCTGCTATTTTACGGCGGTATTGTGTGAGAGCGTGGTCCTTTCCGATCGAGCCAAGCCATTTGTGCTACAACTATAATATAGCTCAAACGTGGCTCTACCACGTATAAAACTTGACTTAAAGTGGAGAGTACATAACTTTAACTACGATTTTAATAATAATATATATAAGCAAATACCTTGTAATAGTCTCTTCACAGGATTCCGTTAATTTAATTCCAGATGCTTCAACATCCAAACGATTGTATTCCAGAATTGTTTCGATGTTATCTAAATCTACCAATTTATACGGCACATCAGGTGAAAAAAATGCTGCTAATTGTTGGATCACTTTTCGTGTATATGTTTCATTAAAACCAGAAGGATAATCGCTGCGTATTAATAATATGCATACCATGAGGATGTTAAATCTTTCCATAACTTTAAGCATTAATTTTGGAAACATGTAGTGAAAAAAAATGTTTGAATTAAAAATTAAGGAAAACACAAATAGACTTTTAAGTACAAATCTTATAATCTTACAGATATAAGTCTAAAAATGTAAAACGCGAATAAAAACTTACAGTTTCTTAATAAAAGCATCGACTCTATGTTCAGGGAATGTAATTACTGGTGTAACAACAACAGCAGGAAAAGGTTTATGTGCGATCTGAGATTCCATTTTTACGACAAACGTCGGATTATCTGCAAAGCGTTGTACCCATATCCACAGAACGATGTTGCAACAGAAAAAGAGGACAAACAATACTAGTGCCCAGTGCCATCTACAAAAAAATTAAATTAAGTTTCTTTTTTTGAGCGTAACAAAAATAAATCAAACTTATTTTAGTAATTGTTCTGCTAATATAAGCTCTCTAAATTTTAACCAGTGGCAAGTTTGGAAACAGTTTTAATTTAACATCCAAAGGTTTTGACAAAGCATAATTTTCAACCGACTTCAAAAAAAGAAGGAGTTTCCCAATTCGACTGTATTTTTATGTGTTATTTCAAAACTTTTATCTGTTTAAACCGATTTTTATGATTTTTTTTTATTTGAAAGCTTGTAATTTTTATTTGGTCCCATATAAACTTAATCAAGATCCGATTAGTAGTTTGTAAGTTATTCTAAATGAAGCGTATTTAATTGACTTCAACTACGTTGATGATATTCTCATTTACCTGTAACTTCTGTTAGAAAATTTCAAATTATTCAAAATATTGTCTATTTATTTTCATATAACGTAACCAGTGATGAAAAATGAACATATTATGAAAACTATTATTTATGTCATATAAAATATTAATATTATGGACCAAGTAAGTAGATTTTTTCATACTGCTTTATGAAATTTTACTATAGTGTATGCATCGATTATTATTGATAGTTCGATACTTAATGGCTAGGGAAATAACGATATAGATAGAGAAATTAATATTGATCTCAATCTTGTTATTATACGTAATGAATATGCACTATACCTATCACCTGATGCGGCGAGCTTCTTTACACCATGTACTTGTGCTTGTTTCAGTAACTCCTTATATTTCATTTTATGATCAGGTTTCTTTTAAGCCGAAATCGGTATGAGCAAATGATTTTAATTCATGGAGTAAATAATTTATAACAAAAAACTGGTGGTGTTTTCATAATTAACATCAATCATTTTGACAGTAACTGTGGTAGATAAAATCTCTTCAATCCGTTAACGTCTACGATAGTTTATTGTCCCTATGAATATTCAATATTAATCAAATTTCTAGATATTTAAGAACATTAAAAAGATATAACGTGTATTCTTTATGATTTTGGTACCTGCTTGTTAAAATAATAAAATTATTTTTACTTAATTTTGCGTCTCATTCCTACGAATTATGTTTCAGGAAGTTTTGAGGATACTCCTCGGTTTCTAATTAACCTTACTGTGTGGCGAAAGTTAAGACGAATCCATCATCATTTCCTTACATTACCTTTAAAGCCTACACCTTTGAACATAGGCCATTATTTAATATAGTTGGTGACCGCAGTTTCCTATTTTTTTTTTTGGTATTATTAAGAGACGCTACTGCACATCTCTTGGTTAGTGTGCCTCAGTCGCCCCTCACAATACCAATAAGACGATATGTGTTAGTGGATATTGTTATACAACCACTACACGTTTATTGTCTATATATGTCAAAGAAATTTTACAAATCACATATGTAACGGCTATAATAATTTTAATAAATAATTGTATTTGCTCGGGTACTAATTTACTTTCGTTTCCATTAAATCTTTTAAAAGAATTATTTCCACAGGTTTGACCATTCACCATAATCATACATATTTATTGTAATTAAGTTGTAGAAATATGTAATTCAACTTTATTAGTGAATCCAAAATATAAATTGTATTATAATTTTCAAAAAAATATCCCTTTTTGTAAACTTATTTAAAAGGGTTTGGAATAGTTAGGATTGCACTGATAAATATTTTCCTTAATAATTCCGTACACATGTTGGAGACTAATCTGCAAACGAAATAGTTTTACACCACTGCTAGGTATTTAGGTTTCAATTTACACTATAAATATTAAAGATACGTGTAGCAAAATTACACGAATTGATAAAAAAGTATATGAATATAATTTATTGTGCAGATAAAATAGATTACAGGAGGAAAATCTATGTTGTGGGTACAAAAAAGCGGTCTTATCTTTAAAGAGCGACATCTTTTAGACAACCTAATTACTAAGGAAACATTTAACTACTGCTATAATAAGCTTACAATCTATTACCTAAAATAGTGATAACAACATAATAATTATTTTAACTTTATCTGTTAAGCTCCGACTGTAGCCAAAGGGACCTTTTTTCCAAATTTGTAGACCCCACCAAAGAGTAAAGTAACACTTAAAAGTGACCCCTCGGAACTATATATAAAAGTGCTCAGAACTTAGAGTAAATAAGCAAGGTATAGAGCGCGCTTCTACCAGATGTTCTATAGATACTGATACATAAAGCGGTTGAATAGTGATAAGGCGAGATTGATGCCTATGACTTATTGTAATTAGGTTATTAGAGTATGTAAGTTTTTGTAAATTTTAGGGATGTGATAATAATAATAAACATTTATTTCTCCCACATTTTACACAATTACCTTTCTTTCATAAATAGTTTAGGTATTTTTAGAATTTGTGAGAGACAGGAGTCCAAAATAGGTTACCCTGTGGTAAGGGGCTCATAACATATATATATATATATATATATATATATATATATATATATATATATATATATATATATATATATATATATATATATATATATACGTACTAGCTTGCCAGGCAGATGCGTTGTTCTGCCCTTTTCGACGAACCTTTGTCATGTCCTATTAAAATCCTTAAATTCGCAAAAAAATTGTGGTTCACCCATGGGCAAAAAACTATCCTATCTCTCAAGCTGGACCAAACTGTGTGCAAACTTGATTAGAATCGGTTAAGTAGTTTCGGAGTCCATCGCGGACAAACAACGTGACACGTAATTTATATATATTAAGATATATATATATATATATATATATATATATATATATATATATATATATATATATATATATATATATACATTCTGTGTACTAAATATCGAGAATTTGTCAATAAAACAAAAATACAAATTATTCATCTAAATTTATTTTTTTAGCATCAGGATAAATCTTCAGGGTAATCATCCCTTTATAGAAAAACTCGAATATCTTAACTCTTTGACTGAGAAGCAATTACAAGTATTAAAAAGTTGAAAACTGGTTATTTTTGTTTACTTAGTGGAGTACTTAACCAGATGCAGTTTGTATTTTTAAAAGTAAATGTACAGAGACGCTGCCACGTTTCACACTCCACTACACAAACAACTTATATATTCAAGCGCTCCGAAGAATAGTAAAATATTTTATAATATGAATTTACATTTCACTTTACTAGATGTCTTATTTTTTTCTTTTTATGAACTGCAAAAGTCCACTGTTGGATGTTGAGCTCTACCGGGGTAGGCAGAATTTACCTCAATCTCGCAATTAACTGCACGTAACTTCCTCCAAAGTATATCATAATTATCTCTATCAAAAGCCCTACTGAGGTTCCAAAACATCCATATATATATTTGTTTTTCGTTTATTATATATATAAAATATGAATATATATATAACATATAAAATAACTAACGGTTTGCTATAAAATAAAAATCGCTACATCAGTAGAACTTCTTATTATAATACAAATTGAGTATCAAGAAATAACGCCTAATAAATGCCAAACAGTTTACCACAAATTGTAGTCATGGATATCGGTGTATAGTTACACCTACGAGTCAAACTACTTGATTTACATTTAAAGACAGTACTTATTACCCATGTAAGAATTTATAAAGTTAAGTATGCAAGTTTCTTGATCTTTTTTTTGTCCATGTTCATCTTAAGACCTATCCGTTGGGAGACACTATTGAGGTCATTGAGCATAGTGCCAAGGTTCTCCAGTGATTCTGCCATAAGGACTATATTGTCGGCAAATCGAAGGTGAGTGATGTACTCGCCATTGATGTTAATACCGTATCCTTTCCAGTCCAGTAGCTTGAAAATGTCTTCCAACGCAGCGGTGAAGAGTTTCGGGGATATAACATCACCCTGTCTTACACCTCTCTGCAGTTGGATAGGTTTCGTACTCTGGTTCTGTACTCGGATAGCCATCGTAGCCCTACTGTACTAACACTTCAGCACTTCGATATATCGACAGTCAACTCGGCACCGCTGAAGGGACTGTAGCACCGCCCAAATTTCGACGGAATCAAAGGCTTTCTCATAGTCCACATATACCAGGCAAAGTGGCAGATTGTACTCTTCGGACTTCTGTACAATCTGCCGCAGGGTATGTATGTGGTCTATGGTCTGTGGTATGGTACAAAGATCATGTTTAATGTCCATGTCACACCTATGCCGGTAGTTGTTGGGAGCACTATGCTCGAAGTTGTTGACGAGTACGTTTACCTGGGACAAATAGTCCGACTAGGTAAGTCCAACTTCGACCGAGAGATCAATCGACGGATTCAACTCGGCTGGGCAGCGTTCGGGAAATTACGACACATCTTCTCGTCAGGTATACCTCAATCTCTGAAAACTAAAGTGTATAACCAGTGCGTGTTGCCAGTGATGACTTACGGATCTGAGACGTGGTCCTTCACTGCTGGCCGTATGAGGACGCTCAAGGTTGCTCAGCGAGCTATGGAGAGGGCTATGCTCGGAGTTTCTCTGCGTGATAGACTCAGAAATGACGATTTCCGCAGTAAAACCAGAGTGACCGACATAGCCCAACGGATTAGTAAGCTGAAGTGGCAATGGGCCGGCCATATAGCTCGAAGAACCGATAACCGATGGGGAAGAAAGGTTCTCGAGTGGCAGCCTCGGACCGGTAGGCGTAGTGTAGGGCGACCCCCCACTAGATGGAGTGATGACCTGGTAAGACATGCAGGAAGTCGATGGATGCAGGTGGCTCAGGACCGTGCTTTGTGGCATTACTTGGGGGAGGCCTATGTTCAGCAGTGGACTTGTGAAGGGTTGTAATGATGTTGATGATGAAGTATGCAAGTTTCAGACGGGCATTAAATACTGATAGGAATATTCACGGTCCACCAAATCGAAAATGTTTCACGCTTATGTCTTCATATCCTGTCGGCTTTCCTAATTAAATTTAGATTTTTCTATAACTATTGCAAAATGATTATTAAATTCTTTTAAGATATATAAACATTTCCAGACCCAGCTCGTAAGTAAATTTAAGAACAAGAAGACAATAATATTATTAATGTTTGTGTTTCACTTCAGATTAAATTGCTATAATTTTGTATGTTAAGACCAAGAAATTTAAATGTATTTTAAGGTATTGGTTTTTTTAAATTTTATTTTTCGAATTAACTTTATAATCCAATTAACAGCAACTCTAGAACTTTCCACTTATTTTCTGAATCTCATCATCTAGGTATAAATCATATCATGGTATTTACCAAAAAGTAAAAACAAAAATATGACTAGTCTTGCTATAATTAATTTTACAGTTGTATTAAATACGATATTTTCTGACATACTAAACTTATTTTTGTGTAATAATGTACCGTTGTCGACCCACTGTGAGAAAGTTTTTTTTTTAAATTAATATTTTAGACCATTTAGAATAAAATAAGCTCAAGTGAATTTGGTTACCTCTTTAGCTGTGCTTACCTCTATTCTTTTTTCCGTGATTGTTGGCCTTGGCGCCTGCCACAAATTACTTGATAGAATCACCTCTGCCGGTAGAACGCAACTGCTGGAAGCCATTGCATGTCTGGTGAGTTGTTACTGATCGAGACAGGTCCTAATATTTAAAAGGTTTCTGAATATTTGTTTTAGATTTATGAAGATCCTTTGATCATTTTAAAACACAATTCTGTAGCAATGTGTAAAAGTCACTTGGGTTTCCTTAAGAGCTTTCTTTATAATCACATGATAGCTCTGTTAGCAGTAATGCTGTTCTTAAAAGAGCCTTTAAATTGTATAAAGCATATAACATTCTAATGCAGTTATATACAGCATCATTATTTTCTTCACCAGTCATGTATATGGCCCATTTTTCACATAACCTTCTATCTCTAATTTGGCACTAATTAAAAATTAATGGAATTTGGCGAATTTAAAAGCAATTTTTCCCTTAATACAAGATTAAAATTAAATTATTTAATTAAATTGTATTGTATTGTATAAATTATATGATTGACTTTTCGGGGTTGAGAATGCTGTACGAAACAGAATCCAATGCCTCATGTACCTTTCGTGGCACCGCAAGGCAGATATGTGATGTACAGACTCCCGTTCGGTCTCATAAATGGATAATATATTGAACTTTGATTACAATGTATACAGTTACGTTACAAATATTTTGGTAGTAAATATGAATGTATGAATATTCATATAAAGTAGAAGAATATTCATATAAAGTAGAATTCAATGTCTCGTATGCCCCCTCGTGGCACCGTAAGACAGATAATATGTAATATACAGACTCCAGTTCAGTCTCATATATTCATTTTATATTGCGTTTTTATTAATTTACCCTACAAGTTTTTTTTTAAATACATATGCAATATACGTATTTAATACGTAAATACATTATACATATTAACTTTATTGAAAAAATTATGTACTTACTAGATGCTCGTTCTGTCTCAAATATAGATTTCACATTTCGCGTTATAATTAATCTACTCTACAAGTTATTTAAATGAAAACTTACGTAAATTGCAATCGTTCAAAACGTTTATGGGTGTTAAGTAAGTTTTTATATTTTGCTAATAATAAAATTTAGAACTTTCGCTTAAAAAACCAATTTTACTTTTTAATTTCAAGATGCATCTCGTTGATTCGGCACGAAAAATTCACAATGACATGAGGTGTATAGTGTTGCCCAGGGCCAGTCAACTTCCTAATAAACAAAATTACAAATGGCTGATCCCTTGCGCTTGCGGTTTTGTTCTTGTTTATTTGTGTTGCAAATTAAGTTTATATTTTGATATTAACTTATTTCTTATATTACTAACGTTGAGTTGAACATCCCGTTCCTCCGTTTTATTGTTTACAGTGAGAAAGAGACTCAAAAACAAGCTGTGCATTGTGCTAAAGAGACAGAGACTCAATTTTATCTTTCATCATGCAAGAAAACGAAAGGAAATGTTACAAGTGTGGATGTTCTCCTGCTCATGATCGTAACATCACCTTGCATCGTTTTCCTAAGCCTGGAAGAACAAATAGCTTACGGTACGTATGCTAAATAGCTTTTTGGTTACTGATTAAAACAGTTTTAAAATGTTTAAATTTGAACCACTGAATTAATAAAGTAACAGAAATAAAAATTATTATAGGCCGCATCGGCTAATAAAACCTAAGATACATATTAAGCGATTTAAAAACGTGTGCAAATAAATCTGAAAATTAAAGAGAAATTATGCAAAACAGCATGAGGTGTATCACATAGAAATCATAACATAATAAAGTAGTTATAGATGTATTGGTACACATAGAAATAATGTGGAATAATATTTATATATGTATACAATACAATCACATTGTTTGAAAGTAACAACCTCTTGTATTGCACTCTTCTTCCAAGCATGTTTTTAGCACCTCAGTAGTATATTATTATCTAATTGTAAATTTTCAGATGTGAATTATGGGCGAAGTAATGTTTTCCTCATGACTCTTGGTGGTCACCAGAATTACAAAACAAGCTTCATTCTAAGCATTTAATGTTGTGCACTAAACATTTTAAGAAATCATCATTCATTGATAATTTTGGAAAGAGGCTAGTCAAATCTGCAGTACCTGATGAGGAATGTGATAAGGTTAGTTAATCTTTCTTTTGTTACTATCTACATTTTTTTCTTTTGTGTGGCTTTTCTCATACTACAGTGAAAATATTTTCTAGTTAACAAACGGTGGTAACAGATTGAGTGGTGATTTATAAGGGTATGCGACGTAACCTACCATTACTTCTCAACCATAAAAAAACAAAAGATATAAACTTTAAAAAATATATAGTGGTGGAGCCACGTGTTTAAGGCTGCCGAAGTCTAGTTCCCCGGTCGAACCTTAAACCTATTACGCGAGATATTAACTAAAGTGGACTGTATATGCGGTTGCTTCTACGCTTACGTAAAGGCGACTACTATAGCATGCGGTATAATGCACTCGCTCTTCCCTAAAACTAAACTATTATTGTGCCAAATCGCTGAAAAGGAATCCTGCCTTATTAGGAGAACAACAAAATTGGAGCGGGTTAAACTATGTAAGGCAGGAGCTAAATTAAGGAATGTTGACTCACCGGGGTTTCTTCTATCCTGTTGAGCACTATAGCTGCAACTTCTGGAACTTCTTCTGGAACACTCCGGAGAGAGGCGGTGCGCGACTATATCTCACACGATGTGAGGCGGGTCTCCTGGAGCTCGACTGCTTCCAGGCTAAAGCGGTTTCTACTAGCGGTGTGGTTTCAACGACGACTGTGACGGAAAGAGCTGTTGTTCCAATGACTGGCGCGGTAGGAAAGAGCTGTTGTTCCAATGACTGGCGCGGTAGGAAAGAGGGCGCGCAACGGTCGCGCGCGTCTTATATGTCCTCGGCTCCGATGACTACGTGACATTCTAGAATCATCTTCTTGCCCCTCCCACCCCACCACCCCGATGTGTCGATGGAGGATTGAGGAGGGTATGAATGATATCGTTTTTCGGAAAGGAACAAGCGGCTTGGCACCTCTACCGTCAAATATAATAATCCAATGGTTTTTTCCGCGCAACCATCTCCCCCGCCCTTGAAGGATTTCCTTCAAAATTAACTAATACAACTAGAGCTAAGATCAACTAACAAAATAACTAACTAACGCTAAGATTACATAAATTCAACTACAATTTAATCTAGAAAGCTAATTTAAATTATGGAAGAGGCAGGGGGCACAAACGGACAACCGGACGCAAGTAAGACCCAACCGTGGTCTTAACGCGAGCTATCCTAACTACTCCGTTGGAACCGGGAAAGACCTCTTCGACAATTCCTAACGACCAGTGGAGAGGCGGCGTATTCTCTTTGGTGAGCACAACTACAGTTCCTACAGCTAAAGGCTCAGTTGCTGTGTTCCATTTTTGTCGAGACTGCAAAGTATGCAAGTATTCCATCCTCCATCGTTTCCAAAACGATTGCACTAACCGATCTAATAATTTGTGGCGTGCGGAAATGCTAAGTCTGTTCTCATCCATATCTGTGGCTGGCAAATACTTTAAAGGCGTTAAATTCAAAAAATGTGCTGGAGTTAGAGCCAGCGGTTCCGAGGGGTCACTAGACAACGTACGACAAAGTGGGCGACTATTCATTACGCATTCAATTTGAGCGAGCACCGTACTTAGCTCTTCGAAGGACAAAATTTGATCTCCTATTACTCGGTATAAATGACTCTTTAGACTCTTGATATTAGTCTCCCAATTGCCCCCAAAATGACTCGCGGCTGGGACGTTCAGAGACCACTCAATGCGGTTCTCGGCTAGAATGTGAGCGAACTCCGAATTATAATACTTGCTAGCTAAGAGGTCATGTAGTTCCGATAGAATACGTTTTGCACCGACGTAGTTCGTACCGTTATCCGAATACAATCTACTTACAGGGCCACGGCGGGAAAGAAATCTTTTAAATGCACCCATAAAGCCTGCTGTGCTTAGATCACCAACGAGTTCTATATGCACCGCTCGAGTAGTTAGACATACGAAAATGCAGACGTAAGCCTTTGTGGATTTTATACCACGCCCGCGAGTGAGCGTGACCTTAAACGGACCAGCGAAATCAGACCCGGTGTGCGTGAAGGGCTTTACTGATTGTATTACTCTACAAGATCTAAGTTCCGCCATTTCCGGAAATGACGGCTTGGTGCGTGCCCGAAAGCAAGCTATACATCTGTGCACCCGATTGCGTATTAAACTACGTGCAGAAAGAATCCAATAATTCTGACGCAAAATCGACATCAACAAGTCGGGGCCAGCGTGCGAGTTCAATTTATGATGGTAATCGACTAATAAGTTCATGATATGGTCTTTACGCGGTAAAACAATAGGGTGCCGTTGGTCGAAACTCAATTGCGAGTTGGACAAGCGTCCACCTACCCTTACAATCCCATCCTGTAAAAATGGCTTAAGGCGTTGAAAGGCGCGACTACAAGCTCTATTCGATTGTAATCTTCTAATTTCTTCAGAGAAGTGCGCACGTTGAAGTTCACGTAATACTAGCGACTCGGTATAGTTGTAATCGGATGCTAAGACATACGTACGTCGCGGTAACAGCTTCGCGAATCGACAAACGTAAATTACGCTACGCAATAATGTCGACCAAGAGGACAAGCGGTTCGCCAAAGCAATGATTGG
The DNA here is from genome assembly GCA_036936625.1 of Parnassius smintheus behrii. Taxonomy (NCBI): domain Eukaryota; kingdom Metazoa; phylum Arthropoda; class Insecta; order Lepidoptera; family Papilionidae; genus Parnassius; species Parnassius smintheus. The sequence goes on from JAUPFT010000003.1 coordinate 5,545,344, forward strand.
AGAAACCTCGCTCGAAACGTTCGCCACTAGAGCATGTCTCTTTTCTTCCGGTGGTTGTGACACTGACGAAGGTTCGAAATCGGTTATTGGCCATTGCGAGGGATCCAAGTGAACCCAAGCAGGTCCGTGGAACCAAAGCGGGTGGTTCATTATTTGCATCGGGGTGAGTCCACGAGATAGACAATCGGCGGGGTTTTCCGTACCGGACACGTGATAAAAGTTCCGCGTTTCTAACTCGTCTTGTATCTTGGCCACTCGGTTCGCAACAAACGTATCCCAACGGTGGGGTGAAGAATGAACCCAGCATAAGGCGACGGTGGAGTCGGAAAAGGCCAATATCCTTTCCATGTGAACTCTATCCCTACATGCGCTGATAACTGCGGTAATAAGCTTGGTGAGTACTAATATTGCGCAAAGCTCTAAGCGCGCCAGAGAGACAACCTTACGGGGGGAGACCCTCGACTTAGAACTAATGAGGCTAATCGAATTTCTACCATTATTCTGGACGTGGAAATATACAACGCCCCCGTAAGCCTTCTCGCTGGCGTCTGCAAACCCAACGACTGTTATGGTGCTACTTCTATCTACGTTGATATGACGCGGTATTTTAATTTCTCTTAATAAAGGAAGTTCCTCTCTAAAGCGCTGCCACAACCGAACAATGCTGTCAGGCGGCGAGTCATCCCAGTCGCATTCCAATAACCAAAGTTGTTTAATTAAAAGCTTAGCGTATAATGCCACTGGAGCTACGAAACCCATGACGTCCCATAATCTAGCAACGCATGACAGTATTGTGCGCTTTGTGCATTTTTCTACGGGCGGATTTACCTTAAGGCTAAACACGTCGGACTCTGGTGACCAACACAGACCGAGCACCTTGTGTGTATCAGAATCGTCGAATTCCTTTATCGCCGAAAGACGGTGTGATAGTGGGATTGTATCCAAAACCGGACGCAATTTACTAGTTCACTTCACAAGATCGAATTGACCCGATTTCATGAGCCTTATAACCTCGGCGGTGGTTAGGGTTGCCTCCTCCGCGCTATCGACCGAGTACACAAAATCATCCATATATAATCCGCTCTCAATTGCCCTCTTAGCTTTAGGATAAGAGGGACCTTCATCGTGAGCGAGCTGTCTCACCGTGCGTAACGCATGAAATGGGCTCGACTTTAAACCAAAACAAACGCGGTTAAATTCAAACACCATTAGAGGTTCCTTTGGGTTGAAACGATATAAAATGCGTTGGAATCTACGGTCGCGTTCACGGACCCCTATGCAAAGAAACATTTGACGAATATCGGCGGATAGTGCTATACTAAACAAACGAAAATTGACTATTATATTAAATAAACTGCCCTGTAAATTTTGCCCACTATAGAGGATATCGTTAAGCGACAGGTGAGTGCTAGTTTTAGCACTAGCGTCTAGCACTACACGTAACTTAGATGTAAGTTTGTCCTCTCTAATGACTCCGTGGTGTGGTATGAAATACGACGGTGTGTCTTCGTAATTATCTACTTTCGAAGCCACAAGTGATATGTAACCTTCTCTTATGTATTCGTTAATGACGCCGTCGTAAGCTTCCTTTAACTGGGGTGAAGCGAGCATCCTACGCTCCAAGCTGTAGAAACGTTTTTCCGCCATTTGACGCGAATCGCCGAGAGATAAAACATCTCCTTTAAAGGGTAGCGCTACACTATATCTACCGTCGCGATCACGAATGGTCGTGCGGACGTAAATTTCCTCGCATAACCTGTCATCTGAGCTAGCTATGGGTGGGACGTTCACCTCCTCCATCTCCCAAAATTTGCGGACTAACGACTCGAGCGGTTCGACAGCCATACCACAATAAGAGGTTGCCGAAATACTATCTATGATGGGGGCGGAGCCAAGGATCACATAGCCCAATACGGTTTCCAGCGCGTAAGGCGCGGTATGCGAAGAGTTGCCCCTGACCTTATTGTTTAACAAAAGATAAGGGAAAAGCGATGCTCCAATGAGCATGTCTATGTTTTCAGGAACGGCGTAAGTGTCGTCCGCCAGAGTCAAATTCTTAAATTCAATCATTGCCGAGGTGTCAACCGAAACGGTTGGCAACCGTTCAGTGACCCTATCTACTACTAGTGCATTTATATCAAAGTTAACATTACGATCTATCCGAGAATAAATTTTTAAATTTATATATCCCTGTGTTGATTTACTAGTGCCTCCGATGCCTTTAATTACAGGACATGAAAGTGACCTATTTATTACTAAGCCTAAGTGCTGACAACATTGTCGCGTTATAAAGCTATTTTGGGCTCCGCTGTCCAGCAGTGCACGGACGCTTTGTTCGTTTCCACGCGAATCCCTAACCAAAATACGTGCCGTACCCAGTAACACGGTTGAAGGAGGTTGTGCTCCCATATTTGCCAATGAGCACAGAGCGACATCACCAGGTCGACCGCTAGAATCGTTGACCTTAGTAGGGGCGAATTCCTTATCCGCTTTACTTGACGCCGCTATATTGCTATTTTCAAAATGTAATAGCGTGTGATGTTTCCTGGCGCACTTGCTACATACGGAACTCGAATTGCATTTTGCAACTAAATGCTTATCGCTTAAGCAGTTCAAACATAGGTTGTTTGTCTTTACTAATTTATAACGCTCGCTTGGTGAATATTTACGAAAAGTCGCACAATTATATAAATTACCGTGTCTATCTTTACATACTAAACAAGTATGCTGGAGTGATGTTGGCGTAGCGGTTACGTAAGTTAACGACCCTGCTATTTTAGATGGTTGAGTCTGTCTACGGTCGACGCACCTTTTATTCTCCTGTTTAACGTTCGGAGAGCGCTGCATCACCTTTATTTGATCTCGCACGAACGATGCTAATGAATGAAAGGAAGGCATCTCCGAGCTACGATGCTCCATCTCAAACGCACGCACGGTGTCGGGGTCCAACTTCTTCAGTGCAATATGGAGAAACACCACGTCCATAAGATCATTAAATTTCAAATTCTTAAGTGCAGCCACCGATGCCACAAATTTATCTAGAAACTGCTCTAAGCCGTTGATGTTCGCGGATGATATAGGTTTAAGATCGAATATCTGGTTCAAATATTCGGAAGCTAACATTCTCCTATCTTCATATTTAGTTTTAAGCGTTTCGAATATTAATAAGTAATTGTTTGCTGTAGGTGTAAAACCAGAGCAGATCGACTGTGCCCTGCCACTAAGTTTACTAATTAAGTAATATAATTTTTCGGCGTCCGATAACGATGGGTTATTGTGTATATTGTTTTGAAAACTACTGAAGAAGAAGGGCCACGTCTTAATATCACCATTAAATACCGGAATATCTATTGGCGGCAACCTAATCGAGTCGCTTGGACGTACCTGTTTTTCCGGCTTTGCTTCGTTTTGAGATAGTAGGGATCTCGCAATTCTTTTCACGCGACACAACATATCTTCGAATGCCAGCAGCGGTTGGTAGTTCACTATGTATTTCGGGTCGATTTGTAATTCCAAATGATTAATTTGGTCCAATATTTTTTCGTAATCTATTCGTAGAGAATCTATCGTTTCGATTTCAGTCAAAAAAGTTTCCCGCACTGCTTCTATATGAATGTTCTTTATATAATCACTTATATTCTGCATACGCGAAAAGAGTATGTCCCTCTTGGCATAAAGCGTTTTAATTTTGATTTCACTTCCACTAACTGCCATTTTAAACTATAATACTAACGTTATATCAATCACAATTAATCTCACAACGCACAAACAATAAAGGATGGACACTCGGTATGCCGTATTACGTAATTAAATCGAACACCTGCGCAGCGAGTCGAGGTGACGCGTCATTTGCATTCAATAATTTTATCAAGATTGTGGGTAAGCGTATCAAACGGTTCCTATTACACTGTTTCAATTATTTAATAGGCTTTAAATTTAATCAAATACGAGCGCTATAAAACGAATAATTCTGTTTGCGAGTACCTAATCAAAATTTAAATTTAAACGAACACTATTTAAGTCTATTGTATAAATTGGAGTGCATTATCTAATTAATTAAATCAACAATTCGACCAAAATCCCGCTCGAAGTGACCATAAAATGGTGGAGCCACGTGTTTAAGGCTGCCGAAGTCTAGTTCCCCGGTCGAACCTTAAACCTATTACGCGAGATATTAACTAAAGTGGACTGTATATGCGGTTGCTTCTACGCTTACGTAAAGGCGACTACTATAGCATGCGGTATAATGCACTCGCTCTTCCCTAAAACTAAAGTATTATTGTGCCAAATCGCTGAAAAGGAATCCTGCCTTATTATAAGAACAACAAAATTGGAGCGGGTTAAACTATGTAAGGCAGGAGCTAAATTAAGGAATGTTGACTCACCGGGGTTTCTTCTATCCTGTTGAGTACTATAGCTGCAACTTCTAGAACTTCTTCTGGAACACTCCGGAGAGAGGCGGTGCGCGACTATATCTCACACGATGTGAGGCGGGTCTCCTGGAGCTCGACTGCTTCCAGGCTAAAGCGGTTTCTACTAGCGGTGTGGTTTCAACGACGACTGTGACGGAAAGAGTTGTTGTTCCAATGACTGGCGCGGTAGGAAAGAGCTGTTGTTCCAATGACTGGCGCGGTAGGAAAGAGGGCGCGCAACGGTCGCGCGCGTCTTATATGTCCTCGGCTCCGATGACTACGTGACATTCTAGAATCATCTTCTTGCCCCTCCCACCCCACCACCCCGATGTGTCGATGGAGGATCGAGGAGGGTATGAATGATATCGTTTTTCGGAAAGGAACAAGCGGCTTGGCACCTCTACCGTCAAATATAATAATCCAATGGTTTTTTCCGCGCAACCATATAGGATGGTGGTGGTAATGGGTTAAAGCAACATTCATTAATAAAAACTAGTTGTATTTAATGTTTATAAATTTATTAGGCTGTTTGAAATATAGAGATTGGTTGATCAATGCTGGGATACATGATATAAATAATGATTTGATAATCTCTAATTTTCAGATCACATTATATAATAATAATAATAATAATATAGCTCCATTTATCTTGAGGGCTCCATAGCATATGACCTATCCATCTCCACTTCATTTCGACCTATCCGTAGAATAAAGTAACATTTGCAAAACCTTTACTTTACAGGAGAGCGATTTGAACACAGTCTTGCACAATTTTTGCTCCAACACTTTTGTTTTTTTAAACTAGACAATTAGTTTTTTGGTATGTACTATAATAAAGCATGGATATTCATTAAAATCGTTAATAAAAGAACTGTGTTTTAAAATCTAGCCTGTCCTATATGCATATGTGACGCTTTATTGTGGATGTCTGTAGGTTACATATAGACACATAACCTTATTCTTCGGAAAATTGTTGGTTAAATGCGCACATATGTCTTTATTATAAGTAAGTACACAACCATAAGGTCTTAACGATAAAAAGGTATATGCTAATTAAGTAAATTATAAAAGGTTTTTTTTGTTATTTAGGTTTTATTGATCAATAGTTCTCAGTGTGTAACTAAATGTCACTTATTTCTATAATGTTTAATGTGTATTAGACTTATAAACTTTAATATCAACAAATAAGAACAAAATAATCAAAAATTACAAAATCAACAAACTAAGTACTAGGCGTCTAACCTATTTTACGGGAACTATAACAAATAGTAATAAAAATAAAAAAATCGATAACAATAATTTAAGTAGGTAAATAATACGAGAGTATGACATATAACTTTGAACTAAAGTTTAAAGTTTTTTAATTATATTAAAACATAAAACTTAGATGTGACAATTTCACAATGCACAAACATATAAAATTATATATGAAATAGTGTAAATACTAATTAATGAATGAAAATAAAAACAATAAGCGCATTCTCCTTTTATAGTTAAATTTTAACCGCAGCAATAGGGTTCATTGTTGATTGAGTATTAAAAATAATAAATCAGTCATCTTCACTATCGCCATTGATAATGCTAATATTATTTGTGCTCACTGGCAGAGAGGTAAAAAAATCTGCGTATTGGTAAGGTATTATTCCAGAATCGACTAAACTAATGAGATCCTTATATTTATCTTTGGGTAAATTGATAGGTGTTTTGTACGTCAGTTCTAGAGTAGGGAAAAAAGTGCATTGCGTGTATTTGAGCGTATTAAAACAGTAAAATAATGATTTTCGCTGAGATCATATTTGTATAGTAGCTTATTAGGCTCTGACTTATCTACAAATACCTCTCTGACACGGCTCCATGAAATCTTTACGCCTTTCTTCATTTTTGCACCAGACTTTGTTGTTTACGTGACCTTTTAGCTCAAAAAAAATTATTTTGTGTCTTGTTACGGACTACATAGGGATCTCCTGTGCATTTGGCCCAGTGAACAAGCAAACGCCATTCGTCTGGAGTGTAAATGGTTTTCTTCTCGGTTGCTCGTTCAATAAGAGTGTGCACACTGTTTTCTTCATTCTGAGTGTGACCTTTCTCGAGAAACCGGTGTCTTATAGTCACGTTAAACTTTGAAGCCGAATAAACATAGAGAAAGAACGCATAACGATTTCTGTTTTGCCCGGCGCAATTGTCCGACCAAAACCTGAAATCTGTAACTCCATTTCTTACATTCTGCTCTATATAGTCAAGCAAACAGCTGCTTACTTCATTTGCCCCTCCTTTTGCCACTGTCTCATCCCACATATAGCAAACTGCCCTCTTTCTACCCATGTCAAAATTGGTGAAAGACTTTACTTTGCTTAGACAAGCAAGACAGTTTTCACTTAAAAAACACACACTAACCTGACCATGAGGACACGATAAAACTTTTTGAAAATCGAAACCTGCTGCCAGTATCGTACCATTTGATTCAATGGCATCAGGTTTGTCGAGATCCTTTAACTTCTCTCTCTCTCTTCCTGGCTATGTGTCCCACATGGTGGTGGGGTCAGCCTTTCTTGTCTTACGCCTCCACTTCGCTCTATCCTCGACTTCATTTTCGGAGACTTCGCACTCTCTCATGTCCTTTACCACTACATCTTTCCATCGTGTTTTGGATCTGCCCCTGGATCTTCGACCTGGGATGGAAAGTTGTAGTGCCAAGTTCCCTACGTAGTCTGGTGGCCTCCTCTTCACGTGCCCATACCATCGCAGCCTACTTTCCTGCATCTTGTCAGCGATGTCGCGCACGCCCAAGCTTCCTCGCACGTATTCGTTGCGGATTTTGTCGAGCTTGGTAACGCCTCATATCCACCTCAGCATCTTCATCTCGGCAACTTGCATGGTATGCACATTCTTTTGAGTTACGGCCCATGTTTTACTGCCATACAATAGGACTGGTCTGATGATGGTCTTATAGATTAAACCTTTAAGTTTGACCGGCATTCTCCTATCGCACGTGACACCAGTCACTTCTCGCCACTTTAGCCACGCTGCGGCTATTCGGTGCTGAGTTTTAATTTCCAAGTCCCCAGAACCGCTCATCATACTACCCAGATACTTGTATTGATCACACGATTTAACCAATTGTCCATCGATGGAAATCGGACTGTTGTTTGTATCTAGGTCGTTGAAGGACATGAACTGAGCCTTTGCCACACTCAGCACTGGGCCACTGGTCTGTAACCGATGTTTCCATGACACGAGTGCCTCTTGCAAGTGAGCGTGGCTGTCTGTGCAGATGGCTACGTCGTCAGCGTATATAAATGTCCACGTTGCTGACTTCTGTGCCGCTTCAGTGAGTGAGTCCAGAACCAAACAAAACAGAAAAGGGCTCAATACAGAACCTTGGTGCACTCCTTCTGTGACCGCTATCGACTTGGTCTCACCCACCAGCATCCGAACCATTAATCTCGCATCTCTGTACATGTCGGCAATGATGTTAACGTAGTGTTCGGGGACATTTTTCTTACGAAGGCTCCACCAGATCGTATCCCTTGGGACACGATCAAACGCCTTTTCCATGTCCAAAAAAACCGGCCAAGAGCGTGTCGGGCCACGCTCAGTGTAGGGTTCCGTAGTTTCCCGTCCGTCGCAATAAGTGTTCCCACTTATGTGTTTAAAGGTGGGTATCCATTATGTTCGCGCTCCAGCAACGCTCCGCGCTCCTGCAACTGCTCCCGGTATTGGGTGCGTGCGCGAACATGGAGCGTGCAACATTGCACGCTCCGCGGCAGGCGCTCCGACCTTCCATCCAAGTTCAAAATGATTTTCCTAGAAAGTCCTTATAAAGTTCTACTTTTCAGATTTTTTTCATATTTTCTAAACTTATGGTTCAAAAGTTAGAGGGGGGGGACACATTGTTTTTTTTACATTTGGAGCGATTATTTCCGAAATTATTGACATTATCAAAAAATGATCTTAGTAAACCCCTATTCATTTTTAAATACCTTTCCAAAAATATATCACACGTTAGGGTTGAAATTAAAAAAAAATCACTTCCCACTTTACATATAGGGGGGCTACCCTAATAAATTATTTTTTCCAATTTTTATTTTACCACTTTGTCGGCGTGATTGATACACATATTGGTACCAAATTTCATCTTGCTAGTGCTAACGGTCACAGAGATTAAGCGAGGACGGACAGACGGACAGACAGACATGGCGAAACTATAAGGGTTCCTAGTTGACTACGGAACCCTAAAAATGCGACATATAATGGTCGGTTTTTCGCGCGATACTCTTCGACAATCGTGTTAAGAGCAAACATCGGATCCGTGGTAGACAATCCAGGTACGAAGTCAATGGTTCTTAGACAGCTCGCACTCGGATCTTATGCGGCTGTCGATTACCCTCTCATAGAGCTTCATGGTGTGACTGAGGAGCTTGATTCCGCGGTAGTTGTTGCACTCGCACTTACTACCTTTTCCCTTATAGATGGGAACTATAGTGCTCAATCTCCACGCTTTTGGCATTTTTGAAAAGAACAACATACAGTTAAAGAAATCGGTTAGCAGTACGAGTCCGCGTAGACCAAGCATTTCCAAGCTTCCACTGGTATTCCGTCAGGTCCAATGGCTTTCTTGTTGGACATTTTGTGTAGGGCTTTCTTTACCTCATCAGGATGTATTGGAGGTATAAGTCCTGCATTCGTTTCCAATCCAGGGAGTTGTGTGGCAGCTAGATGGGGTAGGGATAGTAGCCGTTCGTAGTAATGATGCCAAGCTATTATGACATCATGGTCTTTATATAACAAGTCGCCATTTGGACCTTTGAAAGCTTTACACCTGGCCGGATCCTTTGTGCTTTGACAACGCTGTTTTGCTAGCTTATATATACACTTTTGGCCTTCTTTTGTGTTTAACTTACTATAAAGCGTTTTCTGGGACAGCGCACGTTCTATGGCTATAACTTTCTTGGTAACTTTTTAACTTCTTTGTACTTTTCCCGATCTTCTGGGGTTAAAGTGGACTGCCAGGTCTTAAAAGCGTCTTTCTTTTCCCGTATTGCATCTTGCACCTTCTCTGTCCACCACCACGTCTCTCTGTCGGATTTTTTACCGCTTTTTGTACGGCCAAGAATGTTGTTTGCAGTAGTTAAAATGGACTTACGTAAATTTTTTTTTTCATTTATTTACAGGACCACGAACAGATTCACAATTAAATATTTATAAAATATTCAAGACAAAGAAATGCAATTATCATTATGAATCCAACAGCGCTGGTCTCATTATACATATAATCTAGTGTTAAAGTGGAGCTCATCTTACATTATAACAAGTGTTAGTTAACTAGTTAAGAAATCATGAAGTAACTAATAAACATTATTAATACATGTGTGTGTGTGTGTGCGTGCGTGTGTGTGTGCGTGTGTGTGCGTGTGTTTGTGTGTTTTAGAGTGGAGGTAGGTGTGTATGTGTTATTGCGTGTGAAAATAAAATCATTTTTTATGTGTTACTAAGCCAAGCCTATCAATGACTGATTTCTTGAAAGATGTATGTCGTAATGCAATAATATCGATATCATTGAAAATGTTATTGTATGTTTTGGCCATACGGTGGAGTGGAGAACGAATGCCCGCATTCCTTCGGCAGGATAAGGTTGCAAACAATCTATGCGGACGTGTAGACCTCATTAATGATCTAGGAGGTACGCTATAACAAAGTTTGTTTGATATTTCTATAGAGTCATATCTATTATGAGTAAGATCATGTAATAACATTACTTCAAGTTGTGTGCGTCTAGATTTAAGATCAATTAAATTGTATGTTTTTAGTAACAAATTATACGACAATCTTTTGCGGTGGCATTTAAAATGTATGTATCGAAGATATTTCTTTTGTATCCTTTCAAGCATATAATTGTATTTTTCATAAAGTGGATTCCATATTGATACAGCGTATTCTAGCTGACAACGTATCAATGATTTAAATAAATATAAGAATGTAGAAGTTTGTTTAAACATAACACCTGACCTAATGACGAACCCATACATTCTAAATGCTTTATTAATAATGTTCTCTATATGTACATCGAAATGTAGTTTACTATCAAGTGTGATTCCAAGATCTTTAATAGTGTTTTCTTTTGTTAAGGTTATTCCGCAAAGTGAATAATAGTAATTACTAAAATTCCTCTTTCTTGTGAAAGTTATGGATTTGCATTTATTAATGCTCAGTTCAAGTTTATTTTCACTGCAGTATAAAGAGAGTTGATTCAGGTCATTTTGGAGTTTAACATGATCATCTAAAGTGTTAATAATCTTGTAAATCTTTAAGTCATCTGCGTATAAAAGAAACTTACAGTGATCAAAACATTTATTCATATCGTTAATGAGTAATACGAATAGTATAGAGCCAAGAATGGAACCCTGTGGTACACCTGAGCTTATATTTACACATGGAGATTCGAATCCCTTAATAACGACCTTTTGAGTTCTATTCGATATGTAAGATTTAAACCATCTCCAAAGGTTTCCTCGTATACCATTAAAGGCTATCTTTTGAAGGAGGATTTTATGATCCACCCTGTCAAAAGCTTTGCGAAAATCAGTGTACACGCTGTCAATCTGTTTATTTGTATCTAGTCCTTCAAAGAGATCCGTTGTATAAATAAGTAGATTAGTAATCGTGGAACGACGCTCAACGAATCCATGTTGTTGCTGTAAAATAGAACTATGGAGACATGGGTAAATAGCTTTATGTACTAATCTTTCGCAAAGCTTCGACAGGGTAGGCAAAATAGAGATAGGCCTATAATTTTCTACGTCTTTCTTGGATCCTCCTTTATATACAGGGACGATTCTGGCTGATTTCCAGATCTTAGGAAAGACACCATCACGTAAACATTTATTAAATAAATAGCATATAGGTTCATCAATAGTATCAGCAGTCTGTCTCAAGAAATAGGCATTAATGTTATCAACTCCAGCACCTTTATTAACATCAAGCACTTTAATTGAGGTATGAACTTCTTCCTTTGAAATTTCTACACTACAGATTAAGGTATCAGGCGTTTGACGGTCATCTATATTAATGTCTTTAATTTCAAAGTTGTCTGGTACAGAAGAAGGTTCGAATACTGGTTGGAAAAACGTCGAGAAAAGACTACATACTTCAGAAGGTGTATTGGCAGTTACGTTTTTGTAGTGCATTGTGTTGGGTATATCTGAGTTCTTTTTACGATTATTAATGTATGTCCAGAAAAATTTAATGTTATTTTTTATACTGTGTTCTACATGTTTGAGGTAAGCTTTATAACGCCGATCCGACATTTCTTTAAATTGTTTTCTGTGTATAGCAAAAATACAATAATTTGATTCCGTATTATATCTTTTCATTTGTATCCAGGCTCGCTCCTTTTTCTTATATAAATTAATAAGTGCAGGAGTAAACCAATTAGGAAAAAGTGACGATTTAATAACTTTAGTAGGCACATGTTTTTTTATTATTGCATATATCCTTTCATAGAAATTAGAGACTGCCTCCTCTACTTCTTTTTCCATGATGAGAAGATTCCAATTAGTATTTGCTATTTCTTCATTAATTTTTGCATAGTCCGCGTGTTTGTAACAATATTTAAGATAGTTTTTATTTTTCAAGCGTTTGAATTCCTCAACAAAAGATACAACTACCTGGAACGGAGGGTGATGTCCATCTGGTGGAATCAAAGGTAATTGTACAGGAGAAGTTTTGCTACATATATTATTACTGATGCATAAGTCTAATATATTATTTGTTTTATTTTTTAACGAATTCAACTGATAACATTCAAGTGATGACATAAAGTTAATTAAGTATCTGTGCGTTGGAGTTATATCAGAATTCATAATTGGTTGAGTGAAAATGCCTTTATTTTCCCACTTTAGACTGAGCAGATTAAAGTCACCTATTATATAAATGTCAGTATATAAATCATGCACCGCGCTGTGTAAAACGTCTAAATAAGCACGGTATGTGTCGTAGTGCTGTTTAGGTGGGATATACACAGCGCAAATAATCAGTTTACGTTTTCCTATGTTGAGTTGAATCATCAACTGGTCAATAAGAGGTGGGAGGGGTACGTCGGCGGCGGGCAGCGCGAGCGCTGTAGCACAGAGCGCTCGCGACACGGCAACAAGCACGCCACCTCCATCCCGCCGGCCACTGGTCGATCGGTCCCGATCCATCCTAAACACCTGATACCTAGAATCAATGTATTCACTATCGGAGATGTCATTACGCAACCAAGTTTCTGTTAAGATTATTATGTCGTAGGTACTGGAGATAACATTAGTGTAAAGAGTGTGTAGTTTTGTTTTAAGTCCTCTGCAGTTTTGGTAGTACAGTGTTAAATAACTATTAGCCATTTAGAATGAATAATTCCTATGAAATTTGAGAGATATAATTAATGTAATATACCATTATTGAGACTGTTGCCAAATAATTTTTACTAAAATAATTAAGTGCTATGTTTTGTACCGTTTTCCAAAATTCCATCAAACATAAATTATTTTCCACTTCATGGTTATAACTCAGATTAAAACCGCACAAGTTATTATAATACATACAGTGATATTTATGACGTACTTTATCATAACAGATTAATGCACTATTTTCAGTATAGGAACACACAACTAAAATTATTATTATTATTATTATTATTTGCAATTCATACAAACAAGAGACACGGGGTAAATAACAATAGACATAGGGTAGACTTATTATTTTTTTTAACCGTGATACTGATATATATATTTTTACACGATAAAACAAAAAATGCAAATTGTTGTTGACGTTACTACTTGATCTTATCAATGTCTTGTTCGTTACGTATTGCAAATATTGGTGATGAATCGGTTTGGCGAACAAGTACAGTACCATGCTTAATCCAAGTATATTTATAATTATGCTTTTTCGCAGCGACACGGCATAAACGAAATAATTGTTTATTTTTTGGAGTCAGGTGTTCATTTAAATAAATGGTACACGGAGTGCCAGAGATTGAGAGTTGGTCAGATCTGACTCCTCTTACTGCCCTCGCCGCCAGAACTATGTTGTCTCGCAATATTTTAGAGGATAATTTAACAATCACATTTTTGGGATGTTGATTTTTCTGATCAAAATGGGGTACACGATGAGCGGAGAGAATGTCTGTGGCCTTAATAGGATGTTTTATTATTGCACCTATTTTCTCTAATAAGGTTATAAGATTTTCGTTACGGCGTTCCGGGAGATTAGCAATCTCGATATTATATTGCCTTGCCTGTTGCTCCATTGATTCAATTTTATTCTCTAAGGCGGCAATTTGGGAATTCACAGTGCTACCCGCGACAACTTTTTCTTCAAATAACTTCAATCGACTCTCAAAATTATCTTGTCTTTCACCTGAGTAGGTGATAGATTTTTCTATGTCATCCAGTCTAGTAGTTATATCTTTCAGTGAGTTGTTAATAGACGAGATTAATTTACTCATTTCGTGCTCAAGTGTCGCGTTAACAGCGTTTCTTATGGTTTCAGCGATGTTTGTGTCCAGCCGATTCTTCCAAGCTGCAAGCTGTTCATTTATTTTTTGCTCGACAACCTCCACTATGGAGCTCGCCATATCCGATTCGGATTGTTTACGCTTACGTAGGTTGACAAAGCAATCAGTATCTCGGATATTAAGCGCTGAGTTAGGAATATCGGGGTTGGATGCACATTTAAAAGTAGCCGATGGCTGTGTACGTTGCATTACGGCAGCAAGATGTAATATAGCTTGCCTTTTCAAGCACAGCGTTGTAAGCGATTCACAAGAGATGCGCAGGCTATTTATCACTGCACACACAAGACACACAAAGGCGAACTCAGTCACTAACTAGTTAAGGTCCTAATTAGAGTGCACATATTCACCAAGCTAAACTGTTAGTATTTTACACGTCTGCGCAAGACTGACTCCACACGGCGACTGATGTGTCATACATGTGTAAATGTTCCCATATGGTGTCAATATCTGATTTAACATCAACCTTTAAATCAGCAAGACGTTCACAGAACTCGGGAATTTTCTCACCTCTTAGGTTCCACCATTTGGTGAGTTCAGGAATTTGCGTTGGTTTTTCCTTGGGATGTCGTTGGAATAGCACGTCCATTACAACAATACGGTGTTAGGAGGCGACGCATTCTCCCGGAATAACCTTACAATTTGTTACACGGCCAATGTGAGCTCGGTTGATTAGTATGTAGTCAATCTGTGAAGATGTTTGGCGGCTTTTATACGTGATCATATGTTCGATCTTTTTAGCGAAAAAGGAATTGGCAATAGCAAGATCTAAAGCTGCTGCCGTGGAGAGAATGACTTTACCAGCATCGTTTAGTGTTCCGTATGCGTAACCTCCGTGCACCCTTTTGAAAGCGCTGTTTGCTTCTCCGATGTGGCCGTTTAAATCACCTCCCAGTAAAGTGGTTTCTTTAGGATATTAATTAAAGAGTGTATTCTAGGGAAGTCCAAAAATTGTCTTTCTCTGCTTGGCTACAACCCACTTGGGGAGCATATGCAGCTACAATATTTAGTACCTCACCTTTCACCAGTACCTTTATTGACATGAGTCTGTCGTTAATACGGTTGACCTCCAGGATGTTTTCAAGATGATATTCTTTGACAGCAATTGCTACGCCATTCCTATCATGCTTTGCACCTACGTACATAAGTTTGTAGCCCTCTCCGATATTACGGACTTTGGATCCAGTCCATCGAGTCTCTTGTAGACATATAAAATCTACCCTTCTGCGCTTGAAAAGAAAGGCAAGTTCCTTAGTCTTCCCCGTTAATGTTCCTACATTTAAGGTAGCGAAGCGGAGTTTTAGGTTACGATTTGAGACTAACGTCGTTAGCCGAGCCCGTCCTTGACTCGGTAGCCCTAGCACACTATTCGCAGATTTAGGGCGATGTGTCTGCACGTCGTTTCGCGGCGACGCCCTATCCGTGAGACTCAATGCATTACGTAACCTTTCCATGTTTCTTTTCTAAGGATTTGGCTTTTGGGGTTTATTAGTCTATTGCCGATTGCCATCTGACGCAAAAACAACTACCCGCTCAAGGTAGGGAAACCCGTTATGAAGGTGTTGTATCCAGTATACAGGGTATTTCTACCTGTATGAAGCGTTGTCTGGCTATCCCGGCAGACGTCGGTCGCCAGAGCCCCGTCCGTAGGTCAGCAGACTGTACCACGTGCAGGTGGGGTTAGCGTTTGGACTGGTAAAGGTGTTGTTTCCAGCCCCTTACACTCCGTCGAGATCCTTTACTTCCACACTGACCAAGAAAGACTGGATTATGAAAAACATTTATCCCATAAAAATTCATCTCGTAAGTCGAGATCCTTTAACTTACGAGATGAATTTTTATGCGATAAATGTTTTTCATAATCCAGTCTTTCTTGTTCAGTGTGATCAGTCCTGTTTCTAAAAACATGATAAGTATCACACTGATCTTTTTTGGGAATGAAGAATCCCAAATTAGAATACTTATTGACAATGTCTCGATATTGTCGCTCAGTAGCAGCCATACTCGAATAAATCGAAGCATCAAACAATTCCTTATATAGCTAAAACATCTTTGAGATACTGAGACTGCCATCCAGGTAAAGTTTTGTCGAAGTTTTGCAGATGTAGTGTAATTCAATTGGAGCAAACGATCTAACGTGGACACATACACTTTTGACCGTGTCGGGCTTTATTACTTGATAGTGGTTAGCATGGCGTCCTCTCTTATCTTCTTCTATAATAGTACTGCCATCATATTTATCTCAAGCTGTTTTAATAATTTTGCCACTAACGGACAGCGTGTTCAAAAACATAGTCTTACAAACATTAACCATGTCATTCTGGCTCAGGTTTGATTTGGCTGTTGATACTGGCAGAAAGTATTTAAATGTATATTTCCGATTGTTGGGTACCTCTCGATTTAAACATCTATTCGTTTGATCCTTTTTAGAGTACCTCACTATAAAAGACCATTGTTTTTCCCGGCTTCCTAAACTCCAAAACTTCTGAAAACAATCGTATCTTTAGTCATGAATATCTTTTTAAAGCACTGATACCGGCATTTACACGGTACGTTTAAAATTTTGTCATCGACTATCTTTCCCCTTTTGGTTACGTATTTTTTACCGATATTCTTAAGGTACTTTCTTTTGACGTCTGACCATTCAGATGTACGGCGTACTCGTTTCTTTACTCTTTTCTTGGTTGATGCAGAGCGTTCATCATCACTAGAATTGTTAGGTGCATGAGATGTGTTAGTAGCTGAAGGCGACTGAGTCCAATGCTCACAGATAGAACAAAAGGAATCACAGCAATCTGCGTGTGAGTTCATTGGCGAAGGCACAGGAGTCGGGACATTAGGTGCTGAAACCAAAGGCAAGTCTCCAAAGCCGATTTCGTATGAATTTTCAAAACTGGAAGGTACTTCAATTGCCAAAGGTTCTTCGCTATCTGCAGGCTTTAATGGGATAGATTTGATGTCTCTAAATTTTTCAACTGCATGCAGTGACTTTAGGCCAGTTTTGTCGGAGGTAACGTAGGGCGGAATATGTGGTGGACCGAACACGTCCTCACATACCTCAGCCATATCTTGATGGATGTTCTCAGCTTCTTGCGGCAGTGGCGATTGCGGAATAACTGCGCGATTGTCCACGTTATATTCTTAAAACAAAAATAAATATATTTCAAAGATTGCATCACTCAAACCAAATAAATAACTAATATTAATCATAAGTAGTCCTAAATAAATAATTAATCTAAAAATAAGATTATTTTTATCAGGCTTTCATGGTAATTCTGAGTTGGAAAAAAGGTATATCTCAATTTCTTACGAAGAATAAAGTTACATTTACACATAGACCATATAGTTTCAAAATAATTTCCCCCCAACAAAGTGACATGTGTGCATAGACCAGTATTGTTTACGTAATTTTCTGAGGAATAACATAATATGTTCGAATATATAACCACATTTGTGAATACTAAAATGTTACCATAACATTTTATTAAACATTTAATAGACATAATTTCATCTTAATTTTTATTTGTTTTTTTGTTATTAAAGAAAAGGTAAATTCTATGTGGAATAAAGGTCTATGTGCTCATGGGATCATTTAACTTTATTGTTGTGAGTAAAACTTTTGTTAATAAAAAATATAAAAAAATAATTATGCTAAAGTAATCTTTATACTCAAAATACAACAATTAACATAAGATTTTAGATTAAATCACCTGAGAAATCCAATTGTTCATAACTTTTTGCCGCAGGATCAGATGCAGTATTCATTTTATCCAACGGTCTTAATAGTAGACTTAACATATGTTCAGAACGTGTACTTTTCATTTTAAAAACATAAACTTTATTATTATTATAATTCTACAATACGTAAAAAAACTGTGTACAGAACAGACGTGCGCGCAACCGTCTTTCCCCAGAATATAGGCGCGATTGAATATATGACTCTGCGCGCGCGGCTACTTTGAGCCAATGCCGGCAGAGATTAGTGAAAAACCATATGTGCATTATTCGACTGCAATCTTCGGACCTACTAATTTAAGAAAAAAAATGATTACACTAGTTAAATAAATAGGTTTATTTAGACTCAAAAATACAATAATAATGATTAAGTTCCATATTCACATGTACCTTTGTTCTACGTATACGTCGATTTGGTCTATCTTGGTGAGAATATCTGTCACACTGTTCTTGTTCTTATGTGTGTGTTTCTTTGCTTATCTATTTTTCTAATTCTTAGCATGCTCCTTTCCATGGCTCTTTGACAATGTTCGAGCATATCTCTGTGCTGCTTAGAAAGTGCCCAAGTTTCGCAGCCATAATTAAGTAGTGGTGGTAATGGGTTAAAGGAACATTCATTAATAAAAACAAGTTGTATTTAATGTTTATAAATTTATAAGGCTGTTTGAAATTTAGAGATAGGTTGATCAATGCTGGTGTAGATGCTCGTGTGTGAGAATGTTAATAAATGGAGCGGGTTTGCTGGCGGGATGTTAACTGGAGAGCATACAGTAGCAGTTAGATGAGCAATAAATAACACTTCTTGAGAGTTTTTTCTTATTTATTTTCGTGATTCCTTATTATTACATTGCCGGATTTGGAATGTTTTACCACAAAAACCGCCCCATTTTATAGGCAGCTGTGACCAATCAGAATTGAGAAAATTTGCACGCGGCACTAATGAATTTGCACATGACCCGTCGACCAATCGGAGCACAGAACAACCTTTTCTAAGAGAAATTTACAATTTTCTTTAATAAGTGTGGTAACACATACCTTACAATATTTTTATTCATTCTTGACAGTAGATATGACTTATCTCTATTATTTCAAATATAAAACATTCATAAAACCTTTAATTTATACTTGTAAAAAATTAAAATAGTTGCGCGGTCTCCTCACGGTTTAGTTCCGGAGTAGCTAAGCTTTTTTCTGCTCAACATATGGTAGCGCCGCCAGGCGGCAGGAATGCACAACGCTTATCACGATAACACTATGCTTAAGACTCTATACAGAACATATTTCAACTTCTTATTAAATTAAAATCTATTTCTATAATGAGCAATTAGATTATATAAGAGATTAATTGACACATTATCGTGTTATATTACTATAAGAGAAAGAGAATTGAACAAATCATTAAATTTACACTTAAATGTTAATATCTTTAATACAACTCTTTAAAATTGTTATAAAAGAAAGTTCTAATAAGTAACTAAACTTATATCTTGTTTTAAATATTCTAATTAAACCTAAATAAGCAATTAGATTTATATTTTCGTTACGTAGTTTTTAGAATAAGAATTGAAGCTAATATAAGTTATTATTTCACTCTCTTGGTATTAATGCTATTAATTTTCGTACTTAGTTTAAATCACAGATAGGAAACAATTGAGATTAAACGTTTAAATTCACTTTTCCTTTCTAACACTTAGTTTTATATCACAAATAAGAAACAATTAAGATTAAATGTTTTTAAATTCACTTATCATCGCTAACAGCTGGGATACATGATATAAATAATGATTTGATAATCAGATCACATTAGCTGACCATAATTTGGAACAAAGGAAAGTCATTCAACTTATTGCGGGTCCATCAACTACTAAACAACCACTGTCTGAAAATATTCAGAAGACTATAACTGTTCCAAATGTATTTGAGCCGGTTGCGGGTCCGTCAAAATGTATACAACCCTTGTGTGAGAATGTGCATTATAAGACCATCCCTGACAAAACTAGTGCTATTCCTCAAGTAACTGAGAATATCAACCCTGTTGCTGCTGCAAATCCATCCACGAAAAACAAAAAGGATAAAGATATGTTGATAAAAATGAAATATCATCTGCGAAAAATTAACAGGCTTTAAAAAACTGTAAAGCATCTAAAGAATGAAGCATTCCTCAAAGTATTAAGCAAAAATGATTCAGTAAATGAAATATTAAAATGTAAAATATCCCCCTCTTTTGCATTATTTTTGCAAGGAGAAATGCAAAACTATAAAAAAAATCAAAAGGTCGAAGATGGAACATGGACTCCAAAATAATAGCACTAAGACTTTCTAAAAGGTCACCTAGGTGTTACAAATTATTAAGAAGGATGATTTGCCTGCCTTTTACACCTAGTTCATTAAAAGCATTATTAAGCAAGTTTCACATGAAAGTTGGTATTAATGACCAAATTTTTAATGTTTTGAAAAAAACAATAAAGAAACAGACTCCCTCAGACAATGAGTATATCGTTATGTTTGATGAGATGTCGATAAAAAAGAATTTGTTTTACAACAAAAAGGAGGATATAATTGAGGGTTATCAAGACCATGCATTGCAGGGCAGGTCACCACAAATGGCAACACATGCCCTCGTGTTCATGATTGGCGGAATCTGTAAAAAGCTGAAACAACCAATTGCTTATTATTTTTCTAGCGGATCTGTGACTGCAGATAGGCTGTCAGTTCTTATAAAGGAGGTGAGCATTATGGTCTTTTATTTGTTATTATGTCAATATATGTAGTAGTACTTTTTTACCGTATTAATTTACCCTTTTATCATTCTAGGTCCTGCAACATTGTTTTGATGCTGGAATTAATATTTCAGCTACAGTGTGTGACATGGATGGTGTGAATAAGAGGGCTTTAAGTATCTTGGGAGCATCTGTAGAACAGCCATATATTCTGCTCAGTAATCGAGAAGTGGTTACCATTTTTGATACTCCGCATTTGCTCAAATGCTTTAGAAATATGTTTTTAAAATGTGACATTAAATGTCCAACAAATATAACATCAAATGATCAAATTGGATTTGGTAAGATATTTTGTTTTATTACAATCATAACATTATACATATTTCCAATTTACTGGATATTTACACAAATGTTTTTTACAGGTGTTGCTAAATGGAGCCATATAAAGGAGTTTTATGAAACAGATAACACCAATCCTAATTTTGTGTTTGCACCTTGCTTAAAACAAGAACATTTAAATCCAAATACGAAGCAGAAGATGAAGGTGAAGCTAGCTGCACAAGTGTTAAGCCACTCAGGTGCTGCAGGAATGCTAATGCTAAAATTTCACAAGGTAAATTAAATTTATAATTTAAAGTATAATATTTAAACATATGTCTACCCATTAAAATAATTATTAACTTAAAAAGAAACTAGGCTCTCCCAAGTACAAATTATTGTTTATTGTGTGATATGTGATATTTTTTTGAGTTTTCTTGTAATGTACTTTAAATCATATTTCTTTAATCCTAATAGTGAGATCTTAAATTATGTATTGTTTACAGAGGAACTCTCTTCAGAGGCCGTCACTACTGCTAATGTTATTGCAAATATGGACAAGCTGTTTGATTGTGTCAACGCATGCACACCAGACCTAAGAAGGGGGAAACCGTTTTCGACAAACATGACAAATAATACACAACATCTCAAACATTTCACTTTAATGAAGAAATTTTTTAAAGAATGACGTTTTTGGGATGCAAACGAACCCCTCCATCCCAAGAAGGTTGGATATGGTCCATCAATGGAATAGAACGAATCTGGAGAAATCTCAGTTCTAAACATAAATCAATAAAAAGGTTGGAAACAAGAAGGCTCCAGCAGGACCCGTTAGAAAATCTTTTTGGATGCATTCGGGCCAATTGCGGCTGCAATTCAAATCCCATCGCTGGGCAGTTTTTTGCGGGTCTTAAAACGGCTGTCCTTAGCAACTTATCTTTTATTGGGACAGGAAATTGTGAAGAAGACCAAAATTAAGTTATATTGACAAATTTTAAAACTTTATTGTCTCCACTCACAGACACACATACTGCTTATGCCACAATTTTAACCGATGAATTAGAAGAAAGTGTAAATTCTACATTTGAATGTAGCTTGGAAGAAAGCAGTGGCGAAATACAAGTATGTGCCTATGTCTGTGGGTTTATAGTAAAAAATAATCTCAACAAATGTGAAATTTGTAAAAAAAAATTTGTATTTAAGACACAAGAGAGATCACATACTTTTATTGACTTTAAAGAATATAGTGATCTAAAAAAGTCCCTTAAATATGCCTCTAAAAACCTCATCAACTATATTGAAAGTAGTGCTACGATGATTTATGATTTTTTAGAGGCAGAAGCATATAAAAAAAATTAAAAGGGCAATTAAAGTTTTGTTCAAAAACTCAATAAATTTGGAGTTTCTCGATAAATGTCCAGAACATAAAGATATGAATATAGATTACTTATTTAATAGCGTATTTCACATTTGTATGAAGAGATTTTGTATTTTGAAAAATCGGCGATTTGCAGAACAGTACTCTGCATCTGCTCTTAAAAGAAAAATTTATATCCTGCAGAATAAATAAGATATTACATGGAACTACTTTTTCTGTATGTACAGTCATAATCACTTCGGTGGTGACATTATATAAGGAGATAAAAGGAGAGGGAGGATATGTCCTCTCGAGAAAGAGGCTGCCAAAGAGTGACTAGCGCTGATGAGGCTACGGATGTGTGTGAAAGTGTTCCCATAGTCCGATAAGTGGTGAAGGTGAAACACCTGAGAGTTTTAGTCGGAGTGGGTCAGATATTCCTTGCTTCCGCGAGGCAGGTAGGATTTAAATTGAAGTTTTTTTTAATTATTTGTTATTGGATTTCGAATATAGTATTTTCGAAACTATCACTTTACTGGTGCGAATCATACCTTACAGTATTTTTATCGTTTAATGTTGGATAGTTTATTAGTCACTCTACAAACAATGGTATTGTTTTGCAACTAACTTTTAAGTTTAAGTTTAATTAAGTTTAATAATTAAGTTCAGATTATTTAATAAATTAAGTTTAATTAACTTTTAAGTTTACCGTGGTATATGGATAACACATACATTTGTATTTTTTTAAAGAATTTAGCAAGTAAATGCTGTGACACTTAGACATCTACCTGTATTGTCGAAAAATAATAAATAATAACTACTTAACTATTAAATCGATATTTAGTTAAGAGCTGTTGAGATCTGTTTACATGCATAAAGTTAAAAATTAGTTAATTACTACGTCACTTACGTCCATTCATTGTACATTATACATAGTACATTGATACCAACGGTTTTTCTATGTACCAATGTGGACAAGTATGTAATGTAAATAAAAATTATGTATTTCAAAAACCACTTTTATTTGAAAAATAGTTCCTTTTTTATATTAAAATGATTGCTAATCGTTTCAAAAGTGGTTTATGAATGTAAAGTACCATAATTTACAAATAACTTTGTGCTTTTGTTTTCGTTTTAATTTAGCAATATATATCATTGAACGAAACAACGACGAAAAACTACAAGCTATATCTATCTATATGGTATTTTACATTCTTAAGCCATTTTTGAAACGAAACAACCAAGACGCCAACTAAAAAAAAATCACGTTTCAAAATTCTCGCGCAAAAAAGTTTTAGTGGGGCACGACAGAGATGGCGTGCATTATGCGTGCCATTTTCTTTGTTTGAAGTTGACATTCTTCCCGCCTAAGGGTATTAGTGTTCTGTGGTGTTGCCAGTGGGAATTCATATAGATTGGAATACCAGTAAAAATCTTATTTTTCACCCGGAAGGTTAAAAGGCATGTGACTCAATTCGTTAATTCATGACTACATAGTATAGAATCACAGAGGATGCGTCAACGAATATAATATGGAACCGCAACTGCAAACATTTCATGTAACTTGTTATAGTTATTTATTTAATTATCATCCCCATTTTGTAAAATAAGTGTAACAAGCGAGCACTCAGTTTTATTATTTTAATAAGACTTTATCCTCACACCAGATTTTCTCCTGTATCTATTCTGGAACTTATTTCATTCGGGACTAAAAACCCGCGGCACTGAGCTGCACTACAGAGCTGTCGAAATTAAGCCTTCAAAAAGTTGAATATATATCTACGCTATCCTCGAGTAAGAATCAAAATTCAGATGTGTAGTCACCCCTGAGGCCTAAGATGGAATGTCCTATTTCCAGTTAAAAACATTCATGCCTTTATATAGTATATTTTGCTATTTGTTCTCTATAAAGACTAAGCATGTGTATGACGCACATTCATTTAGACTAGTGGTCATATATTGGTTTAAATTCGAACGTAATTCATTGACTTTTTCGTTTGTATAATCAACAAGCTCTATTTAATTTTCAACTGCACATTAATATATTATAAAACACATTTATTTAAAGAGCTTTTATTTAACTAGCAATTTTGGTATGCTGGTTAGAGTCAAATATCGCAACTGAATTTTAATGCAGTTAATCTCAATTGATTGAGCTGAAATTTTGCATACCTACATATTTAGTTTGGATGACAATGCATGCTTAGCTAAGTGACGTCATCATCATCATCATCATTACAGCCCTTCACAAGTCCACTGCTGAACTAATGCCACAAAGCACGGTCCTGCATTTTATTCATTCTAAATCAAATACGGCTGACCGCCCAAGGTGTGGAGTGCAGTGATATGGATATCAAATGAAATGGTTTGTTGAGGAAAATACGAATTTAAAATAACTTCACTTTAAATCCAATACGGTGGATACCAAAGATGGCAGATTATTTTTTATGCACCCCCATGATATGGATATCAAATGAAAGGTACTACACGGATACCTACTTAATGGTGCTCCATGTTACAAAAAATTTGATCTAACTACCAGGCGGTCCCATAATGAACTGGCCTGATATAGTTCAACGCGACATGTCGCTACATGTTGTGTTGCATTAAATAGTACGTTTATCGTGCACTTAATATAAGAAACATGCATCGACATGAAATGCTTAGTCTTAGTTTAACAGGCATTTGAATAACGAGAGTCGCGTATTTTTTTCAAAATGTCGAAAACTGAGTATCGAAGTGTCATAAAGTTTCTGTTTAAAGAAGGTTTATCCCCTGCCCAATTAAAAGAACGATTGGATGGCGTGTATAAGGTTTCCCCCCCCCCCCTCCTATAGCACAGTGAAAAATTGGGTGAAAGAGTTTCGCCTCAGGAGAGAAACCGTCGAAGACTTTGGCCACGAAGGTCGACCTGTGGAAGTGCTCACTCCCGAAACGATTGCTCTTATCGAAGAGGAGGTTCTGAGTGACCGCCGTTTGAAGATTAGAGAAATTGCAGCAAGGCTTGGGCTCTCTAAGAGTACTGTTCATAGCGCGATCCATGAACATCTTCACATGAAAAAAGTGAGTGCAAGATGGGTACCGAAACTTCTTTCAGCAGTACAGAGACAGGAAAGAGTGCGCTGCGCTTCGGGGTTTTTGGATCTTTGTGGCGAAAATCCAAAGACTGTGATCGAGCGGCTAGTGACTGGTGATGAAACTATGATCTTGCGTTATGATCCACAAAGCAAGCGCGAGTCAATGGAATGGCGTTATAAGGGTAAAAAGCCCCCTAGAAAGGCAAAGGTGCAACAATCGACTAAAAAACTGATGTGCACAATATTTTGGGATTTTCAAGGCATTTTGATGGTGGATTTTAATGTACGTAATACAGTAGTGAACGGCGAATACTATGCTTCTTTAATATATAAATTACGAGACAAGATAAAGGAAAAATGAAGAAGCAAGCTGTCTAAAGGTGTCCTGTTACTCCATGACAACGCCCCTGTTCATACCGCTGGTGTTTCGAAGTATGCAGTTCGTCAATGCGGGTTTACAGAAGTTCAACATCCACCTTACAGTCCAGACATGGCCCCGTCCGACTATTATTTATTTCCAAATTTAAAGCGGGACTTAAGAGGAAGAAAAATTTCAAGCGATAAAGAGTTGCAGGCGGCCGTCTTCAGTCATTTTGAGGATAAAAAATGTGATTATTTTTATAAAGGTTTAGAGATGTTGATTCACAGATGTCAGAAGTGTGTTAGTATTCGTGGTGATTATATTGAAAAATAAAATTGGTTTCGTTTCATTTCCTTCATTGGTTCATAGTTAGGCCAATTCATTATGGGACCGCCTACGTATATACATATATATATATATATATATATATATATATATATATATATATATATATATATATATATATATATATATATATTAAACTGCCTGCTTAGCAAGTTGCTAAACGGTAAAGTTGCTAACCGGTGTTCCACCTGCTTTGAGAAGCTCCGCTGTAATTCCATCCTCGCCTGGGGCCCTGCCTTTTTAAGGTGCTATAGAGCTATTCTAATCTCGCTCAGACAGACGTCATCGATCGTTACTCACACTTGCGTGTGGCTTCAACGATGATGTGTACAGCTGCCCATAGAACCTCTCAATCTCACTCAAAATCTCAGGTGTCCCGGAAACGATGCTGCCACATTCAATCTTCAGCTTTGACAGTTGGCTCTTTCTGGTAGACAGATCTCTGGCAAAGACTTTGGAGCCCTGGTTCCGCTTGATCGCTTCTTCAATTCAATACTAGCAGTACTAAAGTTGCGTAAGTCTCGCCGCATGCATTTGGAGATCTCTGTCCAGACGCCAACTATTCAGTGATGTCTCAGTGATCGCAAGGGTGAAAACTGACAGCGATCATCGAATGGTTAGAGGCACACTGAACCTAAACGTTAAGTTGGAGAGGTCTCGTCTAATGAAGTCAACGCTCCGTCCCCCTCGTGCTTTAATCCAGAATCCCGTTTACTCGTTTTACCCTTATTGAATATTAAATATATTAGGTAAAATATTCAAAATTTTACTTATACTAAGTTCTTTAGACAAAAATTAAACAGAAATAAAAATAAAACCGTCAAAAAACGAAATGTATAGATAAACTAGACGCATGACGCCAAAATCCCGGCACATGGGAAAAAGAAACATGAAACGACAAACGTGATACAATTTTTTTTAAAATAGTATAATTTTATTTTCCATGTACAATATTTTTGAGGGTCTGAATCCAACCCTGGCCTAATCTTGGTAACGTAACTAAATTAACAGTAAAATAATTTTAAAAATTTTAAAATGCGTTTATATACTAATTTAATTGTAACAAAATTTATATAAGGTTATTTACCGATGATACGATATCCCATGTTTTTTTTTAATCTTTGTTTCGTAATTTTTGCATTCTTTTACCACGCAACTAGACATATTATTGTGACAGACAAATTTATCCTGCGCGCGTCACTGTCGACCAATTCGCGTTGGCCCTAAACTGTAATTTTAGGGCCAGCGCACTGGTCTGTTTTAGTTGTTCGGTCGGCCCGGTCCTTACGCTAGTAATATATAAGTTAATGGAATAAAGTCTTTTTTGTGAATACCTGCTAACATAAATATTTTAAATTCATAACATTTACCTCAATTTTATGTTATAGTTATTAAATTCTGCCGCTTTGTATTGAATATAAGGAAATTTTGTACATATTTATACATAGGTCATAAGTTCCGTCAAAAACTTTTTAAATGATACACTTTTTGATAATTATACAGAAATTATATATGAAATGGAAGACAATTTAATTTAAAGTACAATTTTATTTACATTATTCGAAATGCCCTCCACTATTTTGTAATACATGCCCTTAATCGACGCGGCCAGTCATTAATCGCAGCACGCAGCACACTCATATCTATTTCTGCCGCTGCTTTAGCCAAAGATGCTCGTAGAGATTCCAAATTCTGATGAGTTTTTACGCAGTCCTTCAAATATTGCCATATCTTATAATCCAGCGGGCTTAATAATCTGGACTAAAAGAGGGCCAGTCTTCGTGTCCAATAAAGTCAATTCGGTCAACCAGTTTTGCATGCTTCGTGCCTTATGAGCTGGTGCTGAATCCTGTTGGAATATACAATGTCTATTTTTGCACATTGTTTGAGAATGATGTTTCACTATGTTTGTTAAAACGATATTTTTGTACATCTTGGCATTAGTTTTTACACCTTTTTCACAGAATAACACCTCAGTTAAGAGTGAGTATGAGATTCCAAGCCAAACCATGAGTGACGAAGGATAATATGCTCTATGAACCCTGGGGGCAGACACCTTATCATTTTGTTTATAATAACTTTCTCCGATGTTAAAAAATTTTTCATCCAAAAATAAAATTTCGTGGGTAATTATTTTTCCCGCGTACCACCGTAACAAAGCGCTGAATCTATCCAGCATAATTTTTTCAAACACTCGTTAAAAAATGTCCGGTCTTCTTATGATAAGCTCGTAGTCCTAGGTCTACATTAATCACTCTTTTGATCGTGGTTCTGCTTAACTTAGCTCCATCTGAAGAAATAAGATTTTTTTGTTTACGAACAGGATTTTGTTGGATTCGCGCCTTCACTGATTTGTTGATCGCGGGTGTCCTAACTGTACGAGGTCGGCCGGTCCTCTTACGATATTCAAAGCTTGAATCTTCAGTGAATCGTTTGATAGTGTGATAAATCAATCGAAGGGTTATTTTCAATTTTTATAGAATAGTAAAAATTTCTTTTGGCACGTAACCACAGCGTTGCAACGCGATAACCACTACTTTTTGTTTCTTTTTTCGATAACTCCATATTTAAAAATGAATAAAAATTAAGGGCTTTTTTATTTTCGGCAAGCGCAAAAGTTTTACTTTTAAAATTAGTGAAGTTCATCCAACAAGTATTCAAGAACATAACAAAGATCATTTTTAGTATCCATGCCACATCTATGACGGTACTTGTTGGGAACACTATGCTCGAAGTTGTTGACGAGTACGTTTACCTGGGACAAATAGTCCGAATAAGTATGTCCAATTTCGACCGAGAAGTCAATTGACGGATTCAACTTGGCTGGGCAGCGTTCAGGAAATTACGACACATCTTATCGTCAGGTATACCTCAAACTCTGAAAAGTAGATTGTACAACCAGTGCGTGTTATCAGTGATGACTTACGGATCTGAGACGTGGACCTCCTATGCTGTCCGTATGAGGACGCTCAAGGTCGCTCAGCGAACTATGGAGAGGGCCATGCTCGGGGTTTCTCTGCATGATAAACTTAGAAACGAGTTTATATCTACAGTAGAATCAGAGTGACCAACATAGCCCAACGAATTAGTAAGCGGAAGTGGCAATGGGCCAGCCATATAGCTCGAAGAACCGATAACCGATGGGAAAGAAAGGTTCTCGAGTGGAAGGCTCGTACCGGTAGGCGTAGTGTAGGGCGACCCCCATTAGATGGAGTGATGACCTGATAGGACATGCAGGAAATCGATGGATGCAAGTGGCTCAGGACCGAGCTTTGGGGCATTACTTGGGGGAGGCCTATGTTCAGCAATGGACTTGTGTAGAGCTGTAATGATGATAATGATAATTACACCACACAAACTGAGAGAACAGGCTTTGAGTCTGGAAGGATTTTAGGTTATTTATATATGTTTTAAACTGTGCTATTTGCTCACTACCCGCATTAAAGTGCAAGTTCAATGCAACTGAAAACCTAAGAGCTTACTCATATTCCTTGCTGCATTGGTCAAACTCATTAACCGTTCCCTAAAGCTGAACACTTTATTTTACAACACTTGTGTAATCTGAATGTAACTTTACCATATCACAATTGTATATTTTAGCAATTATACTATTTCCTTTTTATTAACATTCCTTTCCTTAAGATACAATTCACACTGCTCCTTGCACGCTTTAAGTTGTTTGAGCGCAAGCTGGAGTTGGTTCTCCATCTGGCATCTTTGCGTTGCGAGTTTTGATTTTACGATTCATTGCAAATAATAAAAGAAAACAAAGATCTAAAATTTAAGGAGCAAAGTAAGCTAATGTTGATTTGTATTTTTTTTATTATTTACAGATCTAAAATCAAAATGTCATAAGAATAATTCAAAAATAAATCCGAAAACATTGATCTATTATGTACTACGTACTAGAGGTGACACTGCATTCAGCTACTCTGTTCCACTCAACTGCGGTGCATACACCGCACTTTAATCATTCACTCGCTAGGCGCTTGTAGTTTGTATAATTGGGCTAAATTATTCATATTTAAATTTGCTTATTATTCTTCTATTTTATTTTTAGGTTTTCACATCAAAGTCAAAGTAGAATAAGCTATATATGATACATATAATATATGTATTTTATATATATCATATATATGTTACAAATAGTTTGCTATCACTCGACGCCATATTATGGCTTTTGAGAGATGCGCATATTATTTGAGACGCCAGAATATGGCGTTTGGACAGACGTGGTTATAAGAAAAGCTGTAAAAAACAATATAAAAAATTATTTTCCACGTGTAAAATACTCCCTGTTGAAATACGATCAAAATTTTTAATAGCAATTGAACATTACTATACTGACCGCTATAAAGTACCTATTATTAACACGTAAGGTAAGAGAAAAAAACTTGAAGTGCCTAGTGCAAATAACTATTATGGACAGCGCTTGAAACACATTGTACCCAGAATCTATAACAAAATAAAATGGTTAAGAGAAACGCCTCCATACAAAATAAAAATAAATTAAGCAAAAACTTATTAAAATCCTCTCTGAAAAGGACATTATTAACAGAGCTAACCATAACCAACCAGCAATAACACATAACATATTGTTGCATACTTTTGTTAATCGCTTTTTATGTTTGATTTGTTTATTGCTGTTGTTGCAAATTTTTTAGTTTAATAATTTCTAAATATTATGAAGTTGTAGTAGGTAACACTGATATAACTATCTTAGGTTTTCTTTTTGTTTTTTTCTTTTGTAATTAATTGTATTTGTATAGGTGATAGTGCATAACAATATATAGTTTTAACTTAAGAGCGTGTACTCGCCGACAAACTGATTGCAGTTTGGCGAGAGAATAGTAAAAATAATGAACTTACCTTTGTATGAATAAATAAATTTAAAAAAGTTCACTGCTGAATATTGGCGTTCCTTATAAATAAAAAGGGAAAATGAAAACGCATGACAATATGGGCACTTCTGTAAATATTAGACTAGGCAGAGAGAACAAGCTTTATGAAGACGAATGGCATGCTTTTATGAAGCTATGACATTTATGAATATATATGAATATTAAACTGCTTAAGGGGAATATGAAATCAAAGTGGAATTAAGTATTGTTTCACGTCTATAAATTCTATCAGCAATGCTGTATATAGAATAATTACTTCTGAGGAAGCTTAACCCCACTCAACGACTATGGAGGGGGATATGCTCGGAGTTTCTCTACGTAATAAGCTTCGTAACGATGATATCTGCTTTTAAAACTGCGTAACGACATAGTCTGTCGGATCAGTGAGCTGAAGAGGCAATGGACCAGCCATGAAGTTCGTATAACCGACAACCTACGTGGGGAAAAAAATTTTCAAGTGGTAGCTTCATAACAGTAAGTAAAGTGTAGGGCAGTCTCCTGCTAGATGTAATAAAGACCTGGTAGGGTATGCATGAAGACGATGAAAGTAGGTGGCTCGGAACCATGTTTTTTAAGTGCGAGCAGCTATGCAGGTTTAAGGAAAGAGACCAATATCATTGCGACCTAGAAGATCTATTGTGATCGCTGCTATAGCTATAGTTCACGGCTAAGCACTATGTATTTTATGAATAGAAGGAGTTGCTTAGTCGTAAGCAATTTCACTTCTTCTGGGCAAAGTACAAAGTTTGCCAGATGTGTGTTACGTTTGCGCATTAAGGGTCCGCAATCACTTAGGATGTGTAGAGGTGTTTCTTCCGTTATGGAATAGAAACGACATATCCTTGAGTTGCTTAGACCCAGGATGGACATGTGCTTTTTAAGACAACAGTGTCCAGTTAGGGCTCTTGCCAGAATGCGCAATTTATTTTTTCAGAACCATGTTATTATGATATAAATTTTTAGATAAAGTGACACAAGCATTTTGAGCTTAGTTGGAGTGGTTAATAGGAATATTATTTGTGTTAACAGCACTGCTAGTAAGCTGTTTTTTACGTGTTTCTTATAAATACGTAAATGATGATGATGATAATAAAATACAGTTGAAATTATGACTGCAATACGAGTGGTTCGGTTCAATCGGGAAGGATGACGCTCACACAGTAAACCAATATAAAATAGTGGCAAGGACACTGTGAAACAAAATATACATACGTAGACAAAACTGTTAGTTCATTTATTATGCTTCCAAACAAGTAAATATTAGGAAATAGTATGTTGGTGTGGATTAGACATGAACATTTTTAATATTGACGTGTGATAGTGGCTTGAGAGCATACATCACCATATTTCGTCCCGTTGGCGTCATTAGATGCGTCTATGGATATACCAGCAAAATCTCAAACTTTCCGAGAGACGTTGTTTTAATATTTTTACGCCAAGCTAAATTATACCCAAACCGGTGAGGAGGAACGGCGGCAAATATATACAAGATGTTTGGTACTGAAATCGTTAACCTGTTCCTAAGCGTCTTAGACAAATCTTTTCAAATGTAGAGGCGTATGTGCAGCAGTGAACATTAGCAGACCGATAAAGAAAAAAAATTAAGAAAAAAATCCCGTTTAGGGAGTTTTTTTTAAAACGTGATATTTGTTGGGCTGGCTGACCGAATGTCTTGCACCTTTGTTGCTGCTGGCCGTGCTCGGTCTGGATATTATAGCACTTGCGTTAAAAAAGTTGTTACTATAATAGTTAGATTTTATATTCCACTGAAAATTATTGAATCAGCCTTTTTATTATATATATATATAAAAAGCTGCATAGACAGCAGCTATTTTTAATTTTCGAAATAAAGCTCGAAACGTATTGCGAAATGATCTCTATTACTTTTATCCGGTTCAGCAACATAGTGAAAAACTGGACGCGTAGGATTTTTTTTTAAATGAATCGTTTCTTAAAGCGGGAGCAAAGAATTTCCGCTTTGATCTGATATTTTTCCAGAAAACCTTTTTTCTTAATAATTGCTAGACTGTGCTATAATGTGCTATATGCCGTCCTTCCACCTCTTGATATAAGAAAATGAGTACTTTTTATCAAATATCCTGTGTGTTTATTAGATGAAATAACATACACGCAGAATAAGCACGTGTTCAATCAGCAACTAAATTTAAAATGAACAATTTATGTATAATATATTTAAAAAAAAAAAATTGTGGATGTTGCTTGTGTACCGTGATATTTACAGTGAGTGCAAAGCAAAATATAAAAAAATATTTAAGACAAAAGAATTATAGTCAGCTAATAAATCCTTTACCATTTCTTACTACTTTTTGGTGCATCCGCCTTCAATCTTATTCGCCAGCATTACACTTTCAAATTAGTTTGTTAGTAGTACCTAAGTTAAAAGAAAACTTCCGTAGTGAAAGGGAGTTATTTTAAAAGTTCTCGGAAAAAATATCCTCAACCCGTAAACCTTAATTCACAAACTATATATTTTATGAATCTTTTTACGTTATGGTGTCATAATGCACCAACATTATGGATGTAACACGAGTAAGTTGACTCGACCGGGGAAAGACTACACTTATAAAACACCACATAAAATAGCATTTTACTGTTGTCTTGTTGCGTATTTTCAGTGAAGTAAACCCTTCGAAATTAAAAAAATGGAATGCATGGTTTCCTTTAAAAAGTGTTTCTCATATTTCTTTTTTATTTCTCAGACATGCAAATTTTATAACAATATTTTCCTTCACCGTCCAGCACGTGATAAATCAGTACTTAAAATTGCAATCAACGACTTCGCCTCGGAGATACCATGGCTCATGTTACCATAAGTAAAGAAAAAAAATTTAGTGAATTTTCGTCAAGAAATTATAAAGCGTAAGCGAAGAAAACTAAATTTTTAGTCTAGGATGGATTTTAATCAAAATCAAATCAAGTTACTTTATTTTCGGACAACTAGTAATTAATTGTAATAATAAGAGGGTTAGTAGTACTATAGTGATAATAATTTAATTTAAAAATTTTACGTATTCGAACATTGTCCGCACGTAACTCTTTAATATAGGTGCATGTGGATCATCTGCCACCGTCCTCAGGATGCTGTTGTTACTCCTCCGTGATCTCCTATGCAAACATTTCAAACGCACTGCAGAAACGAGGAAGTTTCAATATCATCTTGAAGATATTATTATGTTGGACGCGAAGGGTTTTTGACGATCCTTTGGTGTAGCTGATCCACAGACCGCTCGTGTACGTGTTCTGACAAAATGCTTTAATAGGCTTTAATCTTGACTTCATCCGTTCAATGAGCGAATCTACGGGTCAGCATGTTACTCCGTACCGCCAAAACCCCACGCTCCTGTTCTATGTCTAAATCATCTCCAAGGTCGTCGATAAATATGTGGCCCAGGTACATAAATTGAAAAACTCTGCTCAGCTTCACTCTACTGAGGCAAATTGGAAGTATAAATTTGGGGCACTTACCGGCGGCCTTAAAGACCATAAATTCGGTGTTTTTTTTGTAGGCCAGACCATGGGACTTAGACTACTGCTCTCACATACGTTCAACATTACTCTGATAACACTCGTAGTTGGGCCCAACAGCACCATGTCTGCGTCACATCATTTACTTAACACTATGACTGTGAGCTTGTTTGTCATCCTTCTTCTTCTTCTTAAAGATTCTTTTATAAATATAACTATAGCGAATAATGTACTAATATCATTATTTATTTAAAATAATATTTTTATTTTTCCATGTGGTGGCGACGTCAGAGAATCAATAACCCCGTCGTTTCGGAGTGTCGTAAGAGGCAACTATGGGAAATGCCAAAGAGATTTTGTAACTTCCGATAGATGACGCTGTAACCACTTTGTTTCACGCCAAAAGTAAAATTTATCAACGAAGTGTCGACGGGTAGGGAAGGCCCATAACCACGTGTGCGCTTTAATTGCTTTACGGGCTTACAAAAAAGAGCAATATGTCTAAAACATGACCTCGATTGTCCAAATGTGTGGTTATTTTATAATTTAACTATCTCGTGTGTCTAGTAGTCGTAAACACGACTGTTGATCAAGAGGTTACGGGTTCAAACCTGAGGTCGAGCCATTAAATAATTTATAAGGCAGTCCGGATTCAGTAAGTTTGCGGTGTTAATCCCCCGTGCCTCGGAAATCACGTGAAACCGTTGATTCCGTGCTTAATCTCTCTCTGGTACTATCAAATTTCCGTGCCATCGGTCTAACCCTTCAATCCCCATAAAAGTCTTTCGCATTCGCATGCGTCCGGCATATCCCGAGCGGTCGCATGCGACCGCACGCACCCACGGCACTTTAAACTATTAGAACTTATATTTAGAGATTACTTTTCTATGAAGAAGTTTGGCATTACAAAATCTATACAAAATTCTCTATCCTGTGGTTTAAACAAAAGTCAGGTTTTACTTCATTACATAAAGATTTTATTGTATTTTATAACAAAAAAACATACCAAGCGGATGTCGGCAGCATGAAAATCACAATTATTTCTATAGATATTACTCGAATATTATTTAAGTAAAAATATAAATTATATTCACACAAAAACTTTAATTACAATTTTGTAACATAACACTATACTAAAACACTAATAAATGACTAGAAAAATCAAAAAATCAACACAATAACATTCACACGAAAATAGCATACGAAATGAACGTAGATTAAATAAATATCCATAAATTGAGTTTTTATTCCACTAGAGGATAGAAAATTTCATATTGATTCAATAATGCCTAATTTCTTGTGTTCTTGTGCAGTGATGGGTTAAAGTGCTGTGGGTGGGTGCGGTCACTTTTGACCTCCTGAATTTTGACGGAATATAGAAGCGGTTAAATTTGAATGCTCGCCGTTTGAGAGGCTAAGAGAGTACATAGATAATGCTGTCATGCTTGCGCACACACTTGTGTTCTCCTGCCCTGCGCAGAAGACTGGTCTCCATTAAGACTGGCGGTTATGATCAAAATTCTGTCTGATAAAAATTATTTAAAAGTTATTTACTTATTTCTATAAACATTACAATCTGTAATTTTACACCGTAGTTTACCAAACAAGGTTAATTTTGCGTTAATCAACACTTATAAAAAAACTTATCCTGACTGACTGACTGACTGATCTATCAACACACAGTCTAAACTACTTAAGTTAGAAACTTGATATTTTGACAGTAGGTTTTTTATACGCCAGCACTAAGAATGGAGTTTTTGAAATTCAACCACAGAGGTGTTTAATTGGGTGTTCAAATTTATATGAAACTTCGTCATTCTTAGGTCTTCTTAGGAAACTTCGTCATCCATGCTAATCGGTATTTACGCTTTAAATTAAGAAAAATGAGGTAGGTATTTCAGAGTTTTTTAAAATTCTACCCCCGAAGGGGTTAAATGGTATTGAATGTTTGTATGATAGTCCTTCATTTTTAAATGATGCGTTGTCACCCTCGAGGGCTAAGATGGAATCCCTCGCTTCGGATAAAAGGGGCCTTCAACTCTTCTTAAGATTGTGATTTTCCTTCTACTGGAGCGTGATTCTTCCCTAGTCG
Source organism: Parnassius smintheus behrii (assembly GCA_036936625.1). Classification (NCBI taxonomy): domain Eukaryota; kingdom Metazoa; phylum Arthropoda; class Insecta; order Lepidoptera; family Papilionidae; genus Parnassius; species Parnassius smintheus. The sequence continues at coordinate 5,581,698 of JAUPFT010000003.1, forward strand.
AGCCGATCCATTTGTGCTACTATAATATAGTATATATAAATATATACAACATGTAATAAAAATCCTGTGGTTCTCGTTAAGTGCGTTATCAGAATAAATACTCAAACGCATAGAAATATTTTTTTTAGAAAACTTGAACTTTGTTTCATTTAATTTAAAAAAAATAATTTCTAAATTGTACTTGATGAATTACTTTTTCTTGTTAAAGAAATGCTCTGCTCATTTTATGCGCGTTTTAGTTAAAGTTATTAGCCTATATACGTCTCACTGTACGTCACAGTCTTCGTCTCATTTCTAACAGGGATTTAGACCAAGGAAATATCCACCGCAATGCCCTAATGCATGTTGGTGAACTTCACGTAATTATTATCATTGCTAATATATAAATTGTTTTCAGGATTTTCAGAAATCTCCACTGGATAGAAAAATATGAAAAATAAAGTGTATTAAAGTAAGTAGCACGAGTAGATTATGTCCAGTAGTAGCACATATCTATTACAAAATAAAACTTAGCGACTCGCGACTAGATAGAGTGACGGTAATCGGTAAGATGGTAAACCGTCGTAACTTACTATTGTATGTATTTGAGCGTTTGGCTTGGATATTTTATTTAATTTTAAAATGTATTGTAAATGTTTCAGTAGTTGACTTGTTAATACTAAATGTATTAATAAGTCAACTACTGAAAGTAGGCCTCCCCCAAGGAATTAAAAGGATCCCCCAAGGAATGAAAAATTGTTAAAGTAAAAAATTGACTATTAATAAGAATCGCTTGTATTCTATAACGAATAAAAAATTCTTCTGTTCCAATTCCACAAAACACAGCACTGAGCGACCTGTATTCATCGACTTCCTACATGTTTTACCAGTCGTCACTCCATCCAGTGTAGGGTCGCCCTACACTTTGCCTATCGTTATGAGAAAATACAGAATAATTGTATTATTAATTAAACTAATCTAGGTGCACTGTCTACTATATAACTTTCTGTGTAATGAAGGGGTAAAAATACCAGATTCCATCCCTTGGGTGTATGAGCATGAGGTGATAGTGCGAAAACCACAACCAGAGATGGGCAGTACAATCATTGCATTTTCTCCGACTAGCTAAGTGGGACAATCTATGGGAAATGTCTGTGTTTACCAGTGGGCATTTATAGGATGAAATAATCTAAGATTCTCATAAATTTGAATTCTCTTTTAAAATTCTTAAAAGAGCGCTCTCTGCACAAGTAGACACGTACGTGTACTGTATGATATAGGATAAATTATACAAATTATGACTGACGTGAATCGTAACGAACTCCGCAATATCAGTCACGTGTCATCCCTACTCAAATCATGAGCCTTAAACTTTGCATACCTGAGCCCAAATCACAAATATAAGACCGTGCTTCATCACTTATTTATGAATAATTTTATAGAGAAATAAATGTATTTTTATTTTCATCCATTATTTTACGTATGCGTTACATGGCCCATTGTATTAGATTATATGTGGAAACAGGATTATCACTAGGCTTTTTTGGTTTGTGCGATCAGTTTATATGGTACGTACAAAAGACAGTCCCAAAATACTAAATATTTTTTTAATTCGAAACATAATAAATAAAAATAAATAAAAAAACTTATTATTTTTTCATCTATATCGATAATGATATTACATATGATAGAGACACGATGCAGTTATATTATGAGGACAGCATGAACCCTTACTTCTTTAAAAAAAAATCTGTAACGTTTGATTATATTATCATATCCATTCAAGATTTATAACTTTATTTTTAAATTTATGGCTTATGTGTGGCGAAATAAATATTTACTTATATTAATTTATTTCGGAATAACTTTAATGTCATACCTCAAGCGTAGTACATCGAAATCTAAATCACATTATCTATGTTCTCCAATTAATTCGATGTATAGAACAAGCTTTGTAGTCTGTACACACAAAGCTTTGTCCACTCACCGGGCTAAAGTCTGCTTGCCTGAAATAATACACACACACACATATATATATATATATATATATATATATATATATATATATATATATATATATATATATATATATATATATATATATATATATATGTGTGTGTGTGTGTGTGTGTGTAGAGGTGTTGGAGGTGGCATGCCCTTGCGTTGGAGGGCAATAATTGCTCGGCGGCAAGAATGGACCGATCTGGATCAATTAATGGAGCAATTTTAAAGCAATGGAGCAAATTGCGGCAATTATTTCGGCGAAATTGCTCCAGATATTTCATATTGCTCAATGTCGCAGATACGAATTGACTAATATCCAATGGGCTTGGAAATTCTTAGCAATTTTTGTATATATCTCATTCGCACTTGTTTGTTTTGCGGCTTGCCGTCTTGTTTTCGTGGGGAGCAAGACGGCAAGCCGCGAAAATTCTTTTAAATTTTATTTATTCGAAAGTAATTCAAAGTCTGTTCGTGACATTCTAGTAAAGTTTTTGAATAATATATCATCTAATTCTTTACACAATAAAAATTGCAGCCTCTTTGCCAAAAACGATCGCACCCAGACACGCCTATTCGTTTTCTTTCTTTTTGTTTTTGATTAATAATAAAAGAAGCGCTACAAGCCACCGCAGCAAGAACAATGTCGTCCAAGCGAGCGAATACTGAAATACTCGTGTAGGACAGTATTGACTAGTTGATGAAGTTGCGCCATATCGCTCAATATTGTATTGCGCAGTATTGATGCTTGTTGCCGTTGCCGTAAATTACTTGAAGTAGTCGTGACGTCATAGTTGACGAGTATTGACTGGAATTGAACAATTTTAGTTGCCCGTACAAGCCAAACAATGGAGCAAATTGCGGCAATTATTTCGGCGATATTGCTTCTAATCGCTCCAGATATGTCATATCGCTCAATGTCGCAGATACGAATTGACGAATATCCAATAGGCTTGGAAATTCCTAGCAATTTTTGTAAATATCACATTCGCAGTTGCACAGAAATTGGTTCTCTCATGTTGGTCGTCTGTTTCGTAATTAATGGGCTAACTTTATTCAAAAGTGACTCAAAGTCTGTTCGTGACATTCTAGTAAAGTTTTTGAATAATATATCATCTAATTCTTTACACAATGAAAATTGCGGCCTCTTTGCCAAAAACGATCGCACCCAGATACGCCTATTCCTTTTCTTTCTTTTTTGTTTTTGATTAATAATAAAAAAGCGCTACAAGCCGCCGCAGCAAGAACAATATCATCCAAGCGAGCGAATACTGAAATGCTCGTGTGGGACAGTATTGACTAGTTGATGAAGTTGCGCCATATCGCTCAATATTGTATTGCGCAGTATTGATGCTTGTTGCCGTTGCCATAAATTACTTGAAGTAGTCGTCTGGAATTGAGCAATTTTAGTTGCCCGTATAAGCCCACTGGTAACGCCAGTTAACAATCTACTTTATCAACATTACATTACATATCGCATTGAGTTCGTCCTAAGTTATATCTACTTTATCAACATGACTAGTGCATATTTTTTGTTTCCTTCCTTCCTTCCCTTTCCTACCGCACGCGCTGCCGCCGAGGTGAAAAAGAGGATCTCGGCGCGCGTCATTATACTAAGTGATATTACGCCATCCGCAACGCACGGCCACCCGTCGCGTCTTATGTACATTAACCGCAAACCGCGCAGGACGAACATTGAGTTCTCCTGTTTGTGTTTAATATTCACCGCATCAGACATTGTGTCTTTGTAACTCATAAAAGTGTGAGACGCCCCCGTAAGGGCAAAGGTAGAGAGTGTGGGACTTCACGAGACTGTTCCGAGAGAGCGTGTGCGCCGAACCACGTGGCGAGCTCGCTGTATAGCAGACACTCCAGGAGGAAGGCGCGGCAGCCCTCATCAGGTCAGTGCGTGCTATCCCACCTATTTATTTTCCCTTTTGCCGTATGCAACAAAATTACAGTCCACTAAATCTTTATCGAAGATACCTTAAGTTACTGGCGTCTCCATTTTTTATGGTCCTTCGAGCCGGATTGACCTTGACTTTCCGCCCTTATTAGATCGTTATCGTAATAAGCGTTTATATAATTAATTATTTATATTTTAATCCGACTTCGGATTAACCCCGCCCTTGTTAGAACACTAGAATAGGTCCTAATAGGTGACATTCATAGTAATTTTAAAACTATATTCATAGAATTAATAAGCATATAATTATCTATATAAATTATTTGTTGTATGTTCACATCACGTCATCAACTTTTAACTACATCTATAGATTTTACTGTTAAATTACATTTATTATTTGCACATATATTTAAGCATTATATTCGTTATAAATAACTTCATAATTATTATAAAAGTTAACAATTAAAGTTCATCGTTAACGAAACTAATATTTAATAATTCAACCGCGTAGCGAGGTTGCTTACAGACTACCCGCTTATAATTATATTATTTTTGCCGCATAACTTAAGTTGTAATGCCGCCTAAAAACAAATAGCATCGAATAATAGCGATTCCTCGGATAATGAGGGCACACCTGATGCTGAGTTGGTTTTATTGTTAGCTAAACGAGATGCTTTATTTGAAATAGTGCAAAAAATATATGATATGTCCTCGGACATCCACACAAACACTTCCACGATGGAGCGTTTTCTTGATGGAAGTTCTAATATTAATGCTTTACGTATTGAGTTTAAACAGGTCTTAGATAATTATAATTCACATTTATTAAAAATAAACCCTATTGCTAAACCTGATTATAACAGCCTCATTGCGTTTGAGTCTCTTTGCGGTAGAATAAATAGGCTTTATTTACAATATTCGCAATCTAATTCACAAAGTACTAGTACACCATCTAAAGCCAGATTCTCACTTCCGCCTATCGAACTTATGCCATTTTCGGGTGACATTCGCTCATGGCCTTTATTTTATGCTAGCTTTAAATCAACCGTCCATGACAACACATCGCTTACCGACGCTGAAAAGTTATACTATTTGCTAGGTAAACTAACGGGCAAAGCCCTATCTGTATGCTCAGGTATAACTCCTTGCGCTGAAAATTATAAAATTTTATTGCAAGCACTCGTTGACAAATATGAAGACCGGCGTATGCTAGCATCTACATATATTAATCAGATGTTCGAATTTAAGCCATTGCAATCGGCCACCGCAAATAATTTTGATTTATTTACTGATAACTTTATAAGTGCAGTGCGCGCTTTACAAAACTTAAAGTTAGATAATCTCGCGGACTTAATTGTTCCTCATATCGCGCTTAAGAAGCTGGGCCCGGATACCATTCGCTCTTTCGAATATAGTCATAACTCGATGGTACCTACCTTTGATGATTTAGTAAATTTTATTAAGACCCGCTCCAAAGTTTTGCAACGCACCGATTCTAGTACAAATTCTAATAGCGCACCAAACAATCGACGAGGTAACGGTAATAATCGTCGCTGTAATAATACTTCGTCGCCGAAGTATCAGGCGTACGTAAGCACGACGACTAGTTGCTCAAAGTGTCTGTGCGATAATATTGTGCATCAACACCTATTTAAGTGTGCAGACTTTAATAAAATGACGCCGCAGGAACGATTTAAATGCGTAAAGAGTAACAATGCATGTGTGAATTGTCTCAGTTTAAGTCATCGAGTGTCTAGTTGCTCTTCAAATTATAGTTGTCGAGTTTGTAAATTTAAACATCACACATTGTTGCACTTCCACCGCAGAAGCGATAATGCTTCCCCTGCGCTGGCGCGTTCTCCACCGCTTCAGCCAGTTACACTGAAGTCTACAACCCCCGCGCCCGCACACTCGCCACCCCTCACCGCAGGTGCGCGTTCAGACGTCGCGCTGTGTACTTCGTTCAAGAATGTTTCTCAACGTTCACCGCCTCCCGCGCGCGCAAGTCGTTCGCAGAGAACTGTTTTATTATCAACCGCTCAAGTATTTGCTTACGATGCTAAGGGAGAGAAACAAATTATCCGTATATTATTAGACTCCGCGGCTCAAAGCCATTTTATGACTAAAGAGTGCTGTCATCGTTTAGGCGTTCAACAACACGATACCGAATGTACTGTAGTAAAGGGATTCGGTGGAGTTGAAAAAAATTGTAAAATCGAAATCGATTGATATTAAAATTTTCTCACGATTCGACTCGAATATTAACTTCAATATTTCAACGCTAGTTGTTGATCAAATCACCAACCTTTTGCCCACCGCTGTGGTAGACACATCTGTCTTATCACACTTCCATGGCATAAGACTCGCTGATGAATGTTATAGCATGCCTAATAAAATTGATGTTTTGATAGGCGCATCCCTTTTCCCGCACTTACTATGTCCAGACGTAATTTATTCGTCTAACGACTTGTCCGGGCCCTCGGCTTTGAATACGGTATTTGGTTACGTTACTATGGGCTCAGTGCCGACACTTCAGGTAAATCATTCTTTAACGTGCTGCTCAGTTCTAGAGTCTCCTATCGTTGACAAATTAGTGCAACGATTTTGGGAGCTTGAACAGCCACCCTCCGCACTGCCCATTCAGTGTCTTTCAGACATTGAATGTGAAGAGTTTTATAAATCTACGACATCCCGCGATCCTTTTACTGGTAGATATATTGTTGGCCTGCCATTTAAAGATGACGTTTACTCTCTCGGAGATTCTTATGAAACCTCTCGACGACGATTCATGTGCTTGGAGAGGAAACTTCAAGCCTCGCCTACATTAAGGTTAGCATATGATGACGTCATAAAGGAATACTTAGCTAAAAATTATATATCCCCCGCACCGCCGTATGACTCTCATGAACCCGCTCCAATATATGTCATACCGCATCATGGAGTCTTACGCGAAGATAAGAAGTCAACGCGTCTGCGCATCGTCCTGGATGCTAGCAGTAAGACTAGCACTGGGCGATCATTAAATGATATTCTGCATTCAGGACCAAATTTGCAAGGCGACTTGTTCAATATAATTTTAACTTTCCGCTTACATCCAATCGCTATGACAGCCGACTGTCGCCAACAATTTCCGCAAATAGTTGTTCGCGATTCTGATCGTCGTTACCAATGCTTCCTATACCGCTTCCGTCCACAAGACCCACTTGTGTTATACCACTTCAATCGCGTGTGCTTCGGTTTAACTTCGAGTCCATACCATGCATTGCGCACGGTAAGACAGCTCATTGATGACGACGGCGCAAAGTATCCACTTGCGAGTCGCATCGCATTTACTTCGCTATATATGGACGATATCGCGTTCTCTATGCCCAGTGAATCCGAGGCCAGTGAGACCTCTCGGCAGCTGATAGACTTATTCAAGGGTGCCCAATGGGACCTGATAAAATGGCATAGCAACCGTCGATCTGTTTTAGATGACCTTCCTACTTCCCATAAAATTACAGGAGAAGTAGAGTTCGATAAATCAATGCCACATAAAATACTAGGCTTGCATTGGTCTACCGATAGTGACGCCTTTTATTTTAAGATATCTGTTCCCGCTGATGTGACGTGCACTAAGCGCGCCATCTTATCTACTGTCGCTCGCCTGTGGGACATAATGGGTTTCGTTGCTCCCACAGTAGCGTACGCCAAATTGTTAATAAAGCAGCTTTGGCAACTTAATTTAGATTGGGACGACATACCACCACCGCCAATTATTAAGATGTGGAGGCAATTCTGTGCTGAATTACCAGCTCTTAATGATTTACGTATCCCGCGACATGTTGGTGTATCCAAAAACTGTACTGCGTCACTCCTGGGGTTTTCCGACGCCAGCGAGCACGCATACGGTGCCGTAGTCTACATACATGTAAAGAGCGTCAATGGTAACACCGTCCAGTTGATTTGTGTAAAGACTAAAGTCGCACCGACGAAACCACTATCTATTGCACGCCTTGAGCTTTGTGGAGCGGTTTTACTCTCAAAATTGCTTCGCAGAGTACTCGACAATTATTCTCTTGACCTTGCAATATCAGTCTATGCCTTTGTAGATTCAAAAGTAGCTCTGTACTGGATAAAGAGTTCGCCACACAAGTGGCAGACCTTTGTTGCAAACCGCGTTGTTCAGATTACCGACAATATTCGCGCTGATAACTTTTATCATGTCGCAGGTACTGAGAATCCCGCTGACATACTTTCACGTGGCGTTACGCCAAATAAATTAGTTTCAAACCCCCTGTGGCTCCATGGGCCTCAGTGGACTTCGTTAGATCCATCTCAATGGCCTCTTCGTACTTTAGACAATGAGGTTATTGCAAATATGCCTGAGAAGAAGATTTTGTCGCACACTGTGTGCACATCCGTCTGTAATTCTGCGATTTATGAGCTCGCACTCCGCATCTCTTCTTGGAGTAAACTTCTACGTATAATTGCGTACGTGTGTAAGTTTGCTAAATTATTGCCCCGCCGCAGCACTACTGTAGTGACTACTGATGATTTCAGTTTCTCTGAGGTTATAATCCTCCGCGCTCTGCAAAAACAGCATTTTGCAGTGGAATATTTAAATATTGAAGGTAACAAACCTTGCTCGCCCGCTTTCAATCGTTTAAGGCCTTTTATTGAGAATGGTTTAATCCGCATTGGTGGTCGTCTTTCGAACTCCGCATTAGATTACACGCAAAAACATCCAATTATACTCCCGCGCAGTGATCATGTAGTGAACATGATCATTTCATCGCGTTGCCAACCCGCCTGCTAAGCGAAACAACTATGATAAATCCCTAAGAGGCAAATCCCCCCCCCCCCAATCTAAAGGTGAGTCGTATGTTCAGCAGTGAACATTTATAGGCTGTAATAGATGCAATACATGGATATCTTAAAAGATACTTTTGCTACATAATATTTTTGTTTTTTTTCCGGATCACAGTAAGGGCCGGTCCTCATTTGCCTCGTTATCCGTCCGATCTCGGTCCGATCTCAGTCTGATTTATTATACATGGAATGGGATTCGAGCGAAACTTGACTGTTACGGATAGTATGAATGCACACAAATATTTTTACTTGATAATATATTTTTTTATAGGAGAGGGGGCAAACGGGCATACAGCTCACCTGATGATCAGTGATTACCGACGCCCATGAAGTACTGAAACACCAGGGAAATCCCAGATGCGTGGCCAAACTTTTAAAAAGGAGTAGGCTTTTTTCTTGAAGGTCCCTAAGTGGTACGGAAAAATCTCTGGTGGTAGTTGATTTTTTATCTTTATTTTAGATTTTGATTCCACACGGAAGTTGTTCGTGGAAGAAATTTTCTTTTAAATCGCACGGTGGTGGACCACCAGTCTTCCAGATTTTATGAATGGTATCGTGAGTTTTATCGCGATGTGCGATGGTGAAATTATGCGGCTGGAATTAGTCCGAACAATTCTTCAGAGTACTCCCCGTGGTAAATGCGATAAAATATGTAAAGAGATGCAACATCTCTTCGCAGTGCTAGTGAGTCAAGCCGATCGGAAAGAGCTTGGTCGCCGACGATTCAAACACCTCTGCGCTGGATGCGATCATATGGATGCTGAATGGCCTTCTCTTTCATGATATGTTCCAATGCTAGCTGAGGCAACAAGGGGAGTGCCTTGAAACTGATGAGACACGACAAAGGAGTTTTTTTGGCGGAAAGTGCGCAAACTTGTGTATTCTGGGGATTAGACTGGACTAGATTTAGTCGCCCCCAATCCGAAACTTTGTTAAGCAAAAACTCCACTTCAGACCCAAGTTTGTCCCGGTACTCAGCGACATTTTTCCGAGAAACATTGGCACAGCCGGTTTATAAAGCATCACCGGTGCTGTCGTCTGCATAGCAATGAATGTTACCGGTTTGAAACAAGTCATTGCTATACCGAAAAAACAGTTTTGGTGATAGCACGCAGTCTTGTGGAACACCATCGTTAATGGGCTTGTAATCGGAGCATGCACCGTCTACTACAACCTTGATGCTCCGATCAGCAAAAAAACTGGTGACCCAATTGCACAATTTCTCGGGAAGCCCATAGGAAATAAGCTTCGTAAGAAGCGCTTTGTGCCAAACCAGATCAAAGGCCTTCGCTATGACCAAAATAACGGCCAACGCATCCCCCTTGGACTCTACTGCCTCCACCTATTTATGAATTAGGTAACCCAGAAGATCACTAGCCGAGCAATCGCGACGGAAACCGTACTGGCAGTACAGGATCGCCCCTAATGCAGTCACAACAATTTAGCGGCAAGAAATAGATATAAGGGTGGAAACTACCCAGATGGACTTCTGGCCAAAAAACGAGTCCTACCACTACATGATTTGTATATCGTTACTCTAAGCTTGCTTCCTAGTAAACGAGTTACGAATTGAGAGTTTTTGTCGGTCATATTTATTTTATTATTATGAAATATCTTCTGTGTTACCCGTATTAAAGCGGCCGAGATAAACACGCACTTAGTTTATAGTTTTATAAATATTAGATGTGATGTTGTTCTTTGTTTTGACGAAATTTCATTTTGTTATGTCTACGGATAGATTACCTAACGTAAGAGTAAATTTAAGTGTATTTTTTTTATTTCCCGGACAATAAACTTCAAAGTAAAAGAAACAAACTAGTGGCAAGCAGCTTAATGGACTCGTTCGTCAGGCTTCCGGTTCCCTGACATTTTCCGGGTACAAAGAGTAAAAGTGCGCCTCTTTTCCACGGACATATAAAATGAACGTGGCCAGAAATTATAAAATTGCAAAGTTAATGTAGTAAGAATTACTAAAAACCATGGACCGGAGTGGAGTGTTATTTTTGAGGGCTCCGTGGCGAAGCGGCTTAGCAATGAGTTGCGGCGTTTATGGGCGCGGGTCCGAATCCTGGACTGAGAATGTATGATTTACTAATAATTGTATCGGATCTAGATGTTATCTTTCTGCAATTTATGTATGTGAACTGCCTCAACGATACAGAATAAATATGGTAAGCATAACTATTTTTAGTAAATAATAATTTAATAAGTAAATAAAGAAGTACGTCTATAGTAAATTCGATTTTACATATATTTGTCTGCAGTTGTCGTTAATTACACTTAGAGATAGCACGTGTCAGTATTAATTGAAACGAGTTCTGAGCATCAGGAATTACAAACACGTTCTGCTTAGTTCATTTTCTATCAGCTTTTTTTTAAATTAGAATATCTTATTTGTTTACGTCGAAAGTATTTCTTAATAATAATGCATTGTGCACTATGCAATACGGAGTTTAATGATGGCGTTAAGTGTGGATCGTGTAAAAAGCAACTTTGTTTTGGCTGCTCTAATATAACCGAAGCTGGGTATAGAAAGTTGGGTGCTGACCGAAGGGCTGCGTGGAGGTGTTCTTATTGTCGGAGCATTCTATGCGCCCCTTCAACACCAACGCCAACCACGTGCCGTCGATCCCTACCAATGATGGGGGTGCTTCGATTGATTTGATTCTGCAGGAAATACGTGACCTAAAACTACAGCTTCACTGTCTACCAGCACTCATTAATGACGTGAAAAGCATTAGGCGTGAAATAGGAGAGCTAAAATCATCCTGTGAATTTAATAGTGAAAAAATAATTAACTGTGAGTCCAGAATAATTGATCTTGAATCCAAGATACCTAATATGGAGCAAATAAAAGTAACATTTGACTCGACCCTCTCTGAAATAGTGGCCCTGAAAAAGGAGTTAGCTACTAAGGAACGACTTAACAATGTCGAGATAAAAGGAGTTCCCCTAAAGAGGGATGAAAACCTTTTTTCAATAGTAGATAACATATGCACGCAGGTTGGTTCCATGATCCCGAAACATCAAATAAATTACATAGCAAGGATGCCGACACATTTTGGTAAGGATAAATCTATTATTGTCAACTTCATCAACGTAGTAAGATGTTTATGACAGTGAAGAACATTGGGTTTGTGGATAACGAACAACGGCTGTATGTTAATGATCACTTAACGCCGTATTCTAAGGCCTTGTTAACTAGAATGAAAGCTATTTGTAAAGATAAGGCTTATCAATACGTTTGGGTAAAGTATTGTTAAATTCATGTTAGAAAAAACGATACTACGAGGGTTATGATTATCGCAAGTGATAGTGATTTAAGCAAGTTAGCTTAATCTGTCTCCAAACGTATAATTTGCTTAACTTAAGTCTCAGCTCAATTACGTATTGCTTAATTGCTTCTGCTGTAAATTACACTCGTAATGAAATGTTTACAACCCCTGCTTTGCCGATGTATCGCTGTTGTTATTCTGTGTTTTTTTCTAAAACTCTTTGTTCGATATATTGCTTGACGCATAATTGTTTCTATCCGACTTATCGATATATTTTAGGTAACCGTATGCATATTATGCTCGCTCTTTTCGCTCTTATATCCTATTTGGTACAGAATTATATTGATTGTATTTCTTCCACGCTGCAAAAATGTTTTGATTTATTAATTTTTTTCTGTGTTGATTTGCTTTCTTATCATGTAGGGATTAACCCTTATACAAATAATATATTTTTAAGTTGTTATTTTAAGACTTTCTACATTTCGATTAGTTTAATAACTTTAATTTTTCGTTGCATCAACATTTATGTTCTTAAAAACCTGCTTTTTCATTACACTTTAATCAGTTATTTTAATACTAGACTTGGCTTTCTCGCTATTCTTTTTTGCATTATGTTATTCAATGATATTGATACTATTATTTTTTTAATTACATATTTACTATTACAGCACTGTTTTAACGTGATAATTAGTTAACATGTTGATTTACTATTCGAGTTTGTAATTAAAATCAAAATAAGGAATTTTAGTTATTATTTTAAGACTTTCTGCATATTGTCTAGTTTTATAATTTTAATTATATTTTATTTATATTTTATTTTTAATTTAATGATTCATAATAGCTAACAATTTAATTAATAACACGAATAGTTCTTTATTAAATATTTATTACCAGAATGTACGAGGTCTGCGTACTAAAACATCTGATTTCTACCGTAAAACCTGCCTGTCTAAATACGATGTCATTGTTATAACTGAAACGTGGCTTCTGGATGGTATTTCGAACTCTGAGTTTTTTTTTTATTTGATAGTCGTTATGTTGTGTGGCACCGCGATCGTGATTACGCTGGGACGGGCCAAGTGTACGGGGGCGGTGTGCTCATTGCGACACGCAGAGAGCTGTCTGTTGTACCTCAACCGACCTTTAACTCCAGTGCTGAAGATTTTGGCTCACGCTGACTGTCAGAAAAAGCGATAGTAAAATGCCTACTTCTCTGCATATTTGTGTTTTATATTTATGTAATTTACATGGAAGATTTAGTTTTTCGGACCAGTTATTGAATTTTTTTACGAAATTAAATGATACAGTCTTAAAATATCCCACGGATAAGTATCTTATAGTGGATGACTTTAATTTAAGCAACATAAAATGGATACCCGCTTCCAACTGTTCCAACTGTTGTAATTATTGCTATGAGCCAATTAACAATAGTGCGCACCACGAACGGTTACTAGTTGACGAAATTAATGCGCTTAACTTTTGCCAATATAATGGTATACGCAATAAATATAGTAAGATACTCGACCTTGTATTATCTAACTGTGATGTACCCGTATCTGATTGTAGTGACGAATCTTTGGTACCAGTAGATACCTTTCACGGAGCGTTAGTAATGAAAGTACGTTTTTGTGAGTTAAGCATACTTAAAACAACTCCGTTTATTAAGTTTCTATTTAATAAAGGTGATTATCAATCAATTATTGAAAAATATGCTGAAATTGATTGTCGAACCGAATTCTCTTCGAAATCTCTTAATAATTCCATTAAATATTTTTTTGAAATATTTGAGAAATTAAGAGATAAGCACATACCGTCAAAAATAATTAAACCGGAGTCCTACCATACATGGTATTTCCCAGCATTAAAGAGAGCAATTAAAGAAAAACATAAGTATCTTCGTAAATTCAGGACCTACGGTAATAGATCCGATGAAGAATCGTATAAAATACTACGCACTTGTGTCAAATATTTGAAAGATATGTGTCATAAAAACTACATATCAACCGTTGAAAGTTCAATAGAAAAAAATCCTAAATATTTCTGGTCATATGTTAAACGTAAATCAAAAACTCACTCTATTCCGAGTGGTCAATTTAGATAGTGTAATCTACAACACAGGTCAGTCTATTAGCGACGCGTTTGCAACTTATTTCAAGTCAAATTTTTTATACCAGGGCGCTCAATCAACTCTTCCAAATATTTCTAATGTGACATCAAAATCAACTGCAAATATATCAAAAATAGAAGTTAACCCTAAATACTTATGTCGGTTGTTGAAAGCTCTTGATCCATCTAAATCTGCTGGACCTGATAACCTACCAACCATTTTTCTTATTAATTGTGCAGAGACGATAGCACTACCAATAAGTTTGCTATTTCGTAAATCGTTGGATGAATGCTCAGTTCCTAATATTTGGAAACGTGCATATATCACCCCTGTGCACGCGAAGGGTCTTAGGACTGATGTCACTAATTATAGGCCAATTTCTAAGTTGTGCATTGTTTCCAAAGTCTTTGAAAAGTTGGTTTATGAGCAGGTGTATCCGTCACTCAAACAAAGCATAAGCCAGTCTCAACATGGTTTCTTCAAGGGTAGATCCACCATTTCCAAGTTGGTGCTTTTTAATTCATTTTTGACTAAAGCCATGGATGATGGTCATCAAGTTGACGTTGTTTATACATATTATAGTAAGGATTTCGACCGGATTGAAGATAGTTTGCTTTTAAACTTCTTTCTTATTTAAAACTTCAGTTTGTTGGTAGATGTGGAGACCTACTGCGGTGGTTCTCCTCTTATATCGACAATCGCTCGCAAGCTGTAGTTGTTAACAATTATATATCAGGTTGGGTGTTAATACCAAGTGACGTACCACAGGGGTCCGTACTGGGACCATTGCTATTTCTGGTATTCGTTAACGATATTAAAACCTGTTTTAAGTCATCACAACTACTGTGTTTTGCTGATAATATGAAAATATTTTCCACAATCTCATCGCAGGCTGATGCTGAATTAATGCAGGAAGATCTACTAAGATTGGAGGAATACTGTACTATTAATAAGCTTGAACTAAATCCATCAAAATGTCAATGTTATCATTACATATTCACGCAAGCGAACTTAATTCATTTCGGCTATCACCTTAAAGATCAGAAGCTGCAAGAACAATCAGTTGTACGTGATCTAGGAATTTTCTACGACTCTAAGTTATTATTCAACAACCATGTTGACAATATCATAGATAGGGCATCTAAGGCGTTGGGTTTTGTCATGCGTACTGGTAAGGAGTTTAATAACATTAAAACAATTACAATATTGTACTGCACTTACGTCCGTAGTACGCTTGAATACGCTTCGCAAGTCTGGAATCCAATGTATGATACATACATTTCACGGATTGAAAATATTCAACGTAAATTCATACGATATCTTTGCTATCGTACCCATAGAAAATACCATTCAGAAGACTTTGTATCCTTATGCAAACAACATCATCTGTTACCTTTGATAAAGCGTCGGGAGATTGCTGACATTGTATTTTTATTGAAAATTTGTTCTGGCAATGTTGACTGCTTAGATCTGCTATCGCAAATATCACTGAGAACACCTACGGTTAACCTTAGAATGAATGCATTACTCTACTTACCAGCTTCATCAACTAATTACGGAAGAAATACTTTCTTATATCGCTCTAGTAATATTTTTAATAATCTGTGCAAAAAGCATGATTTTGATTTGTTTAATACTAGCTATGTATCGGCAAGGCGGGCATTAAGTCGAGATTTTTTGTGTCGTAATTTAATTTACTTTAAGAACAATTATGTTGTGCGTTTAGCCCTGCTTTTATTTTCCTTTGTGGCTATTATTATTAGTTTCACTTATTAAATTTATGATGTTGTGCATTTAAATTAGACTCCATTTTTGTTGCTCATAATTGTGCAACAAAAATGGATATGTCCTTTAAACGACGAAAGATTATGTAAGTGTATTTCTATTAGTGAGAACCTGTTATTAGCTTATTGTAAATTTAACATGTTGTTTATTTAAGATTTGTAAGCTGTTGGTTGTCCATTACATAAAAATAAAATAAAATAAAAATCAGGCTTCCCATACCCATATTTTCATAATCCTACTCACGCGAAAGCTCGTTATTTATCTTTATATCGCCCAATTTCTATTCGAAAGTTTATTTAGTAAGAATATTTTTTGTATTAATACAATATTTATGAATGCTATCAATGAAACTAAACGGAAGTTCTATACGTGGTAGAGCCACGCTGCATTTATATTAGAAATATAGTTGTAGCACGAATGGGTCGGCTCGACCGGGGAAGGACCACGCTCTCACAGAATACCAGCGTGAAATAGTAGCTTTATGCTGCTGTGTTTCGTATGGTGAGTGTAGAGAACTGGATACTCTTTTTACTGGAAACGAGGCATTCCATCTTAGTCCTCATGGGTGACAACGCATCTGCATTTTGATTCGATTGATGTAGATGTCTATGGGCCACAGCAACCACTTACCATCAGATGGACTGTGTGCTTGTTTGTCACCCTATCCTATAAAAAAGAAGTTTTCTTAATTTCTAATTTAGCGTTAATTTTAATTTAAAATATGTGAAATCACTGACAAATTTAAAAAACAAAAAATACAACCAACGAAAACACTTACTAGAAAAAATATTTTGATCTAACTTATTTACATAAGTTAAAACTTTTGTGAAAATGGTTAAAATGATTATTTTCACAAATTTATGTTACTAAATTAATGTCATAATAGCTTTATATGCTAGAAAAATGTCTTTTTATAACGTATGATTTAAAGTTAAAAATTAAATAGCTATATTATTTTTCTATAAATATGTTAAAAGTTGTAGTGTTATGTTACTTACATACCATTTTAACTATATTAAATTTATTTTCCATTCTGTTTTCTATTTTCTGCATTCATCTCAAAACTAGATATTTTGCATCACCTTTATTTCCATAGGAACCTGTAACATTTTTAAACCATAAGAACACAATAACAAATCATTTTCACGTCGTATTTTCCCGTTATCAGCACTTTTTAAATCGATGTCAATGGAGTCTACCTGGTGGAGCCACGTGTTTAAGGCTGCCGAAGTCTAGTTCCCCGGTCGAACCTTAAACCTATTACGCGAGATATTAACTAAAGTGGACTGTATATGCGGATGCTTCTACGCTTACGTAAAAGCGACTACTATAGCATGCGGTATAATGCACTCGCTCTTCCCTAAAACTAAACTATTATGGTGCCGAATCGCTGAAAGGGAATCCTGCCTTATTAGGAGAACAACAAAATTGGAGCGGGTTAAACTATATAAGGCAGTAAATAAAGGAGTGTTGACTCACCGGGGTTTCTTCTATCCTGTTGAGCACTATAGCTGCAACTTCTTCTGGAACACTCCGGAGAGAGGCGGTGCGCGGCTATATCTCACCCGAGGTGAGGGAACTTCTTCTAGACAGACACTCTGGGGCCCCAGGGGTGCGTCGGGAGAGAAGCGTTGTGTTTTCAGCGACGACTGCGGTGGAAAGAGGCCGCGCAACGGTCGCGCGTGCCTTATATGTCCTCGGCCCCGATGATTACGTGACATTCTAGAATCATCTTCTTGCCCCTCCCATCCCACCACCCCGATGTGTCGATGGAGGATCGAGGAGGGTATGAATGATATCGTTTTGTCGGAAAGGAACAAGCGGCTTGGCACCTCTACCGTCAAATATAATAATCCAATGGTTTTTTCCGCGCAATCATCTCCCCCGCCCTTGAAGGATTTCCTTCAAAATTAACTAATACAACTAGAGCTAAGATCAACTAACAAAATAACTAACTAACGCTAAGATTACTTAAATTCAACTACAATTTAATCTAGAAAGCTAATTTAAATTATAGAAGAGGCAGGGGGCACAAACGGACAACCGGACGCAAGTAAGACCCAACCGTGGTCTTAACGCGAGCTATCCTAACTACTCCGTCGGAACCGGGAAAGACCTCTTCGACAATTCCTAACGGCCAGTGGAGAGGCGGCGTATTCTCTTTGGTGAGCACAACTACAGTTCCTACAGCTAAAGGCTCAGTTGCTGTGTTCCATTTTTGCCGAGACTGCAAAGTATGCAAGTATTCCATCCTCCATCGCTTCCAAAACGATTGCACTAACCGATCTAATAATTTGTGGCGTGCGGAAATGCTAAGTCTGTTCTCATCCATACCTGCGGCTGGCAAATACTTTAAAGGCGTTAAATTCAAAAAATGTGCTGGAGTTAGAGCCAGCGGTTCCGAGGGGTCACTAGACAACGTACGACAAAGTGGGCGACTATTCATTACGCATTCAATTTGAGCGAGCACCGTACTTAGCTCTTCGAAGGACAAAATTTGATCTCCTATTACTCGGTATAAATGACTCTTTAGACTCTTGATATTAGTCTCCCAATTGCCCCCAAAATGGCTCGCGGCTGGGACGTTCAGAGACCACTCAATGCGGTTCTCGGCTAGAATGTGAGCGAACTCCGAATTATAATATTTGCTAGCTAAGAGCTCATGTAGTTCCGATAAAATACGTTTTGCACCGACGTAGTTCGTACCGTTATCCAAATACAATCTACTTACAGGGCCACGGCGGGAAAGAAATCTTTTAAATGCACCCATAAAGCCTGCTGTGCTTAGATCACCAACGAGTTCTATATGCACCGCTCGAGTAGTTAGACATACGAAAATGCAGACGTAAGCCTTTGTGGATCTTATACCACGCCCGCGAGTGAGCGTGACCTTAAACGGACCAGCGAAATCAGACCCGGTGTGCGTGAAGGGCTTTACTGATTGTATTACTCTACAAGATCTAAGTTCCGCCATTTCCGGAAATGACGGCTTGGGGCGTGCCCGAAAGCAAGCTATACATCTGTGCACCCGATTGCGTATTAAACTACGTGCAGAAAGAATCCAATAATTCTGACGCAAAATCGACATCAACAAGTCGGGGCCAGCGTGCGAGTTCAATTTATGATGGTAGTCGACTAATAAGTTCATGATATGGTCTTTACGCGGTAAAACAATAGGGTGCCGTTGGTCGAAACTCAATTGCGAGTTGGACAAGCGTCCACCTACCCTTACAATCCCATCCTGTAAAAATGGCTTAAGGCGTTGAAAGGCGCGACTACAAGCTCTATTCGATTGTAATTTTCTAATTTCTTCAGAGAAGTGCGCACGTTGAAGTTCACGTAATACTAGCGACTCGGCATAGTTGTAATCGGACGTAACGATATACGAACAAACACTACTTATCGACTTTAAACTACAAAGGCTACACTGTAACGACAAAAATGATTTTAAATATAACACAGCGTATTGCTGTGGCGCGGCTAAACTATACTATTTTATTTTTAATTTTACGGAACACCAACAAGTTAAACAAACACTAAGGAAATACCAATATATAATTCTATCAACGACAAACTAATATTTAAATAATAAAACTATCCAATCACAAGTATGCAATTTCTAAGCGACTAAGCTATAATTATTAATAAGCGGTGAAACTATGCGATGAACGCTTCGGAACAACACTGCATATGGCTTGTTGCTCGCGAAGTCTCACTTCCTCCCGCCAATCAAGATTGGTCTCAGCAGGTCTATTCCGTAGCCTCCAGTGAGGCACGCTTTCTGTCGCAGCGGCTCGGTGTCTCCATGCGCCGCGACCGTGACCTCGATCCGCGCCGCGCGCGCCTCCGCTAACTAGATCGTTAGGGTTGCGGGGCGATCTAATCTTGCTAATATGGGCCTTGTTCGCGGTGTCGGTAAACCTAGCTCCAGGGCTATCCCTACTCGGCGTTCCCTTCGGCTGCGACGAAACTACAACAGGTTTACTAACAACAGACTCTAACGTCTGGCTTCTCGACCCTTCGCATAATTTATTACCCGAGCTAAGTAAAAGCGGGATGTTCCCCTCCCCTATTTCCCGAAAATTGCGAGTCAATAATTCGGGAGGTTCTACAGCGACGGTGCAACAACAGGATGTTGCCGAAATGCTATCTATGATGGGGGCGGAGCCAAGGATCACATAGCCCAATACGGTTTCCAGTGCGTAAGGCGCGGTATGCGAAGAGTTGCCCCTGACCTTATTGTTTAACAAAAGATAAGGGAAAAGCGATGCTCCAATGAGCATGTCTATGTTTCCAGGAACGGCGTAAGTGTCGTCCGCCAGAGTCAAATTCTTAAATTCAATCATTGCCGAGGTGTCAACCGAAACGGTTGGCAACCGTTCAGTGACCCTATCTACTACTAGTGCATTTATATCAAAGTTAACATTACGATCTATCCCAGAATAAATTTTTAAATTTATATATCCCTGTGTCGATTTACTAGTGCCTCCGATGCCTTTAATTGCAGGACATGAAAGTGACCTATTTATTACTAAGCCTAAGCGCTGACAACATTGTCGCGTTATAAAGCTATTTTGGGCTCCGCTGTCCAGCAGTGCACGGACGCTTTGTTCGTTTCCACGCGAATCCCTAACCAAAATACGTGCCGTACCCAGCAACACGGTTGAAGGAGGTTGTGCTCCCATATTTGTCAATGAGCACAGAGCGACATCACCAGGTCGACCGCTAGAATCGTTGACCTTAGTAGGAGCGAATTCCTTATCCGCTTTACTTGACGCTGCTATGTTGCTATTTTCAAAATGTAATAGCGTGTGATGTTTCCTGGCGCACTTGCTACATACGGAACTCGAATTGCATTTTGCAACTAAATGCTTATCGCTTAAGCAGTTCAAACATAGGTTGTTTGTCTTTACTAATTTATAACGCTCGCTTGGTGAATATTTACGAAAAGTCGCACAATTATATAAATTACCGTGTCTATCTTTACATACTAAACAAGTATGCTGGAGTGATGTTGGCGTAGCGGTTACGTAAGTTAACGACCCTGCTATTTTAGATGGTTGAGTCTGTCTACGGTCGACGCACCTTTTATTCTCCTGTTTAACGTTCGGAGAGCGCTGCATCACCTTTATTTGATCTCGCACGAACGATGCTAATGAATGAAAGGAAGGCATCTCCGAGCTACGATGCTCCATTTCAAACGCACGCACGGTGTCGGGGTCCAACTTCTTCAGTGCAATATGGAGAAACACCACGTCCATAAGGTCATTAAATTTCAAATTCTTAAGTGCAGCCACCGATGCCACAAATTTATCTAGAAATTGCTCTAAGCCGTTGATGTTCGCGGATGATATAGGTTTAAGATCGAATATCTGGTTCAAATATTCGGAAGCTAACATTCTCCTATCTTCATATTTAGTTTTAAGCGTTTCGAATATTAATAAGTAATTGTTTGCTGTAGGTGTAAAACCAGAGCAGATCGACTGTGCCCTGCCACTAAGTTTACTGATTAAGTAATATAATTTTTCGGCGTCCGATAACGATGGGTTATTGTGTATATTGTTTTGAAAACTACTGAAGAAGAAGGGCCACGTCTTAATATCACCATTAAATACCGGAATATCTATTGGCGGCAACCTAATCGAGTCGCTTGGACGTACCTGTTTTTCCGGCTTTGCTTCGTTTTGAGATAGGGATCTCGCTATTTTTTTCACGCGACACAACATATCTTCGAATGCCAGCAGCGGTTGGTAGTTCACTATGTATTTCGGGTCGATTTGTAATTCCAAATGATTAATTTGGTCTAATATTTTTTCGTAATCTATTCGTAGAGAATCTATCGTTTCAATTTCGGTCAAAAAAGTTTCCCGCACTGCTTCTATATGAATGTTCTTTATATAATCACTTATATTCTGCATACGCGAAAAGAGTATGTCCCTCTTAGCATAAAGCGTTTTAATTTTGATTTCACTTCCACTAACTGCCATTTTAAACTATTATAATAAAGTTATATCAATCACAATTAATCTCACAACGCACAAACAATAAAGGATGGACACTCGGTATGCCGTATTACGTAATTAAATCAAACACCTGCGCAGCGAGTCGAGGTGACGCGTCATTTGCATTCAATAATTTTATCAAGATTGTGGGTAAGCGTATCAAACGGTTCCTATTACACTGTTTCAATTATTTAATAGGCTTTAAATTTAATCAAATACGAGCGCTATAAAACGAATAATTCTGTTTGCGAGTACCTAATCAAAATTTAAATTTAAACGAACACTATTTAAGTCTATTCTATAAATTGGAGTGCATTATCTAATTAATTAATTCAACAATTCGACCAAAATCCTGCTCGAAGTGACCATAAAATGGTGGAGCCACGTGTTTAAGGCTGCCGAAGTCTAGTTCCCCGGTCGAACCTTAAACCTATTACGCGAGATATTAACTAAAGTGGACTGTATATGCGGATGCTTCTACGCTTACGTAAAAGCGACTACTATAGCATGCGGTATAATGCACTCGCTCTTCCCTAAAACTAAACTATTATGGTGCCGAATCGCTGAAAGGGAATCCTGCCTTATTAGGAGAACAACAAAATTGGAGCGGGTTAAACTATATAAGGCAGTAAATAAAGGAGTGTTGACTCACCGGGGTTTCTTCTATCCTGTTGAGCACTATAGCTGCAACTTCTTCTGGAACACTCCGGAGAGAGGCGGTGCGCGGCTATATCTCACCCGAGGTGTGGGAACTTCTTCTAGACAGACACTCTGGGGCCCCAGGGGTGCGTCGGGAGAGAAGCGTTGTGTTTTCAGCGACGACTGCGGTGGAAAGAGGCCGCGCAACGGTCGCGCGTGCCTTATATATCCTCGGCCCCGATGATTACGTGACATTCTAGAATCATCTTCTTGCCCCTCCCACCCCACCACCCCGATGTGTCGATGGAGGATCGAGGAGGGTATGAATGATATCGTTTTGTCGGAAAAGAACAAGCGGCTTGGCACCTCTACCGTCAAATATAATAATCCAATGGTTTTTTCCGCGCAACCACTACCTTTTTTCGGTCTTTTATTTAGTTCTCCGTAACTCTGCAATTTAGGGTTTCGTGCGCGCTGTTGCGCTACTTTTTTTTCCTATATAAATAATATCTCATTTTTCACTTAAATCTTGCCGTTTCTGTATTACGAGCCTAAAACCAAAATTTGACATGTTTTGACATCGTTGTTTATCAGGTTGTCATGGCAATTTTTATTCAAATATCGTTACCGGCCTGATGTTTTTACTTCAAAATACTCCTTTCTTCTTGGCCATTTACAAGAATTTGCTTTTAATTTAAATAATTTCAAATTTAATGAGAATAATTTTCCGTTCTTATGCCAGATCCGTCAAAAAAAGGAAAAATAAGCCGAACAATCGGCGAATGGGGGAGTCTGTAAAAAAAAACGAAAATTATTCTCATTAAATTTGAAATTATTTAAATTAAAAGCAAATTCTTGTAAATGGCCAAGAAGAAAGGAGTATTTTGAAGTAAAAACATCAGGCCGGTAACGATATTTGAATAAAAATTGCCATGACAACCTGATAAACAACGATGTCAAAACATGTCAAATTTTGGTTTTAGGCTCGTAATACAGAAACGGCAAGATTTAAGTGAAAAATGAGATATTATTTATATAGGAAAAAAAAGTAGCGCAACAGCGCGCACGAAACCCGAAATTGCAGAGTTACGGAGAACTAAATAAAAGACCGAAAAAAGGTAGACTCCATTGACATCGATTTAAAAAGTGCTAATAACGGGAAAATACGACGTGAAAATGATTTGTTATTGTGTTCTTATGGTTTAAAAATGTTACAGGTTCCTATGGAAATAAAGGTGATGCAAAATATCTAGTTTTGAGATGAATGCAGAAAATAGAAAACAGAATGGAAAAATAAATTTAATATAGTTAAAATGGTATGTAAGTAACATAACACTATAAAGTACTATAAATCAGCGCCTTTGGATCGATTTAAATTAGACAGACGTTAGACTTTCAAGAGAGAGATCACGTCGCTCGGTGTTCTGCCTGACTACTGAATAGTGCACTAGTAAACATTTATTTTATTGCGACAACAAATTATGATTCAGTATTCGTAATGGGAAATAAAATCAAGGTATTTTATAAGTAATAATATGAAAACGAAAAATTTAGAGAATTTAGCTAAGAGTTTGGTAATTTTATATTATACTAGCTAGTTAGTCATGCATTATTACACATAAATAACAGGGTCTCCGAACATACATAGAAATGACCGCAGTAATAGAGGTGGTGGGGGCGTGGCGATCTATCTAAGATCCTACTTTCCATTTAAAATTGTTAGTTCGTCATGTCAACCGCCTTCTGGTGATTCTGCTGAGCATTTGCTAGTTGAGGTCTCCCTGTCTCAGAATAAAATCCTACTTGGAGTTCTACAGTCCCTCTCCTTCTATAAACTATTTTACTTCTTTTGAATCTCTTTTAGAATCACTAATACCTACCTACATATAGTCATACTATTTCGATGGGTGACTTTAACACCTGTTTACTTAAAGGCGACAATCTGGCTATAAAACTTGAATCTATAATTGAAGCCTGTAATATGCAAATCCTACCCCTTGCTGCTACTCACAAATTTCCTAACTGTACTCCTTCCCTTCTGGACTGAATTATCGT
This sequence comes from Parnassius smintheus behrii, assembly GCA_036936625.1. Lineage (NCBI taxonomy): Eukaryota > Metazoa > Arthropoda > Insecta > Lepidoptera > Papilionidae > Parnassius > Parnassius smintheus. The sequence continues at coordinate 5,606,298 of JAUPFT010000003.1, forward strand.
GTCATCTTCAAACCTAGTTTTCAAGCATGGACAGTGTCCTGCTGATGCATTCTCTTATCACGATTTACTTTTCCTTTCGTATAAACTACGCCCTCCTAAAATTAAACCTAAATTAGTTCTGCGACGTAATTTTTGGAGGAATGGACCAACTTTGCGAAGATGCTCATAATATTGACTGGTCAGTGATTGAGAGAGCACCATGCATTGACGATATAGTGGAACTTTTCAATTCCCTTCTCACTCAGCTATCTGACGTACACGCGCCAATTCATTATGTTAAACTCAAGCACTTACCTGCTCATTGGCTCTCTGATGATCTGAAAAGACTAATTTTGAAGAAGAATGCGGCATTGTCAAAGCTTAAGAGGAACAAAACAGAGGAAAACTTTAGAAAATACACTAAAATCCGGAATCGCTGCAACACATTGTGTAGAGATGCACAACGACGCCATATTCATTCATCAGTCGAGAACGGCGACTCATCTAGGGTGTGGAAGTTTCTTAAAATAGTTGGAGTTGGTAGAAACTCTCTTAATACTTCACCTCCCAGTGTTGATGTTGAACTATTAAATCAACATTTTTCTAATCCTTCTAACTCTTTTGATAGTGAACATAAACTGCAAACACTTCGTTCTCTTTTTTTAAGTCCGACTCCTAATTATTCTCCGTTTGTTTTTAGTCAATTTACTGTATGTGATGTTAAGAGAATCATATTATCCATCTCCTCAAATGCTGTCGGTAGCGACAGCATCAGCCGTAATATGATCGTTCCTCTCCTTGATGTTATCACTCCCATTATCACTCATTTGCTTAACGCATGTGCATCTTCCTCTAAATCCCTCAAGCCTGGAAGAGTGCTTATGTTATACCCCTTCCGAAGAAATCTAATCCCGTCAACCTCACTAATTTCCGTCCCATTTCGACTTTACCTTTCCTTTCTAAAGTCCTTGAAAAACTTATTTGCCAACAGCTGACACTTTTCCTTAATAAGCACAATTTGTTGAATTCTTTACAATCCGGTTTCCGTCCCGGTCATAGCACGGCTACTGCCTTAATTAAAGTTACTGATGACATACGGTGGGGTATGGATAATAAACAACTCACAGTCATGACCTTGCTAGATTTCAGTAATGCGTTCAATACTGTTGATTTCGATATACTGTTGAGTCAGTTGTATTCCCTTAACATATCTCCATCAGTAATTGACTGGTTTCAAAGCTATCTCTGTGACCGTCGGCAGTGTATTCATGTTGATGACACTCACTCATCTTGGTGTGATATTACTGCAGGCGTGCCACAGGGTGGCGTGCTGTCACCTTTACTCTTTTCCATTTTCATTAATTCAATTACTCATAAAATTTCTTCTCTCTACCACATGTAGTCGGATGATGTCCAGATTTACACCCAGTCAACTCTTGAGAATTTGCCGAATGCAATCGCTACATTAAACAATGACTTAAATATGATTCATGAGTGGAGTCAATCATATCGCCAAAATGTAAATCCTAAAAAGTCACAGGCTATCATTTTTGGTAGTCAGAGCTTTATCTCAAGAATTAACTGGTTCTCCATACCACCTGTTGTATTCGATGGGGTTGTGATCCCTTACTTTGACAATGTCAAAAATCTTGGTGTTTACCTTGATAGTTCCTTAAATTGGAAACGCCAACTGAATGAGGTAAGTAAGAAAACCTTTGTCGCTCTTAGTTCACTGCGTCGCCTTCGATCATTTCTTCCCATTCCTACAAAAATTATGCTCGCACAGTCTCTTCTCCTTCTGATTCTTGACTATGCTGACGCAAGCTATGTAGACATAACTAAAGACCAGCTAACTAAGCTTGAGAGACTTCAAAATACTAGTATTCGGTTCATATTTGGATTGCGCAAATTTGACCACATTTCCCAATTTCGCTCACGTCTCAAGTGGTTACCTATCCAATTTCGCCGGAACATGCATATTCATTCTATTCTGTACTGTGTCTTATTTCACCCTTCTACTCCTCCTTATCTTAAGGAGAAATTTAGTTTTGTTGGGCTTCCAGGGGAACCTTTACGCTTTTCAAGAAAACTCATTTTGAGGGTACCAACTCACAATACATCTTTCTTTAATAAATCTTTTACTGTACAGTCTATTAAGCTCTGGAATGCCCTACCTTTGTATATACGCGAAGCTCAGACTGTTGTAGTCTTTAAGCGACTTCTTAAAGAGCATTACTTGTCTCAATCGTTCGAAAATCATTAGGATAATTTATGTGATTATGTAGTTTTGTATTTATTTGTTTATGTTATTGTTGAGGATATATGTATGTATATGTATATGTATGTATATATGTGTGTATGTATGTGTATGTAGGTATGTATATGTATGGATATGTATATCTATATGTATATATATGTGTGTGTATGTTTATGTATATACGTATGTATATGTGTATCATATTTTTTTAATATATTAGTTATTTATATGTTATTTTATTGCATGTATTGATATTATATTAGGTATATTTATATTGCACCACCTACCTAGTACTCACTGTTTTATTCCTTTACACCTTTGGTTGCCTGGAAGAGATCACTATGTAGCGATAAGGCCGCCAAATTGTATGTAATCTGCTCTCTGTTATATTCTTTGTAAATTTGTTTGTGGTGTGCAATAAAGTATTTTCATTCATTCATTCATACATGACTGTAGATTACACGTATATCACAAGTTTTCATTTCTGTGTGCTACTAGAGAAGGCAAATATAAACCTGGTTATTTAGAAGTGAAAAAGAAAATTGACTTTCGATTTTATTCACAGTCAACACAAAAAGCAAACGGTACCACCAAGTTCAGGGTCAATTACGAGTAACTGGTCAAAATACGTGTATTAGCCTGTTGACTGACGACGGTGAAATTAAATTTCAATTCATAAAAGGAGATGACCAGTTCTGGAAGAAAAACGTGGAGTAAAAAAAACCTTTTGTTTAATTCTACAATAACTTCTTACCTCCATAGCTAATTGACCACAGAACCATAGCTTATATGAGTGTAAAAACAATCTGATGAAATAAAGTGTAAAAGCAAACATTTTCCTGTTTTATTTGATGATTTTTGTCAAACTTGTATAGTTAGGTAGTATGTATTTACATTTTTGATTAGATGATATTATATTATAATTTTTCTAACATTTGTGATTGATTTTTTTAATATGCTGAATTTGCACAACTGCACAACCCACAGCTTACAAATAATAAGAACATTATTATATTGGCAGATACCAAATGCGATTGCATTTCGTTTCGCCGTCCATTTTTACTCAACACTTGTGTAATTAATAATACTTTAAGTATCCTCACAATATCAGCAAAAAGAGAAAAACCACGCGAAAACCATGCTCGCTGTATTGTAAGAACTACGCACTCACATACATGTGTTTACATCTAATAATTATTTGCAACCATTATCATTATTTTAGGTGCATCCATGTGCGCGTTCAAATTAAACTTTTACTGGCTGATAAAAAAAGAAAGAAAATGATGTTTGTGATAGTGCCTGTCAAAAGTTGAACATGGTTTCACCTTCACTTAAAATGAACGCAGCGCTCTGTCTTACTTCCTTTCTTGGTCTGAACAAAAATCCAGTTCAGTACGGAATATATACTACATATAGCGGAAAGCTGTTTCAATGTGTGCATGCGTAAGTCAGCTTGCAATTGTAATACCTAAATTTGAGCACATCAAAAATTAACCACGTAACAAAAGATGAAAATAAAATCAAAGTAATAAGTAATTGTTTCGCTCATTCACTGGTAAAATAAAAAATGGTTCTGTTTCTGGTATCAGAAACTCTATATACTGTTTTTTTCGGTATTTGTAAAACCTTATCAATCCTTGGATTATAATTCTTCCTGAACTGTAGCAGACTGACCATCGTGCTGAACACTCAAATTCTCAAAGAAACAGCTTTTATTTGTGTTTGTTTGTTTTTATCAAAGAAATTTCCGTTCTATTTCTATAAAAACTTTGATTTAATATAATTAATTCTGTACTGAACTTAATCAATTATTGCTTTATTTTTTGTTTCCTAATATTGTGATATATTCTACATTGGAAAAAAGGCGATTCGGACAGAGGGTGGAATTTTGCATATTTATGAGATTAACGGTCGAATGCCCCGCTGCTGTCGGTGTCTGCCCACGTTCGCCAGCATTTGTTGTTATACGAGTATGGAAAATTGATATAAATAACATTGAAAAAATAATTCTTTATTATTTTTAGTATAAATTTAGTTAATGAAATTATCGAACAAGTGCTGTATGGTAGTGTACAGTCTCCTTTATGACATTTGTGAGAAACCGATACAACATGATAAATTACATTAAGCTCTCTTAAATATATTTTTTCTTTAAATATATTGTAAGCTGGTGGATTGGCTTTACACTCACTTAGTGGTCAAGCACCATAAAGGTTGTTTCTACAGATGACGCCTTGTTTAGAGACGAAACACGTGTCGTATTATCGTGTGCCCTTCCTAATATCATAGTGTTGATATTATTAGTGAGAGTAATAGTAAACGTAATTGAGGGAGGAAGAAGAATTGTTAGGCTGTAATGAAATATTGGCGAAAGTCATGGGATTTTTCCGACCTTTACCATAGTCACGTCTAAGGGCACCCATGGTACGAAACGGATTAATGAACTATCTTACATAAGCACATACAGTATGTTTAAATAGTATATTTTTTAAAGAATAATGATGACAAACGAGCACACAGTCTACCGGACGATAAGTGGATGTTGTGACTCATAGACATCTACATTTATCCTCAATTAAGAATCAAAATGCAGATGCGTTATCACCGCTGAGTATGAAGGTAGAGTACCTCGTATCCAGTAAAAAGAGTCTCCATTTCTCGACACTTACCATTTAAAATTTTGTGAGAGCGTGATTCCACCCCGGTCGAGTCGACCCATTCGTGCCACCATAATATAGCTACACCACAATATAGCTACCAACTATGAACTGCAAAGTACATAAATTATTACCTTTAACTTGAGAAACAACAGTGAACGTTCATATTTTTTCAAACTTAAGAAAATTTTACAAAATACGTGCAAACTCAGCGCGTGTCCGCTACGAACTTAACACTTTATTATGTTAAAACTTTTGCGAAACGTCTGCAGTAGGGAGTTTCCCAATGGAGTGTAAAACACAGACGTGTCGCTGAACTAACTTGCTTCAAAAGCACAAATACATTGAACTTCATTGAGTGATGAGCAAACAAATGGAATGAGATAATGTGTTTTTCGTTCTTTCAAATCTTACATAAAGGATCCTTAATATAGGGCGAGGCGTCGACTACCATTATGTCCGCCGTTTAGGCTTAAAGTGTGTAGAGGTGTAGAATAGTCTCACACGCTTTCTAGTCTATCCGCATAGTATAGTCATTATATTCAAGTCATATATATACGAGTAACTCGATGTAACATTTTAAATATTTAACAAAAAAATTACCTTTCCATAGTACTTTTTGCAGTTACAAAAGCTACGTCATGGCTTCAAGTAGTTCGTATCGCGATAAATCTTGTAAGAAGAAGCGGAAGAAAACTCACCACTTGTCTATTTTTCTCCTAATAAATAGAATTAAACATTAAACATAAAGCAATGAAATCTAAGAAGCTTATAATATCCAAATAATCTTAACTTTTAAATAGACGCCTAATTTATCACAACCTTTATCATTAGAATGTTTACAATCATTGTACATATTTATATACGCTTGTTACTCAAAGGGATACACAGAGACTACGGACTCAACTCTACTACCTCTCCCTTTACGAAGACACCTCAATTTTTTAAGTTAGACTTTTAATTTGTTTAATTTTAGGTTTATAGCCAATTTGGATGAAATATTTGGTCTTTAGCATCCCTTGCCAACTCTGCCATTCACCTGCAACATAGCTCTTTTCTCTCTTAAAACACACACAAAAAAAACTCACTCATAATTGTACAATGGGTATGTATACATACAGTAAATTCATACTAGTGAACCAATAACTGATGTTTTTCAATTAAGCTTCGATTTGTATTCAATTCAGCCACGGCATCCTGTGTTAGGTACGACAATCACTAGTACACGCGGTTCTTAAAGCAAATGTCGTATCAAACTTTATAAAACTTTCAAAATGTGATAGCTAGCTATTAGAATAAAATGTTGAAATTAAATTGAAGTGCACGCTAAGAAGCTCGACCTATTAAACTTCAAACAGAAATAAGATTTCAAGTTTCTCGGACGAACAATCACACAGAATACCAACGAAAAGTAGCCGTTTAATGCTACTGTGTTTCGTAAAGTGAGTGTAGAGAATTGTTAAAAAGTTTATCACTTTTTACTAGAAACAAGGTGTTCCATCTCAGTCCTCAGTAGTGACAACGCATCTCCATTTTATTTCTAAATTGAGGATAAATGTAGATGTTAACGTGTCACAGCATCCACCATCAGGTGGACTGTGTGCTGGTTTGTCACAAAAAAAGAGCCAATGGTTGATTTTTTTTAAATGACACGGAACACATTACAAATGCCATCTCTTCAACGACTAATTTTACGTTTTGAGCGCTTCTCATAGGAATGACGCTGAATTACTCGTTCATCAGTTCCTTGACGTTTGGCGCAGGTCATAACATTAGCATTTTTTTTTTCTAATAATCAACCCTGGGTGTGTACACACCGTGACTTTGTAGTGACGGTGCAGGAACATTCTCTACCCCATATTGTCCCGTGGGTCTCGAAAGAAGGGACAAAGAGAAACTGAAACAAAATATATGTGTGATTTTATGTGAAAAAAACTTGATATTTTTTGAGATATAATGAAATCGATTGAATAAATAGATGAATATTTTGAGTCTAAATAACGCAAAATTAAAAGACATCCAGGTCAATCCTGGGTGGGTTTATAGAGTATATTATAATGTATACTTTGAAGTTTTGTTTAAAAAATGCAACTTTCTCATTCCATGGTACTATGATTCTTACCTATTTTAGCAGCAAAGCTGCATGCGCTCACTGATCATTCACGTAATCTTTGTGTCTTCTTGAGGTAACGGTAATTCATACAGGAATAACTTTAACTTGTTCCGGTGTCATTTTAATAGTATAAAAAAGGTGCAATAAAAAGATCAAGGATATCAGCTTCGTTATTTTCCAAGCTTGTCGGAATGACACCCGCCGGAATGTCGGTATATTATGGTTGTAGCACGAATACGAAAAAGGACCACGTACTCACAGAATACGAGTATAAAATAGAAGCTTGATGCTGTTGTGTTTCGTATGGTGAGTGAAGAATACCAGATACCCTTTTTACTAATGACGAGGTATTCCATCTTAGTCTTGAGGGGTGACAACACATCCGCATTTTGATAATCGAGGATAGATGTAGATGTCTATGGACCGAACATGCACTAAACATCAGGTGGACTGTGTGTTCGTTCGCTTGTCACCATTGTTTCATAAAAAAATTGTTAGTCAAAACTCCTGAAAGAATATAGAGATATATAAGAATATAGAGGTATACTCTACCATCTGTGCAGAGCACACTTAAAACACTAATTAATCTAGGAAATTAATTACTCTATACTGCTTATACCAACCCTACCCTCCTAGCTTACGGAATGAACGCATTGTAGTGTTTAATTACTAGTTTTTTTTAATTCTTTTATTCTACTTTTTACTTTTAACTTTTATATCTGATTTTATTCTTTCCATATATATTTTTTTCTTTTTCCTTTTTTTAATTTTTTTATAATTGTTTTTTTTATTATATACAATTAGTTTTGCTTACTGCTATTATAGTTTTATACATTTCTACCTCTCTTTTTAATCTACTAATCTTAGTGTAGCTTTTTGCTAATACATTACTATTTTTATTAAAATTTCATTACTAGTGTTTAATTATTAATTAACATAATCCTGAATTCACCAAAATAGATTTCTGTTTCAGACTTAAATGACAATTTTTTCATGGGGGATTGTTAAGGGCAAAAGTGGATTTATTTTTGCTTACTAAAACTTCCAAACTAAACTAACAAAAACTTTTCAGCCGTGGTGGATAGGGTGAGCAAATCACCACCATACTATCTACAATGATAATAAATGCGGTGTAAGAAAATCTAATACTTCATAAAATCCCGTGGGTGTTGTAAGTGGTGCAAAAGAAACTGAAACAGAAGACAGGCAGAAGCCTCTACCAGAGAACATCCTAATAAAAATAAAAAATGAAGTTATGAAGCAAGAAGTCGAGAAAACCTAGAAGGAAACCCATGTTGCAGTTAACTTGTGAAAGGTGTAGTGTGTAACACAATAGAAGGTTCATTAATATTAAACACTAACGGTCCGTCCAGGTTTCGCACGGGTGATTTCTGCATCATGGTAACAGCGTCGCTTACCGGATCCGAAAGTAATTCTAAACCTTCTCAATCCATGTAAACACACAGAATTTTTTTTAATTTTAGTGAGTAGTCTAGTTGAGTAGTTAGGACGTACAGCAAATGATTTTTATATAAAGAGATAGTACGTAGTGCAATGATACAGAATAGTCTAATAAAAGCCAACTAACTACACACGTCTATTACTTCGGCTCATGTCGAGGATATCTGCATGTCAAAATATTTTTAGTTCCAGTGTCCTATCTGAAGTGCCAAAAACGATATTTTTTAAAGATGAAATCCCCTTTACAAATCAATGTTTTAATTAAATGGCAAGCTAGAATAAAAACAGTAACATAAGGACTCTTCCATCCACATTATTACTTTAGGTGACACGCGTGTTTTAGTCATGAGTCTAAACACGTATCACACACGATCGATCGTTTATCACATAAAAAGAGACTGGATGTTATCAAGCCTTGCGTTATAAGTCACCTGTCTATGCTTAGATGTTTTCAGGTTCATATATATGAACCGATGCCTTCAAAACTACTTTTTTGTTTTTGTAAATCGTGATTTTTGGATCTTGGAATATTCATATACAATTTCAAAATATTTATACAAATAAACATATCAGTTATGTTAGTATGTTTATGAAATATCAAAATAACATCTATTTACGAAAAGCATATGTAAGTAAATACGGTACCTATAACAAAAAAAAAAACAAAGGAGATGAACTTAATTAAACTCATACAAGTTTGAGTCCGGCGTTGAAACGTTGAACTTATGCGGACTATGATGATTTTTTTATCGATAAAAAAACTACTCTCCCTATTTGCTTCCGTGTTTAGACAGCGCCACCAGTGTATCCACACGTGTACACTCTGATAGTTTGCGTAAATGCAATGAACACAAACATAAATGTTGTAGTGTGCGTGTATAGTGACACGATTCAATTTTGCATTTATAGTGAAGTATAGAGTATTACGTTTTCTTCGCCTCCCCTGAAATTCACAGACTTTGTTTAGGAATTAACGCACATGGCCTCACCATTCGGTTGAATACTCAAAGTATGGCGCAGTAGATATTCTCACACAGCCACTACGCTATTGTTAATCTAAGCTGCCGTAACTTTAATATTACACAACATTTTTGTTGACATAAAACGAATATCACTATAGATATTTTGATATGTACAAAAATATTCATAATGTTTTTATTTATTTAAACATAAAAATTATTTGCGTCAGCGACACGCTATCCAGCCATTTGAAATGTTAATTGGGCGGAAGAATTACAATGAACTGAAACTTTTACACTAAACTCCTGTCATTACTATGTCATTATGATTCATTTCTATTTCGATTTTAAATAGAATAAAATAAGAAGTTCTATATTGAAAGTACTACATATGTTCTTTTTTAATGTCAGTTAATCAATGTTTTCAACGATTGTAAACTGATTGTATTGTCTTTCTGTATGAAATAGGCTTTAAGGATTTTTCCGTGTAAATTTTAAGTAAAAATTCGACCCCTAAAATTTAGTAGTTATTAGTTTTAATGTAATTTCGTTAATAAATTCGTTATTCCATATAACAGCTTCTGAAGTCGGGGCTTTAATTAGTCAATAAAGTTATTTTTTTGTATGCTTAAGATTTAATTTCTTATTTATTTATTTTATATACTTCATATACACACGCAGTTTAATGGCGGACGTAATGCCTAAAGCATTCACTACCTTTCTACCTTATACATACTAGAAAAATATAGTTATTATTCTAGACAAAGTTCTGATATTCCAATCACAAACCTATCTATCTACAGCCCGTCAAAAGACCACTGCTATCAATCTCCTACTTCAATTTCCCTCAACACACTAGTCTCACTACTCCATACTTTTCCTTACGAAACCCACGTGATGCAATAGAGAAGTAGATTCTCTTATATTATTTTAGACACGTCTCACTGCTAAGCAGTGGTTGCCTTACATTTCTGATAGGTTTGAGCAATAAACAAAAAATAAATAAACTATTTTCTGTGCTATTTCAGTGCGTGATAGCCGATTTATTTAATGTGTCTTTAAATTATTATGTATACTCCATAAACGTTCAAGCTTTCTCACTGTTTTCCTAGCGCCTGGTAACCGCCAGTCAGCGCATAAAATTGCAGATAGCAATTGCACCAGTGTGGGCGGTAATTGAATTGGCTGGTAAAGCCCCTGAGATTTCATGATTTTTTTTGTCAACTTAATAATATTAAAAGAATCCTGTTGTAATTAAAAATTGTAAAATTATAATTTATTAATAGTCACTTTTACAATATTTGTTGAGTAGCTCAATAATTGCACTTTACCCTTAATTTTAGTCTTATTTTTTAATGATACTAGTAATGCTGTGAAGGTCACAAATTCAATTTTTCACTATTATAAGTGTAAAATGCCTGCATCAGGAGTGTACTCCAATGGTTTGGGCACGTTGAACGAATGAGTGAAGACCGAATGGTGAAGAAAATATATAGAGCGAAAGTAAATATTAAAAGGTGTCGAGGTAGACCGAGACTAACTTTCGAAGACCATGTGAGCAAATTGCTCGAAGAGGGGAGGGTCAAGAGTACTCGGATACCTAGATGTGCATGTATGAAGAAGTTAATGAACCTGAAAGAAGCGAAAGAGGTGTGTAGGGTGTAGGGTGTAGGGTGTAGAGGTGTGTCGTGACACTTGGCGATCTGTTCTCTCTGGCTACCCCGTTAGGGATTGTGCGTGAAGATAAGTAAGTAAGTAAGTAAGTATAAGTTTAAAATGCCTGCATCAGGAGTGTTTTACGATAATAGTCAAATGGCGGTTACAACGCAGGACTTTACAAATTTCCAGGCCGCAGGCTTACCGTTGGGCTAGTATCGCTTCCTTTACTAATTTATAAATATAATAGTCAAATGGCGGTTACAACGCAGGACTTTACAAATTTCCAGGCCGCAGGCTTACCGTTGGGCTAGTATCGCTTCCTTTACTAATTTATAAATATAATAGTCAAATGGCGGTTACAACGCAGGACTTTACAAATTGCCAGGCCGCAGGCTTACCGTTGGGCTAGTATCGCTTCCCTTACTAATTTATAAATATAATAGTCAAATGGCGGTTACAACGCAGGACTTTACAAATTTCCAGGCCGCAGGCTTACCGTTGGGCTAGTATCGCTTCCTTTACTAATTTATAAATATAATAGTCAAATGGCGGTTACAACGCAGGACTTTACAAATTTCCAGGCCGCAGGCTTACCGTTTGGCTAGTATCGCTTCCTTTGCTAATTTATAAATATAATAGTCAAATGGCGGTTACAACGCAGGACTTTACAAATTTCCAGGCCGCAGGCTTACCGTTTGGCTAGTATCGCTTCCTTTACTAATTTATAAATATAATAGTCAAATGGCGATTACAACGCAGGACTTTACAAATTTCCAGGCCGCAGGCTTACCGTTTGGCTAGTATCGCTTCCTTTACTAATTTATAAATATTATAGTCAAATGGCGGTTACAACGCAGGACTTTACAAATTTCCAGGCCGCAGGCTTACCGTTTGGCTAGTATCGCTTCCTTTACTAATTTATAAATATTATAGTCAAATGGCGGTTACAACGCAGGACTTTACAAATTTCCAGGCCGCAGGCTTACCGTTGGGCTAGTATCGCTTCCTTTACTAATTTATAAATATAATAGTCAAATGGCGGTTACAACGCAGGACTTTACAAATTTCCAGGCCGCAGGCTTACCGTTGGGCTAGTATCGCTTCCTTTACTAATTTATAAATATAATAGTCAAATGGCGGTTACAACGCAGGACTTTACAAATTTCCAGGCCGCAGGCTTACCGTTGGGCTAGTATCGCTTCCCTTACTAATTTATAAATATAATAGTCAAATGGCGGTTACAACGCAGGACTTTACAAATTTCCAGGCCGCAGGCTTACCGTTGGGCTAGTATCGCTTCCTTTACTAATTTATAAATATAATAGTCAAATGGCGGTTACAACGCAGGACTTTACAAATTTCCAGGCCGCAGGCTTACCGTTTGGCTAGTATCGCTTCCTTTGCTAATTTATAAATATAATAGTCAAATGGCGGTTACAACGCAGGACTTTACAAATTTCCAGGCCGCAGGCTTACCGTTTGGCTAGTATCGCTTCCTTTACTAATTTATAAATATAATAGTCAAATGGCGATTACAACGCAGGACTTTACAAATTTCCAGGCCGCAGGCTTACCGTTTGGCTAGTATCGCTTCCTTTACTAATTTATAAATATAATAGTCAAATGGCGGTTACAACGCAGGACTTTACAAATTTCCAGGCCGCAGGCTTACCGTTTGGCTAGTATCGCTTCCTTTACTAATTTATAAATATAATAGTCAAATGGCGGTTACAACGTAGGACTTTACAAATTTCCAGGCCGCAGGCTTACCGTTTGGCTAGTATCGCTTCCTTTACTAATTTATGAATATTATATTATATGTGGGTAGTCATTTTGTTAATTGACACAAATGAACAGTTTGCGTATTTGCACTTAACCATCAGTAAGCTGATAGGAAAGTTCATTCTAAGTACATGTTTGTGTTACAATTTTTTTGAGAATAATATAAGTATATGAAATAAAAAATAAAAGTTTAAAATGCAATTATTTAAATATAGTTCGCCTAGTGGTAACCGAAATGCGACCATAATTCCTATATTTTTAGGTTTGTATAAAAAGCAAGCAGTAATTCACTTTGACTGCAGATTATTTATGTACAAAAACCTGCACTACTAATAAACAAATAATTAAATAAAAGCTTTTTCGCCTAAAACGTAGTGACTACGTAATCTGATACCTATCATTACTCTTTGATAGTTACTAAGAGACATTGGCAGCATAAACCTCAACAAACGACATAATTTATCCAATTGAGATCTATATTTGACAATTACATTATGAAAATAAATAATGTACGTTTTATTTTTGTAATTAATTGCATTTGTAACACATATTATAAATAAATTTTAACTTTACGTACTCCATTACAAACGCATTTCTCTACGCACGTAGCAATTAAAGAATAATAAATGAAATAAAAAATAAAAAAATAATTACTAGAAATTAGGTACATAATATTATTCATTATAAGCTCTTACTATTAGGTATGTGCACAGGGCTTATATTAAGTATGATCAATTCGGTCATTTGACCCGGGTCGCGTAGAAGTATTGATGATTGCATTCACATTTTTAACTATCGGTTACAAACGATTAAGAGAACCTTTAAAACCTGTAACTATTTTCATGAATTGTGAATGTGAAAGTATTTCGTGAATATGCTTATTTCTACTGAGTAACTATTTAAAATAATTGTGATAATTGCTTCGTACAATCTGTACTAGTATAAGGGATTTCTCCCTTATAACACTAGCATATTATAATGTATATTTGTGTGTAAGTGTGAGTTTGAGATAATTATGGAAATAACTTGCTAATGCGAATGATTATTTTTCGACTTTGTAGCTTCTACAACAAAAGATAAAATTAAAAGTACATAGGATAAAGAATAAAATGTTTTTTTTTACAAAAGCATTTTATATAGCTCTTAACATAATATTCAGAAGAAAAAAATTATTGTTATTGGCGAATTAGTAACGGTCGGAATTGAGTTTTCAAAATAAGTTTTCAGTCTTCCATCTTCTACGTTAACATCGAACGTTATTTCCAAACATCATATTTACAAGAAAATCAGTTTCCAACTGATGCACCAGTTATAAAAAGCTTCCGCGACCGTGGCCGTATTCATTCGGTTACTGTGACGCAGGCGCGGGACTCGAAACTTGTGGTCCTGCAATACTTGCTTGAAGTGTTAAACCTTGGCGGCCCGATGCTTTCTGTCACAGATCCCTTGTGCTCTCTGAAACAAAGACTTTTCCACGGTAGCTAACTATATAGAATTGTGGTTAGATTCACCGTTATATATCGGTTGTCACGGATTTTTTTCCTATGCACAGTGAGATTCACAGTGTATTCAGGATTTCGTATGACTTAAATATCTAAAAAAAGCTAAAGAATTATTTGCCTCTAAATGCATTGTGAATTGTATGTTAGAATTTACGGAGCTAAGTTTGTCCAAACATGCAATAACTTGGTCAGGTGGTACAATTGTGAATGTATCGTCTACGTACCGCTTACGTAGACAATTTCTTTTTGTATGGAGAATGAGACCACCACAAATTGTAGTCTAATTAAATATAAAAAATATATGTCAGTTTATTCCTTATAGTTTATAGATTACAATTATAATATTATTTTTATCGCATCTAACAGAAATACTAAGAAATTAACAATTAAAATATGAGCACCACAATAACCTCGTTATGAACTGAGAGAGTTTAAACAGCGAAGCTTATGACCTTTCGTTCATGGACTGTCAATGGTATTGGTTAAGAGAAATGGCATTCGTTAAATACTTACTACTACCTTGTAACCGCTGCACTGGTAGTTTGTCCACGCTCCGAAGACAGATTTCGACAAGGTGCAGACGAGAAAATGCTTCTTCCTTTCTTTTGCAAACACAAAATTTCACTACTTTTATTATATATTAATACGCGGCGCGGTTTCGTCTGGCTTACATATTATATTTATTAGTACCGAGCGAAATACCAATCAGCTAGTCAATGACTACATGTAAAAAATAGTTTCCACAACACGTTTGTTTGTCTGTGCGCTATGTTTTTCGGAACTACTAAACCTACCTACGTATCTATCAATGCTGAATGTACGTACAATTAAATTTTTTACTATTGATTATTGAACATAGCACTTTTTTTATTTAAATTGGTAAAAACTACTTTTTTTAGATTTTTGTGGGCAACATCTAGTTTCTTTTATATAGTTAACGAAAAAAGTGAGTTACTAACGACTTACGACTTTCTGGCAAACGTAAACTATCTGTCTGGTAAACGTAAACTAAGGTTGTACACCAACTTTAGTAACGCGTGCTAGGCAATAAGTTTTAGACATAACCTTTGCTACCAACAACATATTCAGGAGGATGACTGGCATGCTAGTAACGAAAATTCGATGTTTGATCACAAGCTCATTATGTTTCTGATTTGAGCATTATACGTAGTAAAGCCACGATGCAGCCATATATTGGTTGTAGCACGAATGGGTCGGCTCGACCGTGGAAGGACCACATTCTCACAGAACAACAGCGTAAAAAAGCAGATTAATACTGCTATGTTTCGTATGCTGAGTGTAGAGATCCGAAGACCCTATTTTACTGAGAACGAGGAATTCCTTCTAAGTCCTCAGGGGTGACAACGCATCTGCGTTTTGATTCTTAATCGAGGATAAAAGATATCTATGGGCCACAGCATTCACTTACCATCAGGTGGACTGTGTACTCGTTTGTCACCATTATTCTATGAAAATAAAACGAATACTACGATATACGGCAGTCGCGAAATCGAGGTGTTTTTCAAGTTCCTTCTTTTGGGAGAAAATCTATAATTTCGAGTCCATTTTTACTATTTTTTTATAAACACGAAAATTTAAAATAAACTCATGATT
Organism: Parnassius smintheus behrii; assembly: GCA_036936625.1. Taxonomy (NCBI): domain Eukaryota; kingdom Metazoa; phylum Arthropoda; class Insecta; order Lepidoptera; family Papilionidae; genus Parnassius; species Parnassius smintheus. The sequence goes on from JAUPFT010000003.1 coordinate 5,622,281, forward strand.
TTTTATTCAAACAATAATTCAGTTTTTTCTATTATGTCAATAAGATCAAAAAATATTATTCATGTTTTATCAGTATATAATTTGTATCTAAATATAACTTCCAAAACACACGATTTCCAAAAAAAAAATACCGAGAAAAGCTCGGTCATCCAGGTACTTTTGAAATAATACCAGAAATTTCCTTCGGAATCTGTGTTATTTTAGGCATTTTTATAAAAGTATATTTTATATTCAAAACTAATATCCAAGAAAAATTTTAATTTTTGTTTAATATTTGTTACTTGATATAGAATTTAATTTAATTTACTTATTTCCAAATAAAATAAATATAGTAACACACTTCATATTTTAGAAATAATGCTACCACTTTCTAGATACTAATAATTAAAATGGAATAGGATTTGAAAATGCAAATGGAATAGCGATTGGGTCTACGCCTATGTCCATCCGATGAATCTTAGTTCTGAAAGGTGACGTTCCTACTGCTTTTATTCTCGGTGCGTTTATTTTGTTCTTAGATTTTCGTTGAAAACGTTAGAAAACGCTCGTCATATTTTAACTGAATTTAAGTAAAATGCGACACAAAAATCCAACCGGCTGCGCCAATCAAGTTATGCTGGGGCCGGTGAAAGTTTTAAAAATACTAATTTATTAATTAAAAGTTATTTAATCGCAACAAGAACTCCCTTAAGACTAACTTAAAATTATATGCTTCAAACGAGTGCATGAGGCATAGGAGCTCGGCAGTTTCTGTTGGCCACTCAGCATATGCCTGTGGTCTGCGATCAGAATATTCTGCTGATGTGGATATCTTGATGGGTTTCGCCACCTGTAGCAATCTTGGTTAATTGATAAATAAATAAATAGCGCAGTGTTATGTGGAAAAGAGGGCTATTTAATTAAAGGGAATTTTAGTAATGGTCAAATGATCAAAAGTATATTAAATTATAATTAACTTATCCATAAGGCGATCTTTTTAATCTTAAATATTCATCTTTTACACCTGGTAACGCCAGTTAACAATCTACTTTATCAACCTTACATTACATATCGCATTGAGTTCGTCCTAAGTTATATCTACTTTATCAACATGACTAGTGCATATTTTTTGTTTCCTTCCTTCCTTCCCTTTCCTACCGCACGCGCTCAACTTTTAACTACATCTATAGATTATACTGTTAAATTACATTTATTATTTGCACATATATTTAAGCATTATATTCGTTGTAAATAACTTCATAATTATTATAAAAGTTAACAATTAAAGTTCATCGTTAACGAAACTAATATTTAAAATTCAACCGCGTAGCGAGGTCGCTTACTGACTACTCGCTATAATTATATTATTTTACGCCGCATAACTTAAGTTGTAATGCCGCCTAAAAAACAAATAGCATCGAATAATAGCGATTCCTCGGATAATGAGGGCACACCTGATGCTGAGTTGGTTTTATTGTTAGCTAAACGAGATGCTTTATTTGAAATATTGCAAAAAATATATGATATGTCCTCGGACATCCACATAAACACTTCCACGATGGAGCGTTTTCTTGATGGAAGTTCTAATATTAATGCTTTACGTATTGAGTTTAAACAGGTCTTAGATAATTATAATTCACATTTATTAAAAATAAACCCTATTGCTAAACCTGATTATAACAGCCTCATTGCGTTTGAGTCTCTTTGCGGTAGAATAAATAGGCTTTATTTACAATATTCGCAATCTAATTTACAAAGTACTAGTACACCATCTAAAGCCAGATTCTCACTTCCGCCTATCGAACTTATGCCATTTTCGGGTGACATTCGCTCATGGCCTTTATTTTATGCTAGCTTTAAATCAACCGTCCATGACAACACATCGCTTACCGACGCTGAAAAGTTATACTATTTGCTAGGTAAACTAACGGGCAAAGCCCTATCTGTATGCTCAGGTATAACTCCTTGCGCTGAAAATTATAAAATTTTATTGCAAGCACTCGTTGACAAATATGAAGACCGGCGTATGCTAGCATCTACATATATTAATCAGATGTTCGAATTTAAGCCATTGCAATCGGCCACCGCAAATAATTTTGATTTATTTACTGATAACTTTATAAGTGCAGTGCGCGCTTTACAAAACTTAAAGTTAGATAATCTCGCGGACTTAATTGTTCTTCATATCGCGCTTAAGAAGCTGGACCCGGATACCATTCGCTCTTTCGAATATAGTCATAACTCGATGGTACCTACCTTTGATTATTTAGTAAATTTTATTAAGACCCGCTCCAAAGTTTTGCAACGCACCGATTCTAGTACAAATTCTAATAGCGCACTAAACAATCGACGAGGTAACGGTAATAATCGTCGCTGTAATAATACTTCGTCGCCGAAGTATCAGGCGTACGTAAGCACGACGACTACTTGCTCAAAGTGTCTGTGCGATAATATTGTGCATCAACACCTATTTAAGTGTGCAGACTTTAATAAAATGACGCCGCAGGAACGATTTAAATGCGTAAAGAGTAACAATGCATGTGTGAATTGTCTCAGTTTAAGTCATCGAGTGTCTAGTTGCTCTTCAAATTATAGTTGTCGAGTTTGTAAATTTAAACATCACACATTGTTGCACTTCCACCGCAGAAGCGATAATGCTTCCCCTGCGCTGGCGCGTTCTCCACCGCTTCAGCCAGTTACACTGAAGTCTACAACCCCCGCGCCCGCACACTCGCCACCCCTCACCGCAGGTGCGCATTCAGACGTCGCGCTGTGTACTTCGTTCAAGAATGTTTCTCAACGTTCACCGCCTCCCGCGCGCGCAAGTCGTTCGCAGAGAACTGTTTTATTATCAACCGCTCAAGTATTTGCTTACGATGCTAAGGGAGAGAAACAAATTATCCGTATATTATTAGACTCCGCGGCTCAAAGCCATTTTATGACTAAAGAGTGCTGTCATCGTTTAGGCGTTCAACAACACGATACCGAATGTACTGTAGTAAAGGGATTCGGTGGAGTTGAAAAAATTGTAAAATCGAAATCGATTGATATTAAAATTTTCTCACGATTCGACTCGAATATTAACTTCAATATTTCAACGCTAGTTGTTGATCAAATCACCGACCTTTTGCCCACCGCTGTGGTAGACACATCTGTCTTGTCACACTTCCATGGCATAAGACTCGCTGATGAATGTTATAGCATGCCTAATAAAATTGATGTTTTGATAGGCGCATCCCTTTTCCCGCACTTACTATGTCCAGACGTAATTTATTCGTCTAACGACTTGTCCGGGCCCTCGGCTTTGAATACGGTATTTGGTAACGTTATTATGGGCTCAGTGCCGACACTTCAGGTAAATCATTCTTTAACGTGCTGCTCAGTTCTAGAGTCTCCTATCGTTGACAAATTAATGCAACGATTTTGGGAGCTTGAACAGCCACCCTCCGCACCGCCCATTCAGTGTCCTTCAGACATTGAATGTGAAGAGTTTTATAAATCTACGACATCCCGCGATCCTTTTACTGGTAGATATATTGTTGGCCTGCCATTTAAAGATGACGTTTACTCTCTCGGAGATTCTTATGAAACCTCTCGACGACGATTCATGTGCTTGGAGAGGAAACTTCAAGCCTCGCCTACATTAAGGTTAGCATATGATGACGTCATAAAGGAATACTTAGCTAAAAATTATATATCCCCCGCACCGCCGTATGACTCTCATGAACCCGCTCCAATATATGTCATACCGCATCATGGAGTCTTACGCGAAGATAAGAAGTCAACGCGTCTGCGCATCGTCCTGGACGCTAGCAGTAAGACTAGCACTGAGCGATCATTAAATGATATTCTGCATTCAGGACCAAATTTGCAAGGCGACTTGTTCAATATAATTTTAACTTTCCGCTTACATCCAATCGCTATGACAGCCGACTGTCGCCAACAATTTCTGCAAATAGTTGTTCTGATCGTCGTTACCAATGCTTCCTATACCGCTTCCGTCCACAAGACCCACTTGTGTTATACCACTTCAATCGCGTGTGCTTCGGTTTAACTTCGAGTCCATACCATGCATTGCGCACGGTAAGACAGCTCATTGATGACGACGGCGCAAAGTATCCGCTTGCGAGTCGTATCGCATTTACTTCGCTATAGATGGACGACATCGCGTTCTCTATGCCCAGTGAATCCGAGGCCAGTGAGACCTCTCGGCTGCTGATAGACTTATCAAGGGTGCCCAATGGGACCTGATAAAATGGCATAGCAACCGCTGATCTGTTTTAGATGACCTCCCTACTTCCCATAAAATTACAGGAGAAGTAGAGTTCGATAAATCAATGCCACATAAAATACTAGGCTTGCATTTGTCTACCGATAGTGACGCCTTTTATTTTAAGATATCTGTTCCCGCTGATGTGACGTGCACTAAGCGCGCCATCTTATCTACTGTCGCTCGCCTGTGGGACATAATGGGTTTCGTTGCTTCCACAGTCGCGTACGCCAAATTGTTAATAAAGCAGCTTTGGCAACTTAATTTAGATTGGGACGACATACCACCACCGCCAATTATTAAGATGTGGAGGCAATTCTGTGCTGAATTACCAGCTCTTAATGATTTACGTATCCCGCGACATGTTGGTGTATCCAAAAACTGTACTGCGTCACTCCTGGGGTTTTCCGACGCCAGCGAGCACGCATACGGTGCCGTAGTCTACATACATGTAAAGAGCGTCAATGGTAACACCGTCCAGTTGATTTGTGCAAAGACTAAAGTCGCACCGACGAAACCACTATCTATTGCACGCCTTGAGCTTTGTGGAGCGGTTTTACTCTCAAAATTGCTTCGCAGAGTACTCGACAATTATTCTCTTGACCTTGCAATATCAGTCTATGCCTTTGTAGATTCAAAAGTAGCTCTGTACTGGATAAAGAGTTCGCCACACAAGTGGCAGACCTTTGTTGCAAACCGCGTTGTTCAGATTACCGACAATATTCGCGCTGATAACTTTTATCATGTCGCAGGTACTGAGAATCCCGCTGACATACTTTCACGCGGCGTTACGCCAAATAAATTAGTTTCAAACCCCCTGTGGCTCCATGGGCCTCAGTGGACTTCGTTAGATCCACCTCAGTGGCCTCTTCGTACTTTAGACAATGAGGTTATTGCAAATGTGCCTGAGAAGAAGATTTTGTCGCACACTGTGTGCACATCCGTCTGTAATTCTGCGATTTATGAGCTCGCACTCCGCATCTCTTCTTGGAGTAAACTTCTACGTATAATTGCGTACGTGTGTAAGTTTGCTAAATTATTGCCCCGCCGCAACACTACTGTAGTGACTGCTGATGATCTCAGTTTCTCTGAGGTTATAATCCTCCGCGCCCTGCAAAAACAGCATTTTGCAGTGGAATATTTAAATATTGAAGGTAACAAACCTTGCTCGCCCGCTTTCAATCGTTTAAGGCCTTTTATTGAGAATGGTTTAATCTGCATTGGTGGTCGTCTTTCGAACTCCGCATTAGATTACACGCAAAAACATCCAATTATACTCCCTCGCAGTGATCATGTAGTGAACATGATCATTGACTATTATCATATTAAAAATTTACACGCTGGGCCTGAATTGTTATTGTCATTGCTCCGTCAAAAATTTTGGATACTTTCCGCACGCCGCACTGTGAGAAGCAGAGTCTACAAGTGTAATATATGTTTCCGGCTTAGACCCCGTCCAACTTACCCTTTGATGGCTGATCTTCCCCATAGTCGTGTAAGACAAGCTATTAAGGCATTTACACACACGGGCTGCGATTATGCCGGTCCTATCGCATACACTCCTGTACGTCGTCGTGGTGTACGCAGCGAGAAGGCGTACTTATGTGTTTTCACATGCCTCACGACTCGAGCTGTACATATAGAAATCGCTACAGATCTTAGTAGTTCTAGTTTCCTCGCTGCGCTTAAACGTTTCCTCTCTAGACGAGGGCCGATTCAGTTTTTATATTCGGATAATGGAACGAATTTTAAACGTGCCGCTTCGTATCTTCGCGATCTCTATAAATTTCTAAACGTTGAATACCGCCCAAAGCTTGAGCAAGAGTGTGCTGAGAATCGTATAACATGGAAGTTCATCTGTCCCAACTCTCCTCATTTTGGAGGCGCCTGGGAGAGTATGATCAAAGTCGTAAAAACGCATCTGTTCCGAGTTATCGGACATCAGTTACTTTCATACGAAGAGCTTAATACTGTTCTTGCGCAAATTGAGTGCTTGCTAAACTCGCGGCCCTTGACAGTATTGAGTTCTGATCCTGCAGAGCCTTCAGCTCTTACTCCGAGTCATTTTTTGAATACCGCACCTTTATTGTCATTACCCGCACCCAAAGTCAAATCTGACTCTACCAGTCTGTTACACAGGCATTCTTTACTGGATAAATTAGTTCAGTCGTTTTGGGACCGGTGGAGGACGGAATACCTTCACGGATTACAAGTTCGTCAAAAGTGGAACACCCCGTCTACGGCTATCGTACCAGGCATGGTTGTAATTGTGATAAATGATAATGAACCGCCCCTTGCTTGGCCATTAGCGATTGTCGAGTCTGTTCATCCTTCGAAGGATGGCGTAGTTCGAGTAGTGACCGTGAGAACTACTAAGGGAACATATCTCCGTCCTGTTGCTCGTATTTGCCCTCTCCCAAGACAATAAATCACGATTATTTTGATTATAATTATTTATCTAAATTAGGAATTAAGTTTATATTTATATATATTAAAAAAGTATTAAACCGCAATATTATATTTATGTATACATTTTCTCGCTTACCAAGTAAGGTTAGTAGATGAGACATGCGCATTGAGCGCATCCTCTCACTTTATATACCGCTTATTTATTTGTTTTCCTTTTACTTTTATATTACGGTTGTCTTTTAAAGGTGACTCTTTAAGGGCGGGAGGAAATGGTAACGCCAGTTAACAATCTACTTTATCAACATTACATTACATATCGCATTGAGTTCGTCCTAAGTTATATCTACTTTATCAACATGACTAGTGCATATTTTTTGTTTCCTTCCTTCCTTCCCTTTCCTACCGCACGCACTGCCGCCGAGGTGAAAAAGAGGATCTCGGCGCGCGTCATTATACTAAGTGATATTACGCCATCCGCAACGCACGGCCACCCGTCGCGTCTTATGTACATTAACCGCAAACCGCGCAGGACGAACATTGAGTTCTCCTGTTTATGTTTAATATTCACCGCATCAGACATTGTGTCTTTGTAACTCATAAAAGTGTGAGACGCCCCCGTAAGGGCAAAGGTGGAGAGTGTGGGACTTCACGAGACTGTTCCGAGAGTGCGTGTGCGCCGAACCGCGTGGCGAGCTCGCTGTATAGCAGACACTCCAGGAGGAAGGCGCGGCAGCCCTCATCAGGTCAGTGCGTGCTATCCCACCTATTTATTTTCCCCTTTGCCGTATGCACCAAAATTACAGTCCACTAAATCTTTATCGAAGATACCTTAAGTTACTGGCGTCTCCAACACCTTTTAATTAGTTAGATTGAAATTTTTTGTAAAATAAAGGTTTACTTTCGCCTGTAATTTCTTTATAAAAATATCTCACTAAATGAAATTAGGATTCAGTTATCTATACAGGCTTTTTCCCGCCAGTCAACCGTGACTCAACCACAACATGCCGCCAACGTTGTAGCACAATCCAACGGGTTTACAGACTTGCTTACTTGTTTAATCTCCTTTGATTGAAGGAGATTGCGTTAGTGTCAGTGTCAAATGGATCAAGCGCTGTGGGGCTTACCACGTTGTTTCTTTAATAATCAGTTTATGATTTGGTCCGCTTTCTAAACGCTTCTACTGTTATAATAGCCCGATTGAGATTTTGTCCTTTCTTGTATCGTAGTATATTATATAAAATAGTAATATTATTTGAAAATATACATTTATTTACTTAACTATAAATAAATTAACTAAATAAATATACACATTAAATGACTTAATTAATAAATAAATTATATATAAGCTTGGGGCTTTCAATACCTGAAAAAAACATAAAAACGGTCACAAGCATACACGCATACTCAGATATTTGTACATGTTACATACCTTACATGTGTGTGTATATTGTATATACACACGCATATATACACATTTTAAAAACAATAAAATCGGACTTAAATCGAAAGAGATTGAATGTTAGATTCGAATATTAAATTTATTCCCAAAAAATCCAGAAAAAAGGTTAAAAATAAAAATTAAATTTCTTATAATGTTGTTAGTCAAATAAAATTTAGCGGGACAGCTTATATAATTCTAATTAAAAACAAATATACGCCTGTATATTTCTTCTTAATTCGAATCATAATATTGTAACATATAAATGTGTGTTTAAAGTGGATGTGTTTAAATAAAAACGCTTTTAGACCAATTAAAAAGAAATGTTTGTGTATTCAATGTACGTTCATAAATACCAAACGAAAAGCCTCACAAAAAGGCTTGAATTAAAACCGTGTTATCGCCAAAAAAGCGAAACAAAAACGATGATTGGTCCGTGCTTTAATGAATGAACTGGGTACATGCAACGATTCTTTTCAGATCCATTCTCCATGTGGTTTCACCTCGCATCATGCCGGAACACGACAACGATATTTGGTGACACGATTTTGCATCGATGGGTGGTGGCTGAAAAGCCAGCGGCAGAAACTTATCAACGGAATTGGTGCTGCTTGTTTAGGGTGACCCGGATGACACTTGAGAAATACTAGAACTCGGTCGGAAATCGTCCGTAGCAAATACTTAAACTCTGTGGTTTTAGTATTACTAACAGATAAGTCGTAGTGAAGATATACACATCATAAATTATTTTAATATTAAGAGAAAATAGTAGCGAATTTGAAGTAACATAAAACGTAGGAAACTTAAAAAATGATAGACACGGGCAAAAATTTATCGCGTTTACAATTGCACCCTTTGGAGCGCCCGGCAACAAGGAAAAATGAATGTAAAGCTTTTAGATTTCTAAAACCTAGAGACACATTTATCTCGCGCAAGACAGTAGCTACAAAGGCGGGCTGGTATACACGACATGAGATAGCCTTCGTCCCCAGATAGTAAAGTAAATTACACTCATCGCTTCCATTTTGTTATTTATAAATCCTCCTTGTCTTGTGAACATTTCTTAGCACAGCTGCATTTATTTTAAGCAGCATATTGATTTTAAAACTTACATTTAGAATTATCATAAATATTTCTCTCAATTGAATAAAATTAGCACGAGAGCAAAATAAATGCTACAGAAATGTCAAGAAGTATGTTAGAGTTGAACCAGAATGACAGGGTGAGAAATTGTGTGTTAAGAGAAAAGTATGGTAGGTAAGAAGCTGTTATGACCAGGGTTAGGAAAGAAACGCTTCGGTGGGTTGTTCATGTAGAAAAAATAAATTATGAAAAAGTGAATAGGCAAACTTGACGGTTGACGGCTCCGTGACGTGACTCAGAGTTACAGCGCTAAGGGCCGCGGGTTCGAATCCCGCACGGAACAAGTATTTTTATGGCCTACAAGTAAATTTTCGGGTTTGGATGTTTGTCCTTGTGAAATGTATGTTTGCAAAACTACCCCCACAATATAGGATAAAATCCTAGTGTGGACGTAACTAACGGGTAGCGTTTTTAACGTAACCTTGGGTAACGTTTTTAACGTAAGTTTATCCATGTTTACTATATTGAAGATGAATCAAATCAAGAGTACCCTTAATCGTCAAGCATGTATGCGTAGGTATATTAATCTACAGAAGGCGAGAGAGGTTCCGCTCATTCTTTTCTTACATCATTGAGAACATCATTTCTCCGCTTACGTTCCGTTCACACCCGACATTTTTTTTGTCAAGTTTACGCACACTACGACAATGTGTATGTACACATACACTACAGGCAAGACCAACGCACCATCGTGGGATAAAATACTATGACTGTTTAGTACGAGGATCAGAGAGACCAACACTGCAACTTTTACAACATTATGCTGAGTTGGAGTCCTATTAGGTACCACATTTTATATATTTTTATTACTCATATTGTTTTTTTTTATTGTTTTTTTATAGTAGCATTGTATGTCACATCAAGCGTGCGTATTTTAAACCTACCTTTATTTGCTAATCAGCACCATTTTTTCGACGATTGGTATTGGATTGATTGGTACGAAAAGCATTGTAAATCTATTCAGTAACCCAGAGAGAGGATCTCAAGTATGTTACAAAAAGAAAAAAATGATTGTTTGTTTGAAACTCCACAATTTTGATAATGCATCTACCGCACTTGGTCGTTATTCCAACTTTTATGTTAAGAATTTAAGCGAGCAAAATCTAGGCGTGTATTATATAAAATTTATTAGATATCTTGCGTCTCGAAACTATTTTTGATTAATTCAACTTCCAGCACGCTATCTTGAAATTCGTGTCGGCGCTAACTTGTTGTGAAATACACCGAGACTAGACTTTTTTGTACGTACAAAACTCTACTCGATTGACGGGTCTGTGCCTCTAATTCAATAACAGGTAAAAGTAACGAAAATGTTCAAGTAATAATAGGTAGTGAATTGGGTGGAAGTTTAGAAAATTTGTTACTTTTACTTTAAGAGATTACGGACAATTTTTTTCGTAACTGTTGTAAACCTTGAGGACTGAGATAAAATGCCTCGCTGCTGCTAAAGAGGGTTTGCGTTCTCTATGCTCACCATACAAATCACGATAGTTTTGTGCTGTTATTTAATGTATAAACTGATAAAGTTACGCGAGTAACCCGGGTACGCGAGTAACTTGGGTACGCGAGTAACCCGGGTTCGATCCCCGCCGGCACCAATGAAATTGTTAATTGCAATTTTAAGTGCTGATTTACCACGTGCTTGGCGGTGAAAGAAAACATCGAGAGGAAACCTGCATGTCTGAGGAATAAGAAACAAAAAAAAATATTTCGAAGACATGTGAAGTTCGTCAACACGCATTTGGGCAGCGCGGCGGTCACTTCCTTGCCCTAAACCCTCTCAGAAATGAGGGGAGGCCTGAGCCCAGCAGTGAGACGCATATATGCTGTAACTTTACTTTTACTTTACTATTCTGTGAGATCCATAAAACAGCTAATAAAACTGTTTTGTAAGAGAAATTAGCAAAAACAAAGTCATGTGAAGTTTGTCCACACTTATTGATGTGAAGTTTGTCACTTGTCGACAATTAAGGGTACGTGGGGACATTTCCTTGTCCTTAACCCTGCCAAAAACGACGCCTGTGCAGTAGTGCCGTATATACGCTGAAACTTTACTGCATATAATACAGCTGCAGCGTGACTCTACCACGTAAAAACTGTCTGTAATGCTGTATCATACTATCCTACTTACTGGGATTTTTTCGGCCTTTTTGTTGCACATAAACACAACCTCTGCAACTGGATAGGCCTATGTCAAGCGGTGAACTTCTGCGGGCTGATAAAGACTTTAAAAGCTTCAATGAACTTTTATATATGATCACCATCATCATTGAGAACGATACAGCTCATCCAGAGCTTGCAAGGAATAGAAAATGTTTATAATAGTCGTCATTAATCATCGTTAATCAACACCAACATGCATCGATTTTATGCATGTGTAAACGTTCTACATCTTTTCGTCAGGCATCCTCCCAAACTCTGAAAACCAGTTTGTGCAACCAGTCCGTGTTGCCAGTGATGACTTATGAATCTGAGACATGGTCCTTCACTGCTGGCCGTATGAAGACGCTCTAGGTCGCTCAGCGAGCTATGGAGAGGGTTATGCTCGGGGTTTCTCTGCGTGATAAACTCAGAAAGAAGCATGTCCACAGTAGAACCAGAGTGATCGACATAGCCGAACGGATTAATAAGCTGAAGTGGCAATGTGCCGGCCATATAGCTCGAAGAGCAGAGCTCGAGATGGCAGCCTCGTACCGGTAGGCGTAGTGTAGGGCGACCACCCCCCCCCCCCCCCCCCCCGTAATGTAGGAGCGACGACCTGGTAAACATGCAGGAAGTCGATGGATGCCTGTGGCTCATGATCGTGCTTTATGGCATTATTTGGGGGAAGCCTATGTTCACCAGTGGACTTTTTAAGGGCTGTAATGATGATGATGATGAAACGGTTCGTCACTTTTTTATAATTATAAAGTAACAAACGAGCACACAATTCGTCTGATGATAACTGGATGCTGTGATGCATATATAAGTACCTCAAAACACATTTGCGTTTAACCCTTCAATCTTCATAAAATTCCCATACAGTCGCATGCGCCTGGCAAATCCCGAGCGGTCGCATGCGACCGCACCCACCCACAGCACCTAATACCATTAAAACTTATATTTAGAGACTACTTTTCTATGAAGAAGTTTAGCATTATAAACCTATACAAAATTCTGTATCCTGTGGTTTAAACAAAAGTCAGGTCTTCACTACAAAAAGATTTTATAGTATTTTGATAACATAAAAAAATGTCAGCAGCGTGAAAATCACAATTATTTCTATATATTACTCGAAATTATTTACGTAAAAAGATAAATTATATTTACACAAAAACTTTTATAACAATTTTATAATAAATCACTATAGTAAAACACTAATAAAATTCTAGGAAAATCCAAAAATCAACACATCAACATCCGAATAAAAATGGCGTACGTAATGAACGTAGAATATAAATTTATATCCATAAACTAACTGTTTTTTTTATTTTACTAGATGATAGAAAATTTCATATTGATTCTATAGTGCCAAACTTTTTCATAGAAAAGTAGTCTCTAAACGTAAGCAGTTATGGGTTAAAATTCTGTGGGTGGGTGTGGTCAAATTTTACCGCTTGAATTTGACGGAATTCGATATTCGGTTAAATTTGGACGCTTGGCGTTTGAGAGGTTAAAAACCTGTGGAATAATATGGAATGATTTGTTTCCAATCAAAACAATTTTTGGTTCTCTACACTCACCATACGAAACACAGCAGCATTAAGCTGCTATTTCACGCTGGTATACTGTGAGTGCGTGGTAAAGCCGACACATTCGTGCTACAATCATAATATAGCTGCAGTATGGTTCAACCGCATTTAACTCCATTTAGTTAGGGGCTACCCTACGCTTCGCATACAACTTGTCTATGCTGTAGCGTGCGGTCAGCTATGAAGAAACATAGTATATACATACATAATAAAGACGAAAAATATTTACAACTAGCAATTCGCGCCGGCTTTATTTATTTACTTTTATTTATTCATTCTTTCTTGCATCCTTAAAACAAAACAATGGAAAGGGCGAACTTAATGTCTTGAGGCATTCTCTACCAGGCAAACCAGGAGTGGTGAAAATTTGACGTAGGTGTGGCAATATGGAATAAAAGAATACAAAACAAATGGTGATTAACTGTATAATATACATACTACTAATAAATAAACTATACATATATGACCTATCCATACATATATACAAATATATAAATACACGCGTTACATACGAATATACATACTGAAATACATACATAATTAGTACATACAAATAGTTATGAATGTATTCGTATGGAGGAGTCATGTAAAATGCGTTGTCTTTAATAAAGTAAAAGTGTCTTTGCAAGGGTGATTACTGGTTCTCGACAACAGCGCCGTGTCCAATTAAGTTTTTAAACCACCTAGGGATCCACACAAAAAGATTATCAAAATCGGTCAAGCCATTTTCGAGTTTTTCGATATAAACGGACAGCAATTTGTTTTCATATAGATATACGATGAAATGGTGCCTAAAATGGGAATATTATATTCTAAAGAAGAAAACAATCCAGGCGAGGTTCAAACCATAAACTTGGAAAAACTTGTCCCAACTTATGACGAGGATCCGCTCTTTATCCTTATATATATTTTTGCATGAACTCTGTGCTCGGTGGGTCGTAACGTAAATTACGCTTCAGTTCGCTTTTACAACATCTGTGTGGCGTTTAACATTAAATATTTAAAAAAGAACTTGCTAGAAAGATCCGAGATAGTTCAACATAGGTAAGTTTATTTTCTCACGTCAAAGTATAAAGAAAAGTTTTTCACCAAATGAAATAGCTCGCAACCTTTTAAAACCACTTTAACAATTTTTTGCAACGTCCGTTTGTTGTAATGTAACTTTTTTTGTAAATTATTTTGTGAATTTTTATTTACTTTATAAGTTAGTATACATAACACAGTAAGTAAACATATTATTATAAATAAAATCCATCACTAAGCATTACTTCTTTGTACTTTATTTTGTTCTCTACCCTCATTTCTAACAATATAAGGTTTACAGATTGTAAATATATTAACACGATAATTTACCGAGGTCTATAGTATGTTTGGGACTCGCTGAGATCACCTGCACGCTATGCCTTCTGTTAACTGATCGTGATGGACGAGGTCCTGATAACCAACTGATGGTGGATAAAGTCCCATAAAACTGAGTAATCTGGAAAACGATATAGCATCATAAGTACAAAGCAATTCCACAAAGTTCTATTTATACCTAAGGCTGGTAGAAAGGACTACGATTTACCAAAGCCCTTTAGATCTATAAACCTATCTTCCTTTCTCCTTAAGACATTGGAAAAGGTTATATATAGATATATAAAGTATGTAACTCTAGCTACGAGGCCCATAAATTACAACCAGCATGCTTACCGCAGAGGCAAATCTACGTAAACAACCCTGATCAGTGTCAGTAAAGCTCTGAAGGATAAAGAAATAGCTCTTTGTGCCTTTCTAGATATTGAGGGCACCTTCGACAGTAGCCCCACATTACTGCTCATTGGGGGCCTGACATCTAAAAATATTGACCCAACAACCATCAGATGGGTGAAGACGATGCTCTCAAACAGAAAGGCAAAAATGGCGCTGTTTCAAACTTCGATTGAGGTTGCAACTACAAGAACTTGCCCACTGTAACTTTATGCATTTGTAACACATATTTTAAATAAATTTTAGATTTCTGTACTCCACTACGGACGCATTTCTCTACGCACGTAGTAATAATAGCAAATTACTAGAAATATGGTACATAATAATAATTTCTGTCGCTGCGGTCAGCCTCAACGAAGACAGCCATTAGGCATGTGCATAGAACACAATCACTTCCCAACCTTGAATGATTCGGTCATTTGACCCGAGTCGCGTAAAAGTATCGGTGATTACATTCACATTTTTTTAACGATTTGGAACAAACAGTTAACAGAACCTTTAAAACATGTAACATATGATTGATTATTTGCGCGAATTGTGAATGTTATATTATTTCGCGAATAGGATTTTTTTCTACTTAGTACCTATTCAAAGTAATTATGACATTAGCTTCAATCAATCCATAGATTTACTAGTATATTAGTGTAAGAGATTTCTCTCCAATAACACTAGCATAGCTTAGTATTATATTATAGCTTGTAAATTACCATTTCATCTTTGTAGCACAAGTATCTGGGATATAAAAGAATTTAATTTATTATGTCTCACAGTAAAGATACAACACTATACAATACTTAAATAAACAGTAATATGGAGTACTTATTGTTTTTACTGCCGCGACTGACCAAAGAGTCGGTCATTAAACTATGATCAGTAATGACCATAGTGTAATCACCGACGATAAAACGAATCGAGGTCTCACAAATCACAGTATTGTGAAACCTGAAATGAACCATTTGAATTATCTACCCGAACGACCCGGTTTATGACGAATCAATACTTACACAAAAAATTATTGATTGACACATCCTTGCTTAGGTAAACCAAGTTTTAACAGGATTTCAAAAATTACCTCTTATTATATTTTAACAAAGTTCTATCTGAACACCAACTTAGTAGTATACCTTGATGTGTTTGATATATATGAGAATGCAAACCACAGAAAACATTTTAATATACAAGTAATATATATATATATATATATATATATATATATATATATATATATATATATATTATTACGTTTACGTATATTATTACGTTTGATCTTTTCTAATGAAAAGATCAAACGTAATAATATACGTAAAAAGATATATATATATATATATATATATATATATATATATATATATATATATATATATATATATATATAATGACAAGAGTCTGTATATTACTGTAAAGGTTTAGTAAAATCACGTAAAAATAGAAATGAAGGCTATTTTCTCCTTTCGGCATACTTCATATGACTTTTATAATCGATTATATAACGTCTTGTCTTATACTGTTAAATGGCACAGTAAATTCAAAGGAGTAGAATTTGTAGCGTTGCATATTCAAGTCTTTTGGAACAACTTGAATAGCCTATGACAAAGATTTTCGTTGTAACTATACTAAAAGCAAACCAATGAGTTAGGGATTTACTATATTCTAATACACTAGTTTAGGTACTCAATTGTATGTACCTTATAATCTTTTTTATTAATAGAGTATACTAGTATATATTCTATTTTCAATAGCTTAATGTTTAACACTAGTTTAGGAGTGCCAGCAATAAACCCTCAAATAAAAAACCATTTTTAGTAAAAAATATTACTTTTCAA
The DNA here is from genome assembly GCA_036936625.1 of Parnassius smintheus behrii. Classification (NCBI taxonomy): domain Eukaryota; kingdom Metazoa; phylum Arthropoda; class Insecta; order Lepidoptera; family Papilionidae; genus Parnassius; species Parnassius smintheus. The sequence goes on from JAUPFT010000003.1 coordinate 5,638,823, forward strand.
GTCGTTATCCTTATAATGATTTCTTAAATTTACGCGAACACTACACATTGAATAAAACTATTATTTACGGATTTTATCGCGTTTAATTACTTTAATTTATTTTTATTATTATCCCGACGTTTCGGGTGCTTTACAGCGCCCATGGTCACGGGGGGGACTGAGATGTTTGACGTCCCAATGTCATAGTTAGTCCGGCTACCTTCAGTTTTTTAATATTAATTTTTGGTCCGATTTACGCAAAACGAGCTTATAGTATCATGAAGTCTTGCAATGGTATGCTTGGGTTTGGGTTTAATTTTGTTAATTATAGGATCCCAAGCAGATGGTAGCACCCAACCATCTTCTCTATTGAAATTTGGATGTTTTTTAATTTCAATAGCCTCGCGTATCATCCTTGGTAGGAATCGGTGTTCTTTTGCGAGAATTTGTGGTTTATCAAATCTAATGTAATGGTGGGGACGATCTTGAACATGTTCGCAGACTGCAGACTTCCCGGAGCGACGGTGCTTCACATCAGCTATATGTTCCTTCACGCGGGTTTTTATAGATCTCTTTGTTTGACCTATGTAAGAGAGACCACATTCACAATCTAGCTTGTACACACCTGCATCTTGTAGAGGAATATTACATTTGATGGATGGTAAAAATTGACTAATCTTCTTCAGCGGCTTGTAGTATGTCTTAATGGACGCTCGCTTCAAGATGTAGCCAATCTTGTCCGTGACTCCTCTAACATATGGTAGTAGAGCAGGCGCGCGCTCGACTGTGGCCGGCTTCACTCGTTCACTATGACGTAGGCGCGGGACCCGAAGTTTGTTGTCTTGCAATACTTGCTTGACATGCTGAAGCTCCGCAGCCAGATGTTTTCTGTCACAGATCCCTCGTGCTCTCTGAAACAAAGATTTACCCACGGTAGCTAACTGTGAAGGATGATGGTGAGATTCACCATTTAGATATCGGTTGGTATGGGTCTTTTTCCTATACACAGTCGACGATTATATAGTCTTGCCATTTGTGAGACAATCATTACACTATGTTCATTACTATACCGTTTGGTCAGTGGCGGCACGCGAGCGCATCTTCGAATCCCTCCACCTACGTTTCGATCGAACGCTAATAAATACTCCATTTTACTATATATTTAAGTATTACATAATGTTCTGATCTTTACTGTGGGTAAAAATGATTTAATATTTTGAATAATGTTTACTTTTTATTAAATTAAATGCTTTTGTATCTCATGTATTACATGAGAGTATATTATAATAAAAGGAATATAGTAGATACAAAAGCATTTCAAAGCGATAAATGTATCAGTGATAGCATTCACATTTTTAATGATCAGGTACAAACAATTAACAAAACCTTTGAAACCCGTTAACCTATGATTGACAAAACTTGGAAAATTTATTTCTTTTGTATTTCATGTACTACTGGCATTTCTAGTTTTACGCGACCCTGGTCAAATGACCGAATCGTTTAGGTTTGACACGTGCTCTGTGCGCATGCCCCATGGTTAGAGTTTATAAAGAACAATATGTACCTTATTTCTAGTAATTTCTATAATTGCTACGTGCGTTGAGAAATGCGTTCTTAGTGGAGTACAGAAAGCTGATATAAATTAAATTAAATAAAATGTATATTATTTACGTTCACAACGTCATTGTCAAACATAAATGTTAATTGGAAAAATTATGTCCTTTGATGAGGTTTATACTACCAATGTCTCATAGTATCAAAGAGTATATATAATGAGTATGAAAGAAATATATAATCACTACGTTTTAAGAAAAAATTGCGTTTTTTATTATTTTGAATACTAGTTTGGGTTTTTTTTGGGTTTCTATATATAAATAATCTGCAGTCAAAGTGAAATATCACTTGCATAAATACAAACCTAAAAATGTAGGGATTATGGTCGAATTTCGACTACCACTAAGCGACCTATGCTTAAATAAATGCATTATAAATATTATTTTTTATTTCATATATATATATATATATATATATATATATATACATATATATATATATATTATTGTCAAAAAATAACAATAAAATTTGTAACACAAAACATGAATTTAGAATGAACTTTCCTATCAGCTTCCTATATAATATTTATAAATTAGTAAAAGAAGCGATAATAGCCTAACGGTTAAGGGTACGGGCTGGAAATTCGTAAAGTCGTGAGTTCTAGTCCGCCATTTGACTATTGTCGTGAAACATCCCTAACGCAAGCATTTTAAGCTTACTATATATTTAAGTACAGCAGGATTATTTAAACATTATAAAGTAGACAGTGCTTGAAGTAGCTTTCACAGTACGCGTGCAATCTCTGCCCACACTGATGAAATAGTTTTCTGCATTTGTATGCGCTGACTGCTGATACTCTGAACTGCCTAGAAAAAACATAGTGAGAAAGCTTGAATTTTATGGAGTTTCACATAATATCTTAAAGATGCATTAAATCGTCTAACACGTACTTAAATGGCACAGAAAATTGTTTATTTTTTTTTTATTCCTCAAACCTATCAAAAATGTAAGGCAACCACTGCCTAGCAGTGATACGTGTCCAAAATGATGAAAATAAATTCACTACTCCATTGCATCTCGTGAGTTTCCTTAGAAAAAGTATGCAGAAACAGGAGATGGGCAGCAGTAGTCTTTTGACGGGCTGTAGGTAGATAGGTTTGTGATTGGTATATCAGAACTTTGTCTAGAATAATAACTATATTTGTCTAGAATGTATAAGGTAGACAGGCAGAGAATGCTTTAGGCATTACGTCCGCCTATGAACTATGTGTGTATATGAAATAATAAAAGAAATAAATAAGAAATTCAGTCTTCAGAATACAAAATTCAATCACATTGAAGAGTTAAAGCCCCAACTTCAGAAGCTGTAATGTGTAATCATGAAGGTCAATTAAAAATGGCATCCAAATAATTACATTAAAGCATCATCCCCTATTGCACCATTATTGGGGGTCGAATATTTTCTTAAAATCTACATGGAAACCACCCTTAAATCCAATTTAATAATAAATAAACAATTAAAATCAAGTTAAAATTGCTAAAAATATCGCTTAGCAGACCATAAAAAGGAACATAGTACTTCCAATATAGAACCTTCTATTTTATTCAAAATTGAAGTTGAAATGAATCATAATGACACACCTCTTCGCTCTGACAGCGCGCGACATGTTATACTCCCGTTCACTCGGGACCTTTTTGGCGGGAAAATTTGTTAGTAGAAAATTTTTGCTATATTGCAAATTTTGCTATATTTTCACTTTGAGACAATATTTATGGATAAAACTTACAGGAATTCTTGTTGAATGTATAAACTATCGAATAAAATTATTTTTGGTTGCTAGAAATTGTAATAAAATACGTAAATTACCCTGTATAGCATAGTAGTAGTATATACTTCAATTTTAGTGACAAAATTACTACTAATTTGAATTCTACACTTTTGTTTTTGGAGAAATTTATATCAAATTGTTTGGAAATATGTATATTTTTATGTTTTATGTGTTTCCATTCGTTACTCATACCAAAATATTAAAATATTAAAAAATTAAAAAAAAAATAATTTTATTTTATCTGTATGACATTTCGAACAATATTTCAAAAATATCTTCGTGTGAATTTGAAATAAATGCAACGTCAAGTTATTTGAAATATGTAAGAAAACTATTTTTACTTACATTTTACACTAAAAATAAATGAGAATTTGATAAATAACACATTTATGAACCAACCTCCAAACTAGGCCTTCCGAAGTTTGAAGTACTTTCGGCAATTTACTTTTCACTTTTTATACCACAAATTATATATCTACGTGTTTACTATATTACAAGAAATGTAAAAAGTATAATACTTTCGTTTTTAGTCCAGACACAAATATAAAATTCTATAAAAAAGACGGAGCACCTCCATCAAAGTGACACGTGGAACGCCGGAAGTTCAGAGTGATTTCTTTTTTTTTTTCTAAGAAACATTGTCAGGTTATGGTCTAAAATAAAAGAGCATATCTTTGTCTTTGATACTAATATCTATTGCATATTGTCTTTGGTTTTGTTTAAAACGAAAAAATAGTTTTTTCATAGGTAGACATGTTTACGGAAGGTTGGTATTGCGCGATCCAAAGTGAGCATGGCTTGGTTTACGGGTTGACAGGAGTTTAGTGTAAAAGTTTCCGTTTATTGTAATGCTTCCGCCCAATTAACGTTTCAAATGGCTGGATAGCGTGTCGCTGACTGCAATAATTTTAACCTTTAAATAAATAAAAACGTTAGGGATATTTTCGTTTATATCTTCAAAATATCTATAATGATTTTATTCGTTTTATATTAACAAAAATATTCGTTTAATATTTAAGTAACGGCAGCTTAGACTAACAATCATACAGTCTGTGCGAGAATATCCACTACACCATATCATCCCGTGGATGTTCCAGGGGGAGACAGAAGCAAACTAAACCAGGTGATGAGTGTCTTCCTTGTAACATCTGTATAAAAATTAAAAACTGCGCCAGCCCAAGCAAGTTGGCTGCTATGGCAAATGTACCGCCCACGAGGCAGTGAGAGGTCTATGTTCAGTAGTGAAATTTGATTATTATTTTGTAATCTATGTTCAAAAGGGATGGGGGATGAGGCGCTCGCGTCCGAAGGGTTCAACCATTTAACTCTAGGCCCACCCTATACGTGTCCTCCAGGTGGTAAACGAGCAACAAAGCCGAAAGAATAGACTTGGCTCCTCGCCGTATGGTAGTGGCGTAAAATCTAACACCTCACACCATGAGGCATAAAATAAAAGAAAGAGCCCGTTCCCGGCGCCCCTTCAATGGGGCAGAGGTGCGAAGAATCTCCGGGAGTAAAACCGGTGACAACGTTCGCCACCCGTCATGTTTTTACTGGAAACGAGGTGACAACGCATCTGCATTTTGATTTGTAATCAAGGATAGATAGTAGTGTGCTCGTTTGTCACCCTATCCTATAAATAAAATGAAAAATGCAGGAAGTACAGTGAGTGGGGCTCTACATTCTATTATGAAGAGTCAGAATGTGTCAAAAAAGGCACGTTTGGTAATTCATAATGCTGTATCAATCCCTACTTTAATGTATGGTAGTGAAAGCTGGGTGTAGCAGTAGAAGCACGAAATAAGAATAAATGTTGTAGAAATGCGGTCTTTAAGGAGTATGCTAGGTCTGAATCGGAATGAAAGATAGAAAAGTTGTGTGATAATAGAACAATGTGGTGTTGTGGACAGAGGAATGCTTCGGTGGTTTGGTCATGTAGAAAAAATGAACGAGGAAAGAGTGAAAAAGCAAAGAGTCATGCCCACTTTACATACATTTAAAAACCTGATTTATGTATAGTTTTAAGGTATAGTAGTAAAACTGCATGTAAGTTCAGAAAATAATGTCATATAATCATTTTTACGATTTAAACACTACGTAGCCCAAAAAATACGAATGTGTGTTTTTTAAAAACAAATGAAAATAAGCCTATCCACTTTAAATCTTATCTTGCTTTTCACAACGGTTTATTTCCCTGCCCCTTTGGCTAAAGATTGTCATTTATTTAGAAATATGAGCTCGTATATTCTAGACCCAAGTAGGGTTGGCATGTGACTGATATTTCGTCTCGCCGCAGAATTCGTTCGTTAACCCTTCAAGTAAATTTTTGTCAGCACACGTAGCCCTTAAATTGACACGTGATATAGAATGACACAGGTTTATTTGAAGGTAAAATTGATTCTTAGAACTATAGTAAGTGCCAGATTTTTTTTCATATGAGTATGTATAACAAACGAGCATTCGGGTCACTTGATGATGATAAGTAGATGCTCTGGCTCATAGATTTCTATATTTATCCTAGATTAAATCCAATAACGCAGATGCGCTATCGTCCCTGAGAACTAAGTTAAAATCCCTGACTCGTATATAGGTGTCAAAATTCAAATTTCTGTTAATAACGCAACGGGGTCGCCTTATAGTGATCCCACGCTTGCTCGACCTACCTACGCTTACCTAACATTTCTCTTTATTTTCAAGGAAACAAAAAATAAAGTTAAAATAAAGCAGTTACTTGTTATAAAATTATTTATCTTCAATATCTTTTAAATAATAAAAATATTCAATGGATATAATATATCATACATTGTATTTTGTATGAAAATGTGGTTATAACGATTACCAAAAAATATCCGAATCTGGTGACATGACCACTTACAGTGAGGTGGATAGTGTGAATTCAATGCGCATAGATATCCATAAATTTAAAATATAGTTCTCGAATTTATTTAAATATGTACTAAATGACTTCAAGTCAATGTTCAATTACTCTTGGTAGCCACAATAGAAAAGGATAATATGATGTCATTAAGGTGAAGTGGGCGCCAAAAGCAGGTTTTTCACGCTTTATAGTTGCGCAGAAAATCAATTTCTTGTAATTAAGAACTAAGAATTCACATTTTATTAAAAATTCGTTATGAAAGTTATAGATTTTTCTTATTAAACTATGGTGACGAAAACACGATAGACGCATTTTTGCTCGATAGAAAAAGATCGCAAAGTTTCCTCAAAATCTACAATTTTAGGTACATCCACTAAGTGAAAAGCAGTTTTATTGGAATGTATTGAAATCAATTTTAATTAAATTCAGACTATGTGTTGACCAGTAAATATGTAAGTGAATCATGGGTTTATTTTTCAATAAACGAGTGTATATCAATTTAAAAAGAAATATCAAATAAATATTGTGGTGTCGTATACGCATAACAATATATTTAAAATATATTGATAATCGTGGTATGCCATTGAGAGGTAGTGAATAATTAGGCATCCATTTTGCCTTCCTTAGTCCTAGTATCCACTCAAACAGTGAGCTAGTAGCAAGTAATAAACATGTAAATATAAGTACAAAATGGGTTTATAATACAAACTGATAAGTAAAAATTTGTTATAGGAATGAGAAAAGTGACCATTTATTTTTTCCTCAAGGGACACCATTAAAATTATTATAGATTTAACACTTTTGACTGCCATCTTGGTCTAACGGTTGTAAACGTAATTGCTGATCATGCGGTCCCGGGTTCGAAACGTGCATCGGGCCAAAAATCATTTATCGTGTTTTTCTGTCACAAAATTCTCTTTTTTGAGATTTTGTTACTTAACAATTTTATAAAAAAATCTTTTCATTAATTATGTTAATATTGAGATATATATTGAATTCTTGTTTGTGTACACAGGTATATCTCGCAACAAGCTTTGATATCATATATATTATGTAATGTATGATATAATATTATTTAATAAATTATATTGATGGGTTTGATTTAAAGTTTATTTTCTTCTTATTAGAGCATTTGAATAAAAGCTTTTCAAATTTCAGATTCTGAACTCGATTCTGTCAGAAATGAGCGTCCACGTAGCGACGGTGTAACTTTTTGACTAAAAGCAAGTGTAGTTTTGAATAAAAATATTTTCACTTTGTTCTAAGGAAACCAGCATGTATCTAAAACATAGTTCTGATATTAACGAGAAGTCCATCAACAACAAGCGACGTGAGTTGTTAACTTCTCCATGACTCTTTAACTGGATGCCTTTAAGTTTTTTTTATCCTGTCGGTATTCGCTAGGTATTTACAGGCACAAATACTCGCAGCGGGCTCAAATTATCACAGTATTTAAATGAAATGAAATTTAATAAAAAGGATTTTTTTTCAATTTATGAGGAATGTATGGTTTTATTTATATTTTTTGCAATAAATGAAATAGAAAATTCAAGAAGAAGTCATAATGTTTATTTTTAAAATAATAACAGCTTATCATTGAAAAGTAACAAAAAAGGAAGTCAATCTATAAATATGAAACAAAAACCCGTTGGTAGTTTCACGGACGTATAGATGATGTACACATAGGTATGGCAATTATGACAATGAAAAAAGTTTTTGGTTGCTTTAAATGGGGTTTTTATAGTTTCTAATCAGATAACTTACTAAATTGAATATTTTTTAAAATTTTATTTGCTTCTGAACTTACCGACACGTGTCGAAATATTATATACGGCCTCAATGGGATCCCTGACACGGCCGTAAACCGCTGCGTGGCGCGAGCTTTCCCAAGGTTTTTCTGTAAATCAGTATACCTATCCAGACGCGGCTATTCTCCAAAAATTTAAATTTTAAAATAATAGTCATTATGATAAAATATATTTTATTAATAATGGCAGTTTATGAATATTCTATTTCCCTTCTTTAATACCTAATAATATTTAATCTGTAAATACTTATTTTATATTTTATAAACTTTCATGCACCCGATATCTTAAAAAGATAACCGTTCTGATCCGCCCAGCTATAGGCCTATTACCATCACCTTCTTGTTCTCTAAAATAATGGAGTCCACTATTAACAGCGAGCACATGCGGTACTTTGAGTATCACCAGCTGAGGCGGAGGCAGTAGAGTCCAAGGCGTTGGCGTTGGCTGTTAGTTTGGACATAGCGAAGGCCTTCGATTGGGTTTGGCACAACGCATTTCTTAAGAAGTTTCCTTCCTATGGGCTTGTCGAGAAATTGTTAGTTATATCACCAGTTTTGTCACGGTGCATGTTCCGATTACAAGCCCATTAACGCTGGTGTTCCACAAGGCTGTGTGCTATCATCAACACTGACTCTTCTGCATAATCTTCTTTTATATTTAATTGCAAAAATATTTAAGTATTTAAAATAAGTTGAGTTTTTTTAAAAGTTATTTGATAATATCCACAAAATTGAATTATTTTGTGTCCTTTTAAATTTATTTAAACAACTTGTCACAGGAACAAATAATTTCGCTACATAACCTACAAACCACAAAACATAAAATAAAGCAACACCCCAGGTTCTGCAAAAAAAATTATTTTTGACCTAAGTACCGAATCGATGTTTAAAATTTCAAAATAAGACATATTTTAACTTTGTTCACACCAGGTCCATGTTCTTCACCTTTGTTTAGTTTTTGTTACAGGTACGGTACCTATAACAAAAAAACAACACGTTTTTTTTTTGTTATAGGTACCGTATTTACTTACATATGCATTTAATAAAAAGACGTTATTTTGACATTACAAAAAGGCACTTCAAGTTTGTTTACGACAACACGATTTACAAAAGCGGAAAAGTATTTTTAAAAGCGTCGGTTCATATATTATATCAACCCGAAAACATCTAAACATTGACAGTTGATGATTGACTGACGATGCAAGGCTTAATAACATCCAGTCACTCTTAACGTCATAAACTATCGATCAGGTATACGTTTTTCGACTCGTGAACTTTTCTATCTTGTCTTGTCATATAGTTAAAACACTGATTTACAGTAAAAATGATTTCATATTTAAAAAATATCGGTTTTGGTACTTCAGACGGAACACTGAAACAGAAAATATTTTGACATGTAGATATCCTCGATATGAGCTTTCGTGGAATGAAGATACGTGTGTCTAGTAAGTTGGCTTTTATTACACTATTCTGTGTGGTGTAGGCTGCATTTCATATCAATAAACTACACATTATCCCTATATAAAAAATTCAATTAGTGTCCTTACTAACTACTTTACTAGACTACTAGAAAAACTAAAAAACGGCTCGACCGATTTTGATGAAAATTTTTCTATGGTTTAAATAATTGGTTTACATTCACATTTGGATCTGGTAGGTAACGTTGTTATCAAGATCCTGAAATAACTCGTTCGAAGCCAGAGCGGATCGCTTGTATTTAAAATTAGTGAACCTTCTATTGTACTACACACTACACGTCATCACAAGTTAACTTCCGGCTTCCCTCTGGGCTTTCTCTTCTTTTTGCTTCATAACCGCAGTGTTTTTATTAATGAGATGTTATCTGGAAGAGGCTACTGCCTGTCTCAGTTTTCCTTTGCACCACTTACAACAACCACGGGATTATATGAGGTTTTTGATTTTCTTAAACCGCCTTTATTGACACTGTAGAAAGTATGGCGGTGCTTCGATCGTCCTATCCACCGCGGCTGAAAGCTTTCGTTAGTCTAAATTGGAAGTTTTATTAAACCAGAATAAATTCACTTTTGACTTCTTAATCTCCTACGAAAAAAGTGTTAAGTAATTTATGACCAAAGGTATTCATTCATTTAACGTGATATCAAGGTTTTGTTTAATATTACATTCTATTTGTAGATTATGGTCTCCTGAAAGATTACGTCCACAGCAACAGTTCTAAACTAACTTACAGGTTAAACCATGACGTAAAATAATACCTTAATTTACCTTTTTATTGATATTCTTACATTGTGATATTTGATCAAAGATATACGACGTGTCTATTTCCGATAGCCTCCACTCGTTGTTAGGTGAACCGTGTGCTAGTTTTCCACTTTACTTTTAATAAATAAAAATAGTTACACACTTATTTATATTCTGCCTGAGTGTAAGTGGCTGACTGCGCACCATGGCCACTTGAAACCAATTACTTTTTTTAATTATTACAAGCTAGTGCTTGACCACAATCCTAATTAAATTCAAGTAAAGAAGACCAACGGTGCGTCGCGAAATATAAAGGGTGAAGATGGAAAGCTCATAACAAGCACAGGATCATTAACCGCATTAAAGAGCACTAGACCAACAAAGCAGACATAAGCAAAATATTATTTTAATAACAACCCTAAAGAAATATAAAGCTATCTTAATTATTAATTTCAGTACCCCTGTGACATTATCATACTTAATTATTAACGTCAGTATTCTTGTGACAATGTCACATGAATACTGACTGAAGAATACTTTCTGAGAGTGATTGTATCATAAGAGATAAAAAGCTATGTATGTTGCGTATGTGAATGCCAGATTCAGTAAGGGCCGCTCTAAGCGGAAATTTAACTTCCAAATTGGCTATAAATTTAAAACGGGACAAATTAAAAGTACCCTTAATTAACAAGCATGGTGTAGGCTATACGAATGTAAAGGAGGAGAGAGAGGTGTCTCCGTAAATGGAAAGGTCGCAGAGATGAGTCCTTTGTCTCTGTCTATCCCTTTGAGTAAGAAGCGTATATAATTATGTACAAAGATTGTAAGCATTCTAATGATAAATTTTATTTTAAACTAAATGTTCATTTATAAGTTAAAATTGTTTGGATATAATGAGCTTCTTGGATGTTCTTGCTTTTTGTATAAGGTTTAATTCTACCTGTTAAGCGAAAAATAGTCTAGCGGTGAGTTTCCTTCTGCTTTTTCTTACAAGATTTCCTGCGATGTGGATTTCTGGAAGCGATGACGTAGCTTTGGTAAATTCAAACAGTGCTTTGAAAAGGCAAATTATGAAAAAAAAAATATTTATGACTATGTTATGCGGATAGACTAGAAAGCGTGTATGACTATTTTACACAACTACGTACATGAAGCTTCAGCGGCGGACATAATAGTATTTCGACGCCTCGCCCTATGTAAAGACTCCTAGAGGTGGCGTGCGGGAAAGTGTGGAAAGCTCCATCTTGACTCCCTTAATGAGAACGAGTCGGTCATAGACTACCGCCAGGCTAATTTTTCATTAATCCTCACAATATGTAATTAAATTGGTTCTCTATAACCTTCAGACTTGAACCCAGCAGTGCACGCACTGCTAACTTCACTATCTTTTTATAATATCCCGACACACATTCAGTACTTTACCCATTGCTGTAATTTATAATTTATATAAAAAGTAAACTTATTAATAAAATAGGTTATTTTATTAATAAGTGTTTATGGTTGGATATGTTGTAGTTTTTTCCTTAGTGGGCACCTCTTAAGAAGAGAACGATAAGAAAATCACTTTACTTCAAATTGCTTGCTGCATATGACTTTGCAACATTGGTATTTATTCTAATAATGAAATTAGTTGCAATAGGTTGTTTTCTGTTGTTGTTCATCTTTTAAGAAGAGAGAGATAAGAAAATCACTTTATATTACTTGCTGCATATAGTCGAACATTTTATTTCGGGAACCCGTTCTCTTCTAATTATTATTTTTAACTATTTTTATAGAACATCAATATTTTTTGAAACTCTGCCAGTATCTAATTGAAATGAGTGCTCGTTTCAAAACGTTTTTGGATTTTAATTGGCAGGCTCTTTTATTAAAGGATATAAAGTGATCTCATATAACTATTGAATAAATTTAAAAGATTTGAAAAAACAAAAAACACGTTCTCTTATTCCATTTATTTGCTGATCGCTCAATGAAATTCAAGGTGTTTGTGCTTTTAAAGCAAGTTAGTTCAGCGACACGTTTGTGTTTTACACTCCATTAGGAAACTCCCTACTGCAGACGTTCCACAAAAGTTTTAACGTAATAACGTTTTAAGTTAGTAGCGAGCACGCGCAGAGTTTACACTTATTTTGTAAAAATTTTTCAACTTAAAAAAATCAGATATCTACTATCATGTCTCAAGTTAAAGGTATTAATTTATGTGCTTAGCAGTTCTACGTGGTAGAGCCGTATTATGCTTGAAACACGAATGAGTCGGCTCGACCGGGCCGGGATCATGCTCTCACAGAATACCAGCGTAAAATAGTAGCTCAATGCTGCTGTGTTTCAAATGGTAAGTGTAAGAAATTTGAGACTCTTTACTGGATATGAGGCATTCAATCTTAGTACTCAGCTGGCTGAAGAATACTTTCTGAGAGTGATTGTATCATAAGAGATTAAAAGCTATGTATGTTGCATATGTGAATGGCAGAATCGGCAAGGGGCGGTCTAAGCGGAAATTTAACTTTCAAATTGGCTATAAATTTAAAACGAGACAAATGAATAGTACCCTTAATTAACAAGCATACTGTAGACTAAGTACACGAATGTAAAGGAGGAGAGAGAGGTGTCTCCGTAAAGGGAAAGGTCACAGAGATGAGTCCTTTTTCTATGTCTATCCCTTTGAGTAAGAAGCGTAAATAATTATGTACAATGATTGTAAGCATTCTAATGATAAATTTTATTTTAAACTAAATGTTTGCTCATTATATCCAAAACGTTAAAATTGTTTGGATATAATGAGCTTCTTAGATGTTCTTGCTTTTTGTATAAGGTTTAATTCTACCTGTTAAGCGAAAAATAGTCTAGCGGTGAGTTTCCTTCTGCTTTTTCTTACAAGATTTCCTGCGATGTGGATTTCTGGAAGCGATGACGTAGCTTTGGTAAATTCAAACAGTGCTTTGAAAAGGCAAACTAAGAAAAAAAAATATTTTATGACTATATTATGCGGATAGACTAGAAAGCGTGTATGACTATTTTACACAACCACGTACATGAAGCTTCAGCGGCGGACATAATAATATTTCGACGCCTCGCCCTATGTAAGGACTCCTAGAGGTGGCGTGCGGGAAAGTGTGGAAAGCTCCATCTTGACTCCCTTAATGAGAACGAGTCGGTCATAGACTACCGCCAGGCTAATTTTTCATTAATCTTCACAATATGTAATTAAATTGGTTCTCTATAACCTTCAGACTTGAACCCAGCAGTGCACGCACTGATAACTTCACTATCGTTTTATAATATCCCGACACACGTTCAGTACTTTACCCATTGCTGTAATTTATAATTTATATAAAAGGTAGACTTATTAATAAAATAGTTTATTTTATTAATAAATGTTTATGGTTGGATATGTTGTAGTTTTTTCCTTAGTGGGCACCTCTTAAGAAGAGAACGATAAGAAAATCACTTTACTTCAAATTGCTTGCTGCATATGACTTTGCAACATTGGTATTTATTCTAATAATGAAATTAGTTGCAATAGGTTGTTTTCTGTTGTTGTTCATCTTTTAAGAAGAGAGAGATAAGAAAATCACTTTATATTACTTGCTGCATATAGTCGAACATTTTATTTCGGGAACCCGTTCTCTTCTAATTATTATTTTTAACTATTTTTATAGAACATCAATATTTTTTGAAACTCTGCCACAGTATCTAATTGAAATGAGTGCTCGTTTCAAAACGTTTTTGGATTTTAATTGGCAGGCTCTTTTATTAAAGGATATAAAGTGATCTCATATAACTATTGAATAAATTTAAAAGATTTGAAAAAACAAAAAACACGTTCTCTTATTCCATTTATTTGCTGATCGCTCAATGAAATTCAAGGTGTTTGTGCTTTTAAAGCAAGTTAGTTCAGCGACACGTTTGTGTTTTACACTCCATTAGGAAACTCCCTACTGCAGACGTTCCACAAAAGTTTTAACGTAATAACGTTTTAAGTTAGTAGCGAGCACGCGCAGAGTTTACACTTATTTTGTAAAAAATTTTCAACTTAAAAAAATCAGATATCTACTATCATGTCTCAAGTTAAAGGTAATAATTTATGTGCTTAGCAGTTCTACGTGGTAGAGCCGTATTATGCTTGAAACACGAATGAGTCGGCTCGACCGGGCCGGGATCATGCTCTCACAGAATACCAGCGTAAAATAGTAGCTCAATGCTGCTGTGTTTCAAATGGTAAGTGTAAGAAATTTGAGACTCTTTACTGAATATGAGGCATTCAATCTTAGTACTCAGTGGTGACAACGCATATGCATTTTGATTATTAATCGAGGATAAATGTAGATGTGTATCAACACCACTACACTAGGAAGGGCACAATACCGTCAATAATACGACACGTGTTTCGTCTTCAAACAAGGCATCCGCTGTAGAAACAGCCTTTGTGATTTTTGACCGCTAAGTGAGTGGAAAGTCAATCCACCTGCTTATTTATTCACCTTATTATTTGTTGTTACATTAATTATTTGTTTAGTGTTCCAATATGTGAAGAAAATATTTTAAGAGTGCTTAGTGTAATTTATCAAGTTGTATCGGTTTCTCACAAATATCATTAACAACATAATAAAAAGGACTATTCACTACTATTCCGAATGATATCCCGGACGTCAGTTTGAGCGAGATTAGAATGGCTCTCCAGCACCTTAAAAACGGCATATCCCCTGGCCAAGATGGAATTATAGCGGAGCTCCTGAAAGCGGGTGGAAAACTGGTACTTGATGTCCTTCAGATGCTCTTTAATTCCGTCCTCCATGGTGGCACTACTCCGGAGGCGTGGAGCAGAAGTATGGTGGTCTTGTTCTTCAAGAAAGATGACAACGCCCTCTTGAAGAACTACAGACCGATATCCCTTCTCAGCCGCATCTACGTGCTGTTTTCGAGAGTCATTACGAATCGTCTCGCACGCAGACTCGACGACTTCCAGCCTCCCGAACAAACCGGTTTCCGAAAAGGCTTTAGTACCATAGACCACATACATACCCTTCGGCAAATTGTACATAAGTCCGAAGAGTACGATCTGCCACTTTGCCTGGCGTATGTGGACTATGAGAAAGCCTTTGATTCCGTTGAAATTTGGGCGGTGCTACAGTCCCTTCAGCGGTGCCAAGTTGACTGTCGGTATTTCGAAGTGCTGAAGTGCTTGTACAGTAGGGCTACGATGGCTATCCGAGTACAGAACTCGAGTACGAAACTTATCCAACTGCAGAGAGGTGTAAGACAGGGCGGCGTTATTTCCCCGAAACTCTTCACCGTTGCATTGGAAGACGCTTTGAAGCTACCGGACTGGAAAGGATACGGTATTAACATCAATGGCGAGTACATCACTCACCTTCGATTTGCAGACGATATAGTTCTTATGACAGAATCGCTGGAGAACTTAAGTACTATGCTCAATGACCTCAATAGTGCCTCCCAACGGATAGGTCTTAAGATGAACATGGACAAAACAAAGTTTAATGTCCATGTCACACCTATGCCGGTCGTTGTTGGGAGCACTAAGCTCGAAGTTGTTGACGAGTACGTTTTCCTGGGACAAATAGTCTGACTAGGTAAGTCCAACCTCGACCGAGAGGTCAATCGACGGATTCAACTCGGCTGGGCAGCGTTTGGGAAATTACGACACATCTCCTCGTCAGGTATACCTCAAAATCCAAAACTAAGCAGTAAAACCAGTGCGTATTGCCAGTGATGACCTACGAAACAGAGACGTGGTCTTTCACTGCGGGCCGTATGAGGACGCTAAAAGTCGCTAAGCGAGCTATGAAGAGGGCTATGCTCAGAGTTTCTCTGCGTGATAAACTTAGAAATGAAGATATCCGCAGTAGAACCAGAGTGACTTACATTGTCCAACGGATTAGTAAGCTGAAGTGGCAATGGGCCGGCCATATAGCTCGAAGAACCGACAACCGTTGGGGAAATAAAGGTTCTCGAGTGGCAGCCTCGTACCGGTAGGCGAAGTGTAGGGCGACCCCGCACTAGATGGAGTGACGACTTGGTAAGACAAGGCGATGGATTCAGATGGCTCAGGACCGTGCTTTGTGGCATACCTTGGAGGAGGCCTATGTTCAGCAGTGTACTTGTGAAGGGCTGTAATGATGATGATGATGATTCACTACCATACGTCATTTATATGATAATTTAATTTCGATCAATCATCACACATGATTTTTTTCAAGTATAATGCAAACAATAAATTCGTCACAGTTATTTTCGGAAGAGCAACAGCCCCAATTGGTATTAGACATCATGAATCCACTCAAATATAATTAGATTACGATCAAAAGACAAAACATGTGATCTTGTCCTCGCGGATGCAAATGTATTGCACGGAACTATCGTTGTACTATCAGCGTTACCTTATCAGTGCTCGGTCGGGCGACGCATTTTAAACCAGCCGGGTGTATGCGATTATTAATATATACTCGTAGTCCATCCATAGTCCGAAAAAAAGTTCGCACTTTGTGTATCAGAAAGCTCAGCGCACCGGCACTCACAATTATTCCTTTACCGCTCAAAGTAAACAAAAACAAAAGATTACTACTTTTCTTTGTTTAAATATATTTTAAGACCCGGTTTTCTTGAGATTTTCACATTGCAACACTATCTTTACGCACTATAATTATTAAATCTTATTCTTTCAGAGCTGCTTCTATGCAGGTTGATCGCGAAACAATGCAAACAAATGTGATTTTTAAGATTGTATGAATGCAGTGTGTGTGTATATATATATATATATATATATATATATATATATATATATATATATATACACTTTTTTACTCAATAAACTATTTTATTAAAAAAAATCTTATAAATACTTATGTTAATATTGCCGCACATATTGCATTATTGTTTATGTACACGAGTATATCTCACAACAAGCTTTCATATCATAAAAATTATGTAATGTATGAAATTTATGGGTTTAAATTTTATTTTCTTCTTATTAGAAAATCTAAATAAAAGCTTTTCAGATTTCAGATTCTGAACTCGAATATATTCTGTCAGGAATATAATTATGTCCACATAGCGATGGCGTAACTTTCTTGGCTATCAACACGTGTAGTTTTGAATAAAAATATTTTGACTTCGATCTAAGGAAACCAGCATGTATGTAAAATATAAGTCTGCTATAAATGAGAAGTCTATCAATAACAAGCGACGTGAATTATTAAATTCTCCGTAACTCTTTCAGAAATAACTGGATGTCTTTGAGTTTTTTTATCCCTGCGGTATTCGCTAGGTATTTTTATTTATTACCGGGTTGAAATTACCACAATATTTAAATGAAATGAAATTTAGGAAAAAATATTGTTTTTCAATTTATGAGGAATGTACCATTTTACTAATATTGGTCTCAATAAATCAAATGCCAAATTCAAGTCATACTGGTTTTTTTTTTATAAAAAAAAGATCTTATCATAGAAAAGTAACAAAAATACAAAATCAGTCTATATACTTCTATTAAAAAAGCAATTTATTCTTACGAACCATTTTAAATTTAGATCAATATTAAAAATAAACTTAATTCTATAGCAAAAAAACTATTACCAATCAACTTTCTAAGTCAAAGTTATATCCATGACATATCTTCATCATGTTTTGGCTACAGTTTGTCATCTGATAGTGAAACTTCATCTAAATCTGAGGGTGGATCAGCACATTAATCATCATCTGAATCGTTTACTTCCGACACAATTTAATCAGTGAGGATTTCCCTTCTTATTCAAGAAATTCTATTATTATACTTTCATTTCATTTAAAGGTATCCTCATATAAAAGCGCTAAAACTCAAGTAACATTAAACCGTTAAATAATATAAAAAGAATCAAACTGGCTCTCGCGTAGTGTACGTGTGTATTGAATATTGGTTAGAAGGGACCTAGAATCCCGTGTCGTCTAGACGTTCAGAAAAGTAAGAATAAACGTGTATAGATGACACCCTTTTTTTTCGTGGCAGTACATGCTGCCCCCAGCACCCTCGCAGTGCTACCACGATGTCTTGAGACCACTTCCGAGTCATCGTCCTCCTCGGAGGTTAGATAACTAGGCTAATTGATAGAATCAAGCGTTACTTTGCGGAAATCCATTATAATAAAAGTATAAATTACTTGGCAAGTTTATATAATAAAAATATAAATTAACTAGCTACCGGAAGGTTGCGAAGTAATTTATATTTTTATTTTAACATAACTAGGCGTTCGAGGCCCACGCCCCGAACGTCTGCAACCCCGAAGGCCCCGTTTTTATTTTCAACAGAGGGGCCGTGACTAACGCCATGGTGACGTCGTCTCCGAATGGGATCCACCCTCTTCCGATCTTGCTCAGAAGTCTCCTTCAGAGTAATAACGGTTTCACAGAAGGTGGCTACGGCCCTCCACGGCGATTCACCACTTAGCATCGCCGACACGACTGCTGGCAGGGAGAACTTCCGTTCAATGCGGTTTACAAGAATCGTCCGCTCCCGTTCCCACGCTGGGCATACCGCGAGCTTGTGAGAAGCAGAGTCCTGGTCCCGTCCTCCGCAGTGGAAGCAGTTCGCCGTCAGCTCTCGTCCGATCTTACACAGATAATCACCGAATCACCCGTGCCCGGTAATTATCTGTGAAGTCTGTAGGTAAGTCTTCCTACTCGTCGCTACATCCAGGCTTCGAAGATCGGCATGATTGCTCCAATGTCGCGTTTGCGTTCATAGCGCTCCTTGAGATAAATGCGCCACGTCGTCAGGGATTTTTGCCATTCCTGTCGTTTAATTGATTCTAGCGCCTCCTCTGGCTCACTACCACCACTCTGACGGAGGGCACGAATCCGAATGTGGAACCTTGCGCCCATCTCCGCCAGTATATCTAGTGGTGGAAAGCGAGCCATATTGTCGTCGCCTCAAGATATAAGTGCGGTATCCTCGTACGATCCGTATAGCCATCCTCCGCTGCACACTGTAGATTTTAGTTTTACGGCGTCGAATGGCCAGCCTTTTTGCACATACAGGCGCTCCATACAGAGCTTCCTACCTTCTGAGTTATAACGGATTCACAGAAGGTAGCTACGTCCGTCCATGACGATTCCCCGCTTAGCATCGCCGACACTACTGCTGGCAGGGAGGGTCCGTTCAATGCGGTTTACAAGAATCGTCCACTCCCGTTCCCACGCTGAGCATACCGCGAGCGTGTGAGAAGCGGAGTCCTGGTGCCATCCTCCGCAGTGGAAGCAGTTCGCCGTCGCCTCGCGTCCGATCTTACACGGGTCATCACCGAAGCACCCGTGCCCGGTAAATATCTGCGTAAGTCTGTAGGTGAGTCTTCCTACTCGTCCCTGCATCCAGGCTTATAGATGGTGTGGTATTTTTACCCAGTAGCAAGTGCTGCTGGATTAAAAAAGTTGTTCTCCGTTCGTCCACGTAGAATTTATTACTGTTATATTTCATTAATTTTGATTTCTTCGCGCGGAATCCTAATTGTTTTTCTAAAATAAGTCTTAGTTAGTTCTTATGACATCATCTCTCTGCTGATGAAAGTCGTGTCGAAATCGGTTCAGTCGTTTCGGAGATTAGCCGTAACAGATGGATAGATAGACCGACATACAGATAGACAAACAAAACATTTGAAAGGACATGTATGAAATTGGGTCCCAGACATCATCCGTAACAGTTATATAAAAATATGTAGGTAATAAAAAGATAAATTATAAGCATAAATAAAAAACGTGTAATAAGTTTTTATTTCTGTAATACATGGGACAGTCACAAAAACATTTTTTTAAACTTAAAAAGAATGCTAATGCTTTTACTACAACAAAAACGAAATGTTTTCAATACTTTTCGGTATATTGTCTATGACAATAGATAATGGAGTCTATTTTCATATTAAAATAGTCTTCATTATCAAAAAATCATAATATTGAAACATTGAGGCGAACCTGTAGAGAATAATATTGAATTAAAAAATATATCTTGAAAAATTACTGAAGAGACTATGTTAATAAATTAAGAAAAAAACATTTGAATATTATCTGAGACGGCTGAATAGGTTGTATGGTCATTGATCATTGCCTGTTCTAAATAAGCTAAGAGGAGATCTGTTTATTCTGTAAACTACAAGGGATCGACCCTTGACCTTGACGTGACTGATATTCCGATGTAGGCCATAAAACTCCTTGAGTAGCAATTTAAGTTATTTATGACTAAACACGTATCTATTCGATTAACTTCATATCAAAGTTTGGTTTAAAATTATTTTCTCTTAGTAGATTATGGTCTTCTGATAGATTATGTCCACAGCGACAGTTCTGAACTGACTCACAGGTTAAACCATGACTTCAAGTAATACCTTAACTTACCTTTTCATTTATGTTCTACATTTTGATATTTGATCAAAGATATGTGCTTATCTCCGTTAGCCTCCACTTCTTATCAGGTTAGTTCATATTTAAATTAAAACAAATTGTGTCACAAAAATTGTGGATCTATATTCTGCCTGAGAGTAAGGGGCTAACTAGGCACCATGGCCACTTGAATCCAACTGCTTTTTTTAACTTATTCCTTTATTTTATTTTGATAGGGATAACAACAGCGTATGTCACTAAATACAATTTTCGCATTTACCTTAAGTATGCCAATAACAGTTATCCGCATATTATATATAAGGGTAAGCTAGGTACAATTATAATTTATAAAAACTATGGAAATTAAATAATTTAAAACAGTTTAATAAAATAACAGTAAATAAATTAAGTAGCTTTTATATTTACTAACACTAAGATATTATTAGGTCTTACTGACAAATTGATATGTGATTTACTCCTCGAGTTAATTTTATAATTCGTTTATTTATATCATGGCAAAATATATTCTGTATATCATTATATATATATATATATATATATATATATATATATATATATATATATATATATCAAATCTCAGAAATTAATTACGCTTTATGGTAATAACTTAGATCAATTTCAGCATAATGCAGTAGTTGTATGAACTATTTATACCAAAAGATTTGCAATCTCTTGCAATTCAATCCTCGAGCTCATTGTAAATACGAGAAAATGAATTGATTAAAACTACTTTTACGGATTTCATC
The DNA here is from genome assembly GCA_036936625.1 of Parnassius smintheus behrii. Classification (NCBI taxonomy): domain Eukaryota; kingdom Metazoa; phylum Arthropoda; class Insecta; order Lepidoptera; family Papilionidae; genus Parnassius; species Parnassius smintheus. The sequence goes on from JAUPFT010000003.1 coordinate 5,660,219, forward strand.
GCGTTGAATTTTATCTATTATATTGTTTATTAAGTATTAAATAATATTATATCTTATATTGTTTATGGGCCGATCTATTCATTTTGCATAGATCGGGCCATAAACAATAATTAAACAAGCTGAAGGTACTCCGGGCTTAACAATGACATCGGGACGTTAGTCACCTCAGTCCCCCATGACCATGGATGCTGCAAAGCACCCGAAACGTCGGGAATTAAAAATAAAAATAATTAAAAGTAAAATTAAACGCGATAAAATCCGTAAAAGTAGTTTTAACCAACGTGTCGTGTTCGCGTAAATATGAGAAATCATTATGAGAAAATAAAATTATTCTTATATTGGATTTCACACTTGTTATCATCTGAATAACTCAAAGCTAAATAATCAAGATTTAATTTTCTCTAAACCGTAAAACACCGCAATCACGACAGCCATTTTCAACGAAGACACGATCGATCAGGCGCAGGTCTAAGAGATTTATGTGCTTTATGAGGGGGAAACATCAAACAACTTTCAAGTCACAAGTTAGAAAAAAATCAAGTTACAAAAACAACTAAATTTAATGAAAAACAGCATCAAATGCGTCGTTATCTCAAGAGGACAAAGATGACGTGGATGATCAAAAAGCGCATGCGGCTTTGCTGAAAAATAGGTAAGATTATAATATAATATTAATAGATAAGTTCATAGCGCCTCATGACGAAAAAGTCGCATTTTTTACTTTGAAGCTTTAAGGTATAAATTCATTATATACTTTATAGGCGACCCACCTAGGATTCACCTGGGTGTCTATTAAATTGTTATTAAGACTGAAGATATTCATCCATTTATTTCATCAATTTTCTGGTATCTCAAAGAATATTTTCAAGTTTTTTTTTTTTGATAAGATCACTTACGGCATTACTTTCTATCTGTTTCACCCTTGGGAGCCGAGTTTCCAACAAGAGTTTTTTTTATTATTTTTAGTTTTTATTAGGAAGAAGCTGCTTTCCGTATATTTTATTTCAGTTTCTCTTTGTTCCCTCTTTCAAGACCGACGGGACGATGTGAGGGAGACAATATTCTTACACCGTCACAACAAAGTTACACACTACAGTCCACACCCGGTGCGTGATTATTAGAAAAAATGCTAATGTTGTGACTTGCGCCAAACTTCAAGGAACTGATAAACGAGTAATGAAACGTCATTCCTGAGAGAGATAGAATTTGTAATATTTTCTGTGTCATCTATACAAACTCAACCGTTGAGTTCTTTTTTTAAAAATTAGGGTGACAAACGAGCACACTGTTCACCTGACGGTGGATGCTGCGGCACATCTACATCTATCCTCAATTTAGAAATAAAATGCAGATGCATTGTCACTACTGAGATGGAATACCTCGTTTGTAGTAAAAAGTTTATCCGGTTCTCTACACTCACCATATTAAACAGTAGTATTAAGCTACTATTTTACGCTGGTATTCCGTGCGATAGTTGAAATTTTGAAAAAAAAAAAGAGAAACTTGAAATGTTATTTCTTACTTACTTACTTACTTATCTTCACGCACAATCCCTAACGGGGTAGCCAGAGAGAACAGATCGCCAAGTGTCACGATCCTTACATACCTCTTTCGCTTCTTTCAGGTTCATTAACTTCTTCATACATGCACATCTAGGTATCCGAGTACTCTTGACCCTCCCCTCTTCGAGCAATTTGCTCACATGGTCTTCGAAAGTTAGTCTCGGTCGACACCTTTTAATATTAACTTTCGCTCTATATATTTTCTTCACCATTCGGTCTTCACTCATTCGTTCAACGTGCCCAAACCATTGGAGTACGCCCCTATCAATTTTTGTGATAAGGTCATCTTTCAATCCTGCCATATTGCGAATCTCTTCGTTTCGCTTTCGGTCGGCTATGCTAACGCCACACATTTTACGAAGAGATCGCATCTCCACTGCATTCAACTTGCTTTTATGCTTCTTCTGGCATACCCAGGTTTCGCTGCCATATAACAAAGTCGGTACCAACACTGCGTTATGTATTGCAAGGCGTGCACTCTTCACCACGCCTTGCCTTTTTACTAATGCATTCAGGGCACCATTGACTTTGTTTCCGGCAGCGACACGCCTATCCACATCCAAATCACATCTTCCATCCCGGCTGAAAGCACTCCCCAAGTATACAATTTCATTTACCTGCTCTAGACATTCCTGATTTACCCATATTTCACATTTCGTTCTCTCTTCGTCCTTTTCAAATACCAGAACCTTAGTTTTATTAGCATTCAAACGGAGACCTTTAATTTCATATTCCTCTTTCATACACGTGACTAATGCCTGCAGTTCTGCTTCTGATGGTGCAATAAACACTGCATCATAAGCATACAGCAGACAATTAACTTTTATGTCACCCAATTTCACACCCAAACAGCTACCTTTCAGCTTCTGTAAACAGCTGTCGAGATACAGTATGAACAGCGAGGAAGACATGACACAACCCTGTTTTACGCCCGCTTGGACGCTGAACATGGGTGACAGGTCATGCCCTACCCGCACACAGGCTTTACAGTCATATTAAAGTGACTGCACAGCCCTTAACAATCGACCATCCACACCATATCCCGGCAACAGTTCCCACATTTTCTTCCTTATAACCTTATCAAATGCTTTCTCCAGATCCACAAAAGCACAGAAAATCCTCTGGTTAACACTCAGAAGCTTCTCCGTGATCATGTGGAGAGAAAACATTTGATCCGTGCATCCTCTTCCAGGTCTAAATCCGCATTGTGCCTCCCATAAGAATCTTTCCGATTTCTCTTGCATCCTACGTGTCAAAACCTTCGAGTAAACTTTACTTGCTAAACTGGTCAAGCTGATCGCCCGATAGCACCCGCAGTCAAAATGTGAACCTTTACCTTTATATAAAGGCACAATGACTGCGGATCGCCAATCATCCGGGACATCTCCCGTCCGCCAGCACAAATTGCACAGCAGATGAAAGCTGTCCCAGACGCGAGGCCCACCGTACTTGACCATTTCAGCAGTAACTCTGTCTAGTCCCGCAGACTTACCACATTTCAAACTTCGAATCGCACGTTCAATCTCTTTCATGCTGATGACCTCAGTGTCATCGAGGTCCGTATCTGGCGTGCCAGTCACGGCATCACCCCTGGATCCTTCACTAAGATCATGACACGCATACATTTCTCTATAAAATTCACTCCATCGCTGCATGACGTCCGATTTTTCTGAGAGGACGTCATTGGTTCTCGAAAGCACTTTGTTCATTCTTAAGGCTGTCGCACCACTCCGTGATCTTCCAACCTCTTTCCAGAAGAGTTTGGAGTTTTCCTTAAAGTTGCGCGACATCCTCTCGTCCGCTTCTATTCTACACCTTTCACGTACTTCCTCAATCAATGTTTTCGCATGAACTTTCTGCAGCTTATATCTTTCTTTCATCTTCTCTCTCATATGCTCATCGTTACTAGAGGCTAAGTAGTCTAACCATGCTTTTTTCTTCTTTTTTACAGCTTCTCTCACTTCATCATTCCACCATGCATCTCTTCTTTTACTACTACCTCTTTTTGTCGTTCCACATACTTCTTCCGCTGCACTTAGCATTCCATCCCTAAGGTTCTGCCATGTTCTCTCCACACATTCTTTCCTGCCATCGATGGTGTCAAGCTTTTCGGCTACCCTCGTGTGATATTTGTCCCTAGTATCCGCTTCCTGAAGCTTCCAGCTTCGGATGCGGCAGACCGACTGTGGTTCTGTTACTGCCGTCCGGTAGCGCCAACGCGCGAACAAACCCCTAAATCTAGTAATTACTAGATAATGATCCGTTCCCAGGTCAGCACCCCTGAACACTCGTGTATCCATCACCTGTTTTCGCAGTCGGTCATCCACCAGGAACAAATCAATCATACTTCTCTCATTCTTTCTCTCTCTAGTGTACATATGGATTTTCCTGTGATTAAACATAGTGTTTGTCACAAGAAGACCCTTTTCCTTGCATACAGCCAGTATAAGCTTGCCAGCATCATTAACCCTTTTATCGCCAAACTTTCCAAGCACCGACTCGTATCCTGGTCGAGCGATACCTACCCATCCATTCAAATCACCACATACAACAGTTCTTTCGTTTCCCTTAACCAAATCTAGAACTTCTCTTACATTCTCCCAAATCTCCTCCAGCTCAGCCCTGGACGACGAAGCTACCGGCGCATAAACAGCCAAAAGGAATAACTTCGTCAGTCCCATTTTGAAGCGAACCCAGAGAAGTCTTGAGTTCACAATCTTGTATTCAGTCATAAGATCGACCAACCGGGACGACAACAGCACTCCCACTCCCTGGCAGGCGTTCTCGCTTTCCGGGACTCCGGACCATATAGCTAACGTCCCGCCAGGGAGCTCTTCAGTACCACTGCCTTTCCGTTTGGTCTCCGACATGCACACGACATCTAATTCTCTTTCTTTCATTATTTCGATCAACTCATTCGTCTTATCTCTCATGCCCCCTCTAACATTCCACGTGCCAACTCTGCACTCCGTCCTCCACCTTCCGCCGTGTAGGGCTGTGCGTGACGGGTGGCGGTCCCCATCGCCGCTTTGCGCGCTGCATTCCACACCAACGGGGACGAGCTGGTGTGCGTCGCCTTGGGGGGACGCCCTAACCCTCGTTTGCATGGGTGCGCAGCTGTGTAGAATTGCAGCCCTGAAAAGGGCTGGCAGGGGTCGCGACGAGCACGCTTCTACAATGACCCCCTAAACGAAACTCCCTCCTCTCTCCTCAAACAGAAATGTTATTTCTGTTTGAAATTTAATAGATCGAGTTTCTTATTCTTGTTCTTGCGATTATTGTACATTGGCTTGAATACAAATCGAAGGTAACTTGAACAAACATCAGTCGTTCGTTCTCTAGTATGAATGTACTGTATCCACTGTACAATTATGAGTGTGTTTGTTTTTGTATGCGTTTCTTAAGAGAGAAACAGTTATGTTGCAGAAGTAAATGGCAGAGTCGGTAAGGGACACTCTAGACAGAAATTTGTCTGCCGCATTGGCTATAAATTTAAAATGAGACAAACTAAATATTAACCTAATCGACAAGCGTGTTTTATGATTAAGTACATATGTGATGAATGTAAAGGAGGAGAGAGGGGGGTCTCCTTAAAAGGAGAGGTGATAGAGGAGAGTCCGTAGTCTCTGTCTATCCCTTTGAGTAACAAGCGCATATAAATACAATGATTGTAAATATTCTAATGATAAAGCCTATTATAAACTAGATGTTTATTTAATAGTTCAGATTGTTTGGATATAATGAACTTCTTAGATTTTCTTGCTTTGCGTTTAAGGTTTAATTCTACCTATTAGGAGAAAAATAGTCAAGTGGTCAGTTTTTTACTCCTGCCTCTTACAAAATTTCCCGCAGTACGGATTTCTTGAAGTAATGATGTAGCTTTTGTAACCTCAAAAATTGCTTTGGAAGGTCGGATTTATTAAAAATGTTTAAAATATAACATCGATTTATATCTGTGACTCGAATTTTACGATTATATCATGCGGATAGACAAGGAAGCGTGTGGGACTATTCTTTCAACAAAAGAACGAAAAACACACACGTTTCCATTTTTTTGCAGATCACTCAGTGAAGTTCAATATGTTTGTTCTTTTAAAGGAAGTTATTTCAGCGACACGTCTGTGTTTTACACTCCATTAGGAAACTCCCTAATGCAGACGGTCCGCAAAAGTTTGAACGTAATAACGTTTTAAATTCGTAGCGGGCACGCGCAGAGTTTGCACGTATTTTGTATAATCTTTTATAAGTTTGAATAAATTTTTACGTTTACTCCTGTTTCTCAAGTTAAAGGTAATAATATGTGTACTTTGCAGTTTTACATGGTACAGTCGCGCTGTAGGTATATTTACGTTGTAGCACGAATGGGTCGGCTCGACCACGGTGTGACCACAGAACACCAGTGTAAAATAATACTCGTAGCTCAATGCTGCTGGATTTCTAAAGGTGAGTATAAAGAATCGGAGACTCTTTTTACTAGATACGAGACATTCTATTTCAGTACTCAGGGGTGACAACGCACCTGCATTTTGATTCTTAATTGAGGATAAATGTAGATGTCTATCAGCCACATCATCCACCTATCATCAGGTGGACTGTGTGCTCATTTGTCACCACTAATCTGTTAAAAATATGCTATTTAGACATATCGTGTGTGCCGTAAGAGGTGCATATTGTAAGGGTCGGAAAAACCTTATGATATTCGCCAATATTTCATTACAGACTAACAAAAGTTCACTGCTAAACCAAGGTCGCCCAATAGCCCCAACTACACAAAATACGGATGCATTACGTTGCTTGTTCACGGTGGTATTCTGTATGATTGTGGTCCTTCTCCCATCAAGCCAACCCGCTCTTGTTTCAGCGTAACTCTACCATAATCACCACTTATTTAAGATATTAAAATCAATTTCATAAGATACGCGTGAAAAATAATTATGATTTTACTCCTTTCTACCACGTTTACGTTCACTAGCACCTCCACTAATAATCTCAACAACACTACCCGAGGATGGATACACCACCATCGATAATATGACACGTGTTTCTTCTCCAAGCAAGGCGTCAGCTGCAGAAACAGCCTTTATGGTGCCTGAATGCTAAGTGAGTGGAAAACCCAAAAAATTCGTAATAATATTTTTTTATAGAATAGGGTGATACACGAGCACACATTCCACCCGATGGTAAGTGGTTGCTGCGGCCCATAGACATCTACATCTATCCTTGATTGCAAATCAAATTGCAGATGCGTTGCCACCCGTAATTACTAAGATGAAGTGCCCCGATTCCAGTAAAAAGGGTCTCCGGTTCTCTATACTCACCATACGAAACACAGCAGCATTAAGCTACTATTTTACGCTGATATTCTGTGCGAGCGTGGTCCTTCCCCGGTCGAGCCCACCCATTCGTGCTACAACTGTGGTTCTAATATAACTGCAGCATGGCTCGACCACGTATAAAATAAAATAATAGAAATAAGACAATAGAAGTCGCATAGACGCGTGACCTTGTCGCCGCCATTTTGTGTTGATGAACATCATTCACCATTTTGTGATTTAGTTGTGCGGAGAACCGCGTACGTGAATTTATGTTATTATAAATTAATAATGGTGAACTGCAGCATAATCTGTTGCAAAAACTCATCAAAAACGTGTAATTCAACTAATAAATGCATAACATTTTATCGGTAAGTTGATTGTTTACTAATTATCATTGTTTTAACTGATTTACATCTAGATGAATACTTTACTATGATATTTATCTTTGTAAACTTTCATTTATTACTTTTCGTATTATACAATTACCATTGCTGCTTTTGTTTTACCGTAATATGCGACGCACGTGACTTTAACAAACTCGCCAAGCAGTGTAATGTAAAACAATAGAAATCATTGTGCATTGCGTATGTTTATAATACGGTAAGATGTGGCGGCATCGGTTTTGGAAGTAATCGAGTGCTAATTCATTTCTATTGTCTTATTATTACTATTTCTGTGGGAAAGCCAATCCACCTGCTTATTCATTCACCTTATCATTTTCTGTTACATTAATTAATTGTTAACAGTTCCATTAAGAGTAGAAAATCATTTAAGAGAGCTTACCGTAATTTAACAGGTTTTATTGATTTCTCACAAATATCATTAACAATACAATGAAAAGGATTATCCACTACCATACAGCATTTATTTGATAATTTGATTTACTTAATTTATACTATGAATAATATGAAATTAGTTTTTTAATGTTATTTATATTAATTTTCCATATAAAAACACACGGTGGCGAACATGTTCAGCCACCGATAGCAGCGACCGTTATTTTCATAAATATGCAAAATTCCATCGTCTGTCTGAATCAACTTCCCTTCCAACATAGAATATGATACGATATTTGTAAATAAAAATAAAGCAATAATTTATTTTGTTCATTACAGTAATTGTAATATTAAAATCAAAGTTTTAATAGTAATGGAACGGGTATTGCTAAGATATTAGAGCAAACACAAACAAATAAAAGTATTTTTTATAATATTGGTGTAAAAACAAGCTAATAGTCAACTTACTTTTATATTTGCCATAGTTTATCTCGCTTTACAAGCGCGGTTTCTTGTTTTAATTCAGCTGTTCAGAATCAGGAAGATGCAGCTGCCTATCTCCTGATTAGGTTTTCTTTATGTCGCATCTAATGACACCTACGGGATCATCTCGTAGATTTTATTAGAAGCGACGACATGGGATAGTTGATATTCTTACGCCACCACTAGGCGGTTGGTTAATTTATTAGAGCTTTATTCACTAAAAATGCATGAACGTGTTTCTACTTAATAAATATTCGAATAAAAGTTGGATGGTATAGAGATAAATAGCGCGCTTAGGGGACATTTATGAAAATATATGTATGGGAAGCAAATGTTTTCAAAAAATTCTTAGGTTCAAGTGAAAATATACATTTAATTAAGGATTAGACAGATTTAAATAAAGATGTGAAGTAGTAATAACCAATAAGTTGAAATCTTTGAAAAGAATATTTTAAAAATTACTTATTTGTAAAAAAGTTATGCTTACACTATTTTGCCCGTATCGTGGAGGCAGACTACGTACATAAATTGCACAAAGATAACATCTAGATCCGAAACAATTATTTGTAAATCATACATGCTCTGATCGGGATTCGAACCCGCGCCTATAAGCGCCGCAACTAATTATTAAGCCACGGAGTCGCTTCAGCAATTCTTAGTATATGAACATTGCAGTTTTTTATTTTCTGGCCACGTTCATTTTATACGTCCATGTAAAAGAGGCGTACTTTTACTCTTTACACCCGGAAAATGTCACAGAGCCGGAAGCCTGACGAACGAGTCCATTAAGCAGCTTGTCACTAGTTCGTTCTTTTTACTTTAAAGTTTAGTGTCCGTGAAATAAAAAAATATTCCACCTTTTACTCTTACGTAGTATAATCTATCCGTAAACATAGCAAAATGAAATTTCGTCAAAATGAAGAACAAAATCACACCCAATATTTATAAAAATATAAACTATGTTTTATGTGTTATTTGTCTTATGTGTTACCCGTGTGTATCTCGGCCGATTGCACACGGGTAACACATAAGATATTTAATGACAGTAAAATAAATATGGCTCACAAAAACTGTCAAAATTCGTAACTCGTTTCCTAGGAAGCAGGTTTAGAGCAATGACATACATATAATGTGTAGTGATAGGACTCGTTTTTTAGGCAAAAGTCCGTCTGGGGAAGTACCACTCTCTTTTCCTTTTGTTGCCGCTAAACAGGAGCGATTGCGTTACTGTAATCTGGAAAAAAAAAATATTATGTAGCAAATACATCTCTTAAGATACCCATGTATTCCATCCATTACAGATATAAATGTTCACAACATTGAACATAGGACTCCCGATAGATTGGGGTGGGGGGGGGGTATTTGCCTCTTAGGGATTTATCATAGTTGTTCCTCTTAGCAGGCGGGAGGACAACCGTGGTTATTATAATTTTAAGATATTTTTTAAAACACTATACTATATACTGTCTTTCTATATAAAAATACAATGTGACATTATTTGCCCGCAATGAACTCTGAAACCACTCCACCGATTTTAAAGAAATTTTGTAAATGTGTATTGCTTGCTCCAACTTAAGGATAGCTTTTATCCCGTTAAGTGACCCTCAAAAAATTTTATTGCGAATTAAAAAAAAATAAAGGACACAGGGTCGTTAAAAAGGGCAGAAAATAGTCTACATGGCCAACTAATATTTACATAAATACAAATGTAGTGGCTCAGTTGAGATAACCATGACAGTTTATTTTAATAATGTTCGCGAACTTTTTTCTTGGATACACAACGATTGATAACCGTTTTAATTTTAATAAGGAATGCGTTCCAGAGGAAAACAGACCGTATAGTGAAAAAAAAACGAATACATAAAGCCAGATAGATTCAGGAGAGGTACACTCAAGTAAAAGCTTATTCAAAGCACCTAGGTTTCTGTCATGATTAGAGCAAAGGTATTTAGATACTTAAGGATTACACAATTAATGCTTAGTTCCTGGATGGAGGAAAGATTTTCAGGCGATAAATAGCCCGTAGGGTACCTGTAAAATTTATCACTATGGCAAAGTTGAGCCAATGTTTAAGCCAAAATCCTTAACAGAATCTAGTTCACCACTAATTCACCTTTTTCTTGCTGACGATTTGATGCAAGCACAGTATGAGTAACGGTTACTAATGTGTAGAAATGGTTAAAATTAAAATTTCGTTTTTAAATTAATTGAAGTCATTATATAACAATTCAAATGTATTTAACCGAGACTAGATAATTTAGAACGATGGTAAGCTTTTTTTACTGCTGAGCATTTTTTGATTAAAGTTCTAAGCGTACTCAGCCATTTTACTAATTAATATAGTTAAAAAATATTTTTTAACGTTACCCCTCCCCTAGGATTTTCTCCTGTATCGTGGGGGCAGTTTACAAACATAAATTGCACAAGGACAAACATCCAGGCCCGGAATTCCGCGCGGGATTCGAACCCGTGACAGTATGGTATAAAATAATGAATTTTAATGCTAATAATATGTAATTCGGCCATGTAAAAGAATAATTATTGTAAATAAATAGATGGGTAAAGCAAAGCCTGACTCAGTTTCAGCTAAATAGGGACGAGAAAAAAATGTAAGCAAAAATAATAAATGATATAGTTAGTAATCAAAGGTATTGTATATAAAGGAAATAATTGGAACAGTACTATATATAATATATATAATAATTGTAACGAACAAAATAAAGTTATCATTTTCGGTTAAGGTTGTCCTTTTTGCAAATGTGCCTATTCGATAATGTTTTCTTAAATGTTTTCGATTTACAATTTGATGACATTTACGTTGGTGGTAATAAATAGGCCGTAAGCGTAAATTCTTGAAGATGACTCGCGAAAACTCGATGCAAACGAACGTGTGAAAAGGTTGATATTCAATATCAACCTTTCGCTTGAGTCCAAAGTCTACACACGACGACGAATGGTTTTATAACTTGATTTATTTTCGTTTTTTGCAATGTTGTAGTTTTTTAGTTGTAGTTTCTTTTTATCGTAGTTCTTTTGTTTCGTGAATGACCATATGTAAAGTATTTAGTAGTTCGAAGGACCAAATGTAAGGCTACTATTAAACGAGCAATTCTTGTATATATGTATATATATATATATAATCGGGATCTCGGAAACGGCTCCAACGATTTTCATAAAATTTTGTGTGCAGGGAGTTTCAGGGGCAATAAATCGATCTAGCTAGGATTTATTTTTAGAAAATGTCTTTTTGTCCGTGTTTTTAGGCAATGAAAAACTGCTATAATATCGTTAGAATAAGAAGGTAAATTTTGACGGCTTATTAATGATTACAAATAGCTTAATGGTATATTGGGCGGTCGCAAAATCGTAATACCATGGTTCGAGCCCAGACCGACCGACCGACTTTTTTTAAATTTTTTTTCAAGTTCTTTTTTGAGAAAATCTATTTTTTCGAGCCCTTTTTTTAAGTATTTTTTAAACACACGAAAATTTAAATTAAACTAATTGCACTCATGATTTTTTAAGCACTCATGATTTTTTAATCAAATAACCAGTTCAGTTTTTTCTATTATGTCGCTACGATCAAAAAAATATTATTCGTATTTCATCAGTATGTAATTTGTATCTAAATATTATTTCCAAAAGACACGAATCAAAAAAAACCGAGCGAAAATTACCGAGCAAAGCTCGGTCAACCGGGTACTGTAAGGCAAAATACGATACACTATAGCAATTTCAAACGCCAGACAACATATTACATTATTAACTATCTTGTATTTGCAATTATTGTTGCGTCATCGAACACCGGTGGGTTTCTAAGTGCGAATGGCAAGCAGGCGAAACTGATGTGTTGTATGTCACCACCGAGTCGCCACCGTTGTCGTTGCATTTGTCCTCCAGCAGCCGGTGTAGGACCACTCTCTCACAGAATATGGGCGTAAAACAGCAACTTAATTTGTTTCATATGCTAAGTCTAGATAATCGGAGACCCCTTCTTACTGGAAATAAGGCATTGCATTTCAGTCTTCAAAGGTGACAATGAATCTACATTTGGATTCTCAATTGGGGATAAATGTAAATGTCCATAGGCGATAATATCCACTTACCATCAGATACAAAGTGAGCTTATTTGTCATCTTTGTTCTTAAAAAAATTTTTCATAAAGTTTTCAGACACAGAAACAAATATCATTTTCTTAACTTTAACCCTAAGACCCTTAATATTACTCTGTCTCGTTGGTCTGACAGCTGTAATCGCGATTTCTGATCATGCTTTTTGAATCCCGGTTCAAGTCAAAACAATTATTGGGTTTTCCTCTTAAGAAATTCTCACGAAGTACTATATCAGTTACTATTTAATTTTTTTTATGCACGTTGAACACATTTCGAATAGGGAAAAACACTGAACTCGCGTGTCGGTCACGCTCAAATAAATATATACAGACGTGTGTATAGAACGACATATATAAAGCTTTTTGGGATGGAGAAAAAGCACTGAACTTGCGTGACAGATATGAATACACAAAAATAATGTTGACAAATTTGTGAACCTAATAAGGTTTCACTTCAAACGTACAGTCCCACGACTGACAGTGTTTTTTTTTTAGTTTAAATTAGTCAATTTTTCAAATTAACAACCCTATTTCTTTCAAAACACATACATCGCATCTTCAACACCTTTCAAAAATGAGCCAGTTCATTCTCAATTTGCTGTGTATGTGGATTGGTGAAAGCTGTACCGAAGCGTGTTTACGTAGCAGGCGCATGCTACGGCGTAGCATAATTGCAACATGAATGAACATGTTTTCACCGGGATAGGATTACGCTTTCATAATTCGTAAAATAGCGGTATTATATTGCTTTGTATTTTTATAGTTAGTGCAAAAAATTTAAAACTTTTTTATGGGCAGTATTTTGTCTTTAGCCTCAGGGGCCCGCTGTACTAAGAAGGTTTAATTTGAAATATAAGCCAATTTTGCTTAAAATAGAACTTTATAATGAAATGAAACAGTTATGCGTACCTTGTACAATTATTCAATTAATCTATTCCATTAACTTAATGGGCTCTTTTGATGACAAATTAGTAATAGAGCCCTTTCAAAATTTATTATTGCATTAATAAGACTAACTGTTCATTTATTCACTTAATCTGGAATTTCCTTATTTAATGTCTAATAAAACGTTAACATCGTAATAATCTATTACAGGCATTCACAAGTCTACTGCTGATCATAGACCACTTCCAAGGAATGCCACAAAGCACAGTTCTGTTCCTACATCTATCAACCTCCTGCATCTCTTATCAGGTCGTCAATCTAGTGGGGGGGGGGGGTTGCTACAATTCGTGTACCGATACGAGACTACCACTAGATAAACTTTATAATGAAAAGTAACACTCAAAACTTTATAGAATGTCTTCATTGAATAATGATTTCTTAAATTTACGCGAATACTACACATTGAATAAAACTATATTTACGGATTTTATCGCGTTTAATTAACTACTTTTACTTATTCCCGACGATTCAGGTGCTTTACAGCACCCATGGCCACGGGGTACTGTGATCTTGACGTCCCAATGTCATAGTAAGCCCGGCTACATTCAGTCTTTCAGTATTAATTTTCGGTCCGATCTACGCAGAACAAGCTTACAGTATCTTGAAGTCTTGCAGTGGTATGCATATGTTTGAATTTAATTTTGTTAATTATATGATCCCAAGCAGATGGCAGCACCCATCCATCTTCTATATTGAAATTAGGATATTCTTTTAATTTCAATAGCCTTGCGTATCATCCTTGGTAGGAATCTGTGTTCTTTTGCGAGGATTTGTGGTTTATCAAATCTGATGGGTTCTGATGGGTTGGGGAGGAGGTGGGGACGATCTTGGGCATATTCACAGACTGCAGACTTCCTGGAGCATCGGTGCTTCACGACAGCTATATATTATTTCACGCGGGTTTTACGGATATTTTTGTTTGAACTATATAAGAGAGACCACATTCACAATCTAACTTGTACATGCCTGCATCTTGTATAAGGATATTACACTTGACGGATGGTAACAATTAACTAATATTCTTTGACGGCTTGTAGTATGTTTTAATGGAAGCTCGCTTCATGATGTAGCCAACCTTGTCTGTGACTCTTCTGACATACGTTAGTACAGGAGGCACACGCTCGACTGTGGCCGGCTTCACTCGGTCACTGTGACGTAGGCGCGAGACTCGAAGCTTGTAGTCTTGCAATACTTGCTTTATGTGCTGCAGCTCGGTAGCAAGATGTTTTCTGTCACAAATCGCTCGTGCTGTCTGAAACAAAGATTTACCCACGGTAGATAACTGTGAAGGATGATGGTGAGATTCACCATTTAAACATCGGTTGGTATGTGTCATTTTCATACACACAGTGTGACCAATAGGATCATATCGTAAATTACAGGATATTTGCGCACACATTCAAGAAATTTTTCGTCGACCATTTTGATATTAAACTGACGGTCTCAAACATTTGTCGGAACCGGGCCGAGCCGGAGCTGGGAAACAATACCCATGATATTTCGACGCCGTGCCCCGGCCGGCTCCTGGCGGTGCATGGTGAGGGCACGACCCGGCCACGGTGAATCATATCATACAAAAGGTATACTAAGATGTTCTACCATGTCCCGGTCGGGACCAAGCCCGGTCGCGACACGTTGTATCGTGAATCATCCTTGATTCTCTTACGCTGCAACCACAGGGGAAGTTAAAAATATTATTTAAATAAATAATGACTTTATTAAAATATTTGCTATAGTTATTTCGATCTTGATTATTTTAGTTTTTTTATAGAAGGGTGACAAACGAGCAAACAGTCATAGAGGTAAGTAAACGCTGTAGCGCAGACATTTACATTTGTCCTAGATTAAAAATGTTGTTCTCTACGCTTTCGCTATATAATTTCTTGACGAAAATTCACTTTAAATTTGTTTCCTTTACTTATGATAACATGAGTCATGGTACCTCCGAGGCTAAGTTGTTGATTGCAATTTTAAGTACTGGTTTATCACGTGCTAGACGGTAAATGAAAACATAATAAGGAAATCAGCATGTCTGAGAAATTAAAAAATATATTGGAAACACTTATAAAGGTAACGAGGCGTTCCATATCTATAATTTCAAAGGGTTTGCTACACTTAAAATACGCAACGAACAACAGAAAGGTGCTGTTTTATGGTGGTGTTCTATGAGTATGGTCTTGCCCCGGTCGAGTCAACACATTTGTGCTACACCCATAATGTAGCTGCAATGCTCCACAACGTAAAAAGATTCATAAACGATATAGTTTTTAAATTAAAGTTTACGTGATCAGAATATTTTCTCCGAGAACTTTTAAAATTACTCGCCTGCACTACGGAAGTTTTCTTTTAACTAAGGCACTACTTGCAAACTAATTTGAAAGTGTAATGCTGGTGAATAAGATTGGAGACGGATGTACCAAAAAGTAGTGAGAAATGGGGAAAATCTATTTTTTAGCTAAAATTATTTTCAGTCTTAAATACATAATATAATATTTATATTTTTCTTTCACCAAATGTAAGTATCACAGTACAAAAGCAATATCAACAAATTTTGATTGTAATTTTAGCACTTGATCTTTCGGCGTGCAAGTTATTTTATCTAATAAACACGCCGGATATTTGATTAAAAAATACTTATTTTTTATATCAAGAAGTGAAAAGACGACTATTAAAGAACTGTCTAGCAATTATTATGAAAAAAGGTTTTCCAGAAAAATATCGAACACAAAGCGGAAATTCTTTGCTCCTGCAAAAACGATTCATTCAAAAATAAATTTCCCACGCGTCCAGTTTTTCACAATGTTGCTGAACTGGATAAAAGTAACAGATATCACTTCGCAATACGTTTCGAGCTTTGTTTTAAAAATTAAAAAAAGCTGCTGTTTATGCAGCTTTTTTAATTCATAATATGATAAAAATATGTATAAAAAGGCGATTTCAAAAATTTTCAGAAGAATATAATATGTAACTATTAAAGGGAAAGCAAGAACTCGTTTAACGCAATTCCTTAAAAACCCAGACCAGTGAAGGCCAGCAGTGACAAAGGTGCAAGCCATTCGGTCGGCCTACCTAACAAATTATACCATTAAAAAATCTACTTAAAAAGGGATATTTTGTTTAGTCTTTTTCTTTATTGACCTACTAATGTCCACTGCTGAACATCTGAAGCCTGATTTAGCGCTGAATTTTAGCGCTTAGGGACAGACTAACGATTTCAGTACGAGACGTCTTGTATATTTACCGCCGTTCCTCCTCACCGGTTTGGGTATTTTTCGCTTGGCGTTAAAAATTATTAAAACGCCGTCTTTTGGAAAAATTGAGATCTTTCTGGTATCGGACATCGGTATCTGGACGCATCTAACGATGCCAACGTGACGACATATCACACGTCAAGATTACACTATTTCCTGACATTTACTTTTTCTTAAGTGTGTTAAACGATCCTACAATTTTGATTACACATGAATATTTTGTTTCACAAGTGTCCTTGCTACTTTTTTATGTTGGTATACTGTGTAAGAGTCATCTTACCCCGCTTGAAGGGAACCGTTCGTGCTGCAATCGTAATTTCAACGGTATTTTATCATCATTATATTGTTCCATCTATATATACAGGTCTCTTCCAAGAAATACCTAAAAAAGCTTACTAGCAGTGCTGTTAATACAACTTATATTGCTATTAACCACTCCAACTAAGAATGCTTTTGTCACTTTGTCTAAAAAACTTATATCAAAATAATCATCTTCTTGCATATCCTATCAGGTCTTTATTACATGTAAGAGGAGACCACCTTACACTTCGCTTACTGTTCTATCTACCACTTGAGAACCTTTTTTCCCACGTAGGTTGTCGGTTCTACGAAGTTTATCGCTGGTCAATTGCCTCTTCAGCTCACTGATCCGAGAGACTACGTTGTTACGTACTGGGTTTTTAAAAGCAGATATCCTCGTCACAAAGTTTATTACGTAGAGATAATCCGAGCATATCCTTTGCCATAGTCGCTGAGTGAGTTAAGCTTCCTCATGTGTTTACTTGTGAAGGGTCATGAACATCACCACAAGAAGTGATTATTCTACGTGCAGCATTACTGATATAATTTACAGACGTGAAACAATACTTAATTCCACTTTTATTGCGTATTCCCCTTAAGCAGTTTAATATTCACATATTCTCATAAATATCATAGCCATTGTCATGCGTTTTCATTTTCCCTTTTTATTTATTTATTGTATTTTCATTTAATTCGGAATAATTGTGAAGTTTTTAAATATAACATATTGTCATGCGTTTTCATTTTACCTTTTTATTTATGAATTGCATTTTCATTTAATTCAGAATAATTGTGAAGTTTTTAAATATAATCTACTTTGTTACAAACTGGCGTGTTGATTACAAATACATGGTACATTTATTATTCACTCATTCATTTATAAAATGTTTTCTGTTGAACGTGGCCTCCCCCACAGATTATCTCATGGTCTCATTTGACATAGTTTGCCACGCTTAGCAGGTCGACATAAAACTGCAGTATTTTATAATTTTGAATTGTTATCAAGAAGATGCTACTGCCCATGCATGCTCTTGTCAAGCGAGGATATTACCGCAAATATCCCCTCTGTGAGGCAATCTATAAGGCCTATCTATAATAGGCCTTCTATTTTCAGCAGTGAACTGTTGATAGGCTGTAATAAAATAAAATATCTTTATGTAATGGCAATGGAATATAAATGTGTAAAGGTTCTTGTTATATATATAATATTTGGTTGCGCGGAAAAAACCCTTGGATTATTATATTTGACGGTAGAGGTGCCAAGCCGCTTGTTCCTTTCCGACAAAACGATATCATTCATACCCTCCTCGATCCTCCATAGACAAATCGAGGTGGTGGGGTGGGAGGGGCAAGAAGATGATTCTAGAATGTCACGTAATCATCGGGGCCGAGGACATATAAGGCACGCGTGACCGTTGCGCGGCCTTTTTCCTACCGCGCCAGTCATTGGAACAACAGCTCTTTCCACCGCAGTCGTCGCTGAAACCACAACGCTTCTCTCCCGACGCACCCCTGGGGCCCCAGAGTGTCTGTCTAGAAGAAGTTCCCTCACCTCGTGTGAGATATAGTCGCGCACCGCCTCTCTCCGGAGTGTTCCAGAAGTTGCAGCTATAGTGCTCAACAGGATAGAAGAAACCCCGAAGAGTCAACATTCCTTAATTTAGCTCCTGCCTTACATAGTTTAACCCGCTCCAATTTTTTTGTTCTCCTAATAAGGCAGGATTCCTTTTCAGCGATTTGGCACAATAATAGTTTAGTTTTAGGGAAGAGCGAGTGCATTATACCGCATGCTATAGTAGTCGCCTTTACGTAAGCGTAGAAGCAACCGCATATACAGTCCACTTTAGTTAATATCTCGCGTAATAGGTTTAAGGTTCGACCGGGGAACTAGACTTCGGCAGCCTTAAACACGTGGCTCCACCTTTTTATGGTCACTTCGAGCAGGATTTTGGTCGAATTGTTGAATTAATTAATTAGATAATGCACTCCAATTTATAGAATAGACTTAAATAGTGTTCGTTTAAATTTAAATTTTGATTAGGTACTCGCAAACAGAATTATTCGTTTTATAGCGCTCGTATTTGATTAAATTTAAAGCCTATTAAATAATTGAAACAGTGTAATAGGAACCGTTTGATACGCTTACCCACAATCTTGATAAAATTATTGAGTCTAGCAAATGACGCGTCACCTCGACTCGCTGCGCAGGTGTTCGATTTAATTACGTAATACGGCATACCGAGTGTCCATCCTTTATTGTTTGTGCGTTGTGAGATTAATTGTGATTGATATAACTTTATTATAATAGTTTAAAATGGCAGTTAGTGGAAGTGAAATCAAAATTAAAACGCTTTATGCTAAGAGGGACATACTCTTTTCGCGTATGCAGAATATAAGTGATTATATAAAGAACATCCATATAGAAGCAGTGCGGGAAACTTTTTTGACCGAAATAGAAACGATAGATTCTTTACGAATAGATTACGAAAAAATATTAGACCAAATTAATCATTTGGAATTACAAATCGACCCGAAATACATAGTGAACTACCAACCGCTGCTGGCATTCGAAGATATGTTGTGTCGCGTGAAAAGAATTGCGAGATCCCTATCTCAAAACGAAGCAAAGCCGGAAAAACAGGTACGCCCAAGCGACTCGATTAGGTTGCCGCCAATAGATATTCCGGTATTTAATGGTGATATTAAGACGTGGCCCTTCTTCTTCAGTAGTTTTCAAAACAATATACACAATAACCCATCGTTATCGGACGCCGAAAAATTATATTACTTAATCAGTAAACTTAGTGGCAGGGCACAGTCGATCTGCTTTGGTTTTACACCTGTACAGCAAACAATTACTTATTAATATTCGAAACGCTTAAAACTAAATATGAAGATAGGAGAATGTTAGCTTCCGAATATTTGAACCAGATATTCGATCTTAAATCTATATCATCCGCGAACATCAACGGCTTAGAGCAATTTCTAGATAAATTTGTGGCATCGGTGGCTGCACTTAAGAATTTGAAATTTAATGATCTTATGGACGTGGTGTTTCTCCATATTGCACTGAAGAAGTTGGACCCCGACACCGTGCGTGCGTTTGAAATGGAGCATCGTAGCTCGGAGATGCCTTCCTTTCATTCATTAGCATCGTTCGTGCGAGATCAAATAAAGGTGATGCAGCGCTCTCCGAACGTTAAACAGGAGATTAAAAGGTGCGTCGACCGTAGACAGACTCAACCATCTAAAATAGCAGGGTCGTTAACTTACGTAACCGCTACGCCAACATCACTCCAGCATACTTATATAGTATGTAAAAATAAACACGGTAATTTATATAATTGTGCGACTTTTCGTAAATATTCACCAAGCGAACGTTATAAATTAGTAAAGACAAACAACCTATGTTTGAACTGCTTAAGCGATAAGCATTTAGTTGCAAAATGCAATTCGAGTTCCGTATGTAGCAAGTGCGCCAGGAAACATCACACGCTATTACATTTTGAAAATAGCAACATAGCGGCGTCAAGTAAAGCGGACAAGGAATTCGCCCCTACTAAGGTCAACGATTCTAGCGGTCGACCTGGTGATGTCGCTCTGTGCTCATTGGCAAATATGGGAGCACAACCTCCTTCAACCGTGTTACTGGGTACGGCACGTATTTTGGTTAGGGATTCGCGTGGAAACGAACAAAGCGTCCGTGCACTGCTGGACAGCGGAGCCCAAAATAGCTTTATAACGCGACAATGTTGTCAGCGCTTAGGCTTAGTAATAAATAGGTCACTTTCATGTCCTGTAATTAAAGGCATCGGAGGCACTAGTAAATCGACACAGGGATATATAAATTTAAAAATTTATTCTCGGATAGATCGTAATGTTAACTTTGATATAAATGCACTAGTAGTAGATAGGGTCACTGAACGGTTGCCAACCGTTTCGGTTGACACCTCGGCAATGATTGAATTTAAGAATTTGACTCTGGCGGACGAAACTTACGCCGTTCCTGGAAACATAGACATGCTCATTGGAGCATCGCTTTTCCCTTATCTTTTGTTAAACAATAAGGTCAGGGGCAACTCTTCGCATACCGCGCCTTACGCACTGGAAACCGTATTGGGCTATGTGATCCTTGGCTCCGCCCCCATCATAGATAGTATTTCGGCAACCTCTTATTGTGGTATGGCTGTCGAACCGCTCGAGTCGTTGGTCCGCAAATTTTGGGAGATGGAGGAGGTGAACGTTCCACCCATAGCTAGCTCAGATGATAGGTTATGCGAGGAAATTTACGTCCGCACGACCATTCGTGATCGCGACGGTAGATATAGTGTAGCGCTACCTTTTAAAGGAGGTGTTTTATCTCTCGGCGATTCGCGTCAAATGGCGGAAAAACGTTTCTACAGCTTGGAGCGTAGGATGCTCGCTTCACCCCAGTTAAAGGAAGCTTACGACGGCGTCATTAACGAATATATAAGAGAAGGTTACATATCACTTGTGGCTTCGAAATTAGATAACTACGAAGACACACCGTCGTATTTCATACCACACCACGGAGTCATTAGAGAGGACAAACTTACATCTAAGTTACGTGTAGTGCTCGACGCTAGTGCTAAAACTAGCACTCACCTGTCGCTTAACGATATCCTCTATAGTGGGCAAAATTTACAGGGCAGTTTATTTAATATAATAGTCAATTTTCGTTTGTTTAGTATAGCACTATCCGCCGATATTCGTCAAATGTTTCTTTGCATAGGGGTCCGTGAATACGACCGTAGATTCCAACGCATTTTATATCGTTTCAACCCAAAGGAACCTCTAATGGTGTTTGAATTTAACCGCGTTTGTTTTGGTTTAAAGTCGAGCCCATTTCATGCGTTACGCACGGTGAGACAGCTCGCTCACGATGAAGGTCCCTCTTATCCTAAAGCTAAGAGGGCAATTGAGAGCGGATTATATATGGATGATTTTGTGTACTCGGTCGATAGCGTGGAGGAGGCAACCCTAACCACCGCCGAGGTTATAAGGCTCATGAAATCGGGTCAATTCGATCTTGTGAAGTGGACTAGTAATTCGCGTCCGGTTTTGGATACAATCCCACTATCACACCGTCTTTCGGCGATAAAGGAATTCGACGATTCTGATACACACAAGGTGCTCGGTCTATGTTGGTCACCAAAGTCCGACGTGTTTAGCCTTAAGGTAAATCCGCCCGTAGAGAAATGCACAAAGCGCACAATACTGTCATGCGTTGCTAGATTATGGGACGTCATGGGTTTCGTAGCTCCGGTGGTATTGTACGCTAAGCTTTTAATTAAACAACTTTGGTTATTGGGATGCGACTGGGATGACTCGCCGCCTGACAGCATTGTTCGGTTGTGGCAGCGCTTTAGAGAGGAACTTCCTTTATTAAGAGAAATTAAAATACCGCGTCATATAAACGTAGATAGAAGTAGCGCCATAACAGTCGTTGGGTTTGCAGACGCCAGCGAGAAGGCTTACGGGGGCGTTGTATATTTCCACGTCCAGAATAATGGTAGAAATTTGATTAGCCTCATTAGTTCTAAGTCGAGAGTCTCCCCCCGTAAGGTTGTCTCTCTGGCGCGCTTAGAGCTTTGCGCAATATTAGTACTCACCAAGCTTATTACCGCAGTTATCAGCGCATGTAGGGATAGAGTTCACATAGAAAGGATATTGGCCTTTTCCGACTCCACCGTCGCCTTATGCTGGGTTCATTCTTCACCCCACCGTTGGGATACGTTTGTTGCGAACCGAGTGGCCAAGATACAAGACGAGTTAGAAGCGCGGAACTTTTATCACGTGTCCGGTACGGAAAACCCCGCCGATTGTCTATCCCGTGGACTCACCCCGATGCAAATAATGGACCACCCGCTTTGGTTCCACGGACCTGCTTGGGTTCACTTGGATCCCTCGCAATGGCCAATAACCGACTTCGAACCTTCGTCAGTGTCACAACCGCCGGAAGAGAAGAGACACGCTCTAGTGGCGAACGTTTCGAGTGAGGTTTCTCCAATCATTGCTTTGGCGAACCGCTTGTCCTCTTGGTCGAAATTATTGCGTAGCGTAATTTACGTTTGTCGATTCGCGAAGCTGTTACCGCGACGTTCGTATGTCTTAGCATCCGATTACAACTATGCCGAGTCGCTAGTATTGCGTGAACTTCAACGTGCGCACTTCTCTGAAGAAATTAGAAGATTACAATCGAATAGAGCTTGTAGTCACGCCTTTCAACGCCTTAAGCCATTTTTACAGGATGGGATTGTAAGGGTAGGTGGACGCTTGTCCAACTCGCAATTGAGTTTCGACCAACCGCGTAAAGACCATATCATGAACTTATTAGTCGACTACCATCATAAATTGAACTCGCACGCTGGCCCCGACTTGTTGATGTCGATTTTGCGTCAGAATTATTGGATTCTTTCTGCACGTAGTTTAATACGCAATCGGGTGCACCGATGTATAGCTTGCTTTCGGGCACGCCCCAAGCCGTCATTTCCGGAAATGGCGGAACTTAGATCTTGTAGAGTAATACAATCAGTAAAGCCCTTCACGCACACCGGGTCTGATTTCGCTGGTCCGTTTAAGGTCACGCTCACTCGCGGGCGTGGTATAAGATCCACAAAGGCTTACGTCTGCATTTTCGTATGTCTAACTACTCGAGCGGTGCATATAGAACTCGTTGGTGATCTAAGCACAGCAGGCTTTATGGGTGCATTTAAAAGGTTTCTTTCCCGCCGTGGCCCTGTAAGTAGATTGTATTCGGATAACGGTACGAACTACGTCGGTGCAAAACGTATTTTATCGGAACTACATGAGCTCTTAGCTAGCAAATATTATAATTCGGAGTTCGCTCACATTCTAGCCGAGAACCGCATTGAGTGGTCTCTGAACGTCCCAGCCGCGAGCCATTTTGGGGGCAATTGGGAGACTAATATCAAGAGTCTAAAGAGTCATTTATACCGAGTAATAGGAGATCAAATTTTGTCCTTCGAAGAGCTAAGTACGGTGCTCGCTCAAATTGAATGCGTAATGAATAGTCGCCCACTTTGTCGTACGTTGTCTAGTGACCCCTCGGAACCGCTGGCTCTAACTCCAGCACATTTTTTGAATTTAACGCCTTTAAAGTATTTGCCAGCCGCAGGTATGGATGAGAACAGACTTAGCATTTCCGCACGCCACAAATTATTAGATCGGTTAGTGCAATCGTTTTGGAAACGATGGAGGATGGAATACTTGCATACTTTGCAGTCTCGGCAAAAATGGAACACAGCAACTGAGCCTTTAGCTGTAGGAACTGTAGTTGTGCTCACCAAAGAGAATACGCCGCGTCTCCACTGGCCGTTAGGAATTGTCGAAGAGGTCTTTCCCGGTTCCGACGGAGTAGTTAGGATAGCTCGCGTTAAGACCACGGTTGGGTCTTACTTGCGTCCGGTTGTCCGTTTGTGCCCCCTGCCTCTTCCATAATTTTAATTAGCTTTCTAGATTAAATTGTAGTTGAATTTAAGTAATCTTAGCGTTAGTTAGTTATTTTGTTAGTTGATCTTAGCTCTAGTTGTATTAGTTAATTTTGAAGGAAATCCTTCAAGGGCGGGGGAGATGGTTGCGCGGAAAAAACCATTGGATTATTATATTTGACGGTAGAGGTGCCAAGCCGCTTGTTCCTTTCCGACAAAACGATATCATTCATACCCTCCTCGTTCCTCCATCGACAAATCGGGGTGGTGGGGTGGGAGGGGCAAGAAGATGATTCTAGAATGTCACGTAATCATCGGGGCCGAGGACATATAAGGCACGCGCGACCGTTGCGCGGCCTTTTTCCTACCGCGCCAGTCATTGGAACAACAGCTCTTTCCACCGCAGTCGTCGCTGAAACCACAACGCTTCTCTCCCGACGCACCCCTGGGGCCCCAGAGTGTCTGTCTAGAAGAAGTTCCCTCACCTCGTGTGAGATATAGTCGCGCACCGCCTCTCTCCGGAGTGTTCCAGAAGTTGCAGCTATAGTGCTCAACAGGATAGAAGAAACCCCGGTGAGTCAACATTCCTTAATTTAGCTCCTGCCTTACATAGTTTAACCCGCTCCAATTTTTTTGTTCTCCTAATAAGGTAGGATTCCTTTTCAGCGATTTGGCACAATAATAGTTTAGTTTTAGGGAAGAGCGAGTGCATTATACCGCATGCTATAGTAGTCGCCTTTACGTAAGCGTAGAAGCAACCGCATATACAGTCCACTTTAGTTAATATCTCGCGTAATAGGTTTAAGGTTCGACCGGGGAACTAGACTTCGGCAGCCTTAAACACGTGGCTCCACCAATATTATTATTATATTCCTCGACCAAATTCGGCCACGAAGACCTCTTCAACTCCGATCCTGTCGTTGCTGTGCTCGTGCATGGCTAACGTAGCCGATCTTATTTACAAATGTTCACGCGCAATGCGGTTAGGTGAGCACACCGTACAGAAATCCTATACTATTAAACGAGCAATTCTTGTATATATATATAAATATATAATCGGAATCTCGGAAACGGCTCCAACGATTTTCATAAAATGTTGTCTGCGGGGAGTTTCGGGGGCAATAAATCGATTTAGCTAGGATTTATTTTTAGAAAATGTCTTATTGTCCGTGTTTTTAGGCAATGAAAAACTGCTATAATATCATTAGAATAAGAAGGTAAATTTTGACAGTTTATTTACGATTATATTGTAATATCGTGGTTCGAGCCCAGACCGGCCGACCGACTTTTTTTAAATTTTTTTTTCAAGTTCCTTTCTTTTTTGAGAAAATCTGTTTTTTCGAGCCCTTTTTTTAGAATTTTTTAAAAACACGAAAATTTAAATTAAACTAATTGCACTCATGATTTTTTAATCAAATAACCAGTTCAGTTTTTTCTATTATGTCGCTACGATCAAAAAATATTATTCGTATTTCATCAGTATGTAATTTGTATCTAAATATAATTTCCAAAACACACGAATTAAAAAAGAACCGAGCGAAAAATACCGAGCAAAGCTCGGTCAACCGGGTACTCCTATACTATTAAACCTGCAATTCTTGTATATATATATATATATATATATATATATATATATATATATATATATATATATATATATATATATATATATATATATATATAATCGGGAACTCGGAAACGGTTCCAACGATTTTCATAAAATTTAGTGTCCAGGGAGTTTCGGGGATAATAAATCGATCTAGCTAGGATTTATTTTTAGAAAATATCTTTTTGTCCGTATTTTTAGGCCATGAAAAACTGCTACAATATCGTTAGAATAAGAAGGTAAATTTTGACGGATTGTTAGTGGTTATAAATAGCTTAATTGGTATAATGGTCGGTCACAGAATCTTAAAACCCCGGTTCGAACCCAGACCGACCGACCGACATTTTTTAATTTTTTTTTCATTTTTCTTTCTTTTTTGAGAAAATCTATTTTTTCGAGCCCTTTTTTTAGTATTTTTTAAAAACACGAAAATTTAAATTAAAATCCCGGCGATTTTTCCGGACCGATACGACCTGGGGACCTTCAAGAAAAGAGCTTACTCCTTTCTAAAGGGCCGGCAACGCATCTGCAATTCCCCTGGTGTTGCAGTTGATCATGGGCGGCGGTAGTCACTTAACATCAGGTGAGCCACATGCTCGTTTGCCCCCTCTTCTATAAAAAAAATAAATAATTGCACTCATGATTTTTTATTCAAATAACCAGTTCCGTTTTTTCTGTTATATCGCTAAGATCAAAAAATATTATTTATATTTCATCAGTATGTAATTTGTATCTAAATGTAATTTCCAAAACACACGAATTAAAAAAAATCGAGCGAAAAATACCGAGCAAAGCTCGGTCAACCAGGTACTTATAGTTAATCGCACAACGTGGGCGTGCTTTGAGTTCATCACGTCGAGCATCCAATTCAGAGCAGCGATTCTTCTCAAACATTTTGACCTTGGCTTCCACTAAAGACCTCCACTCCGGTCGTCGAGCGGCTGCTTGCTCCCACTCTAAAGGCTCAATGTCACACTTCTTTATGTGACGCTTAAGTACATCTTTGTACCTGAGGAGTTGTCCGCCATGCTTACACTTGCCCTTCTCAAGTTAAGAGAAAAAGATGCACTTGGTCGTACTCTGGTCTGACATTCGCGATAAGTATCCACGCCAACGGAGTTGTCGCTCCATAAGGTAGGCCTCAATCCCCATGGTATGGGCTCTACGCAGCACTTCCGTGTTTCGAGTATGATCAGACCAACGGATGTGATGAGAATTTTGCACAGACAATGCAAGTGGAAGCGATCCAGCGGCCGTATGGGGCGGCGGTAAACTGTCCATGAATCTGAAGAGTACAATATGTTAGGCAGCACTACTGCCTTATAAATGTCAATTTTAGTAGCCAGCTTTAGGTCATGTGAACCAAAGACCTTTCGATCCAGTTTACTGAATACCGCAGCAGCGGCACCGATCCGACTGTTGATTTCAGCATCAAGGTCACATTTTGATGTTATCGTGCTCCCCAGATAGTAAAATGTATATACTTGCTTAAGTATGTGATCACTGAGTTTGATGGTCAGTGTCTCTTGACCGTAGATATCTTAAGACATCACTCCGTCTTTATAACACTTATCTTTAGACCAACACTACGGCACGACTCATGAAAGGTGGTCACGAGCTGTTGCAGGCCAGCTAGGGAGTCGGTCACAAAACATAGATCATCTGCGTAGATGCTCTCTGTAATAAGTGTGTAAGACACTTTCGTACCGGCCTTAAGTCTTTCTAAGCTGAAAAGATTGCCATCTTTGCGGAAACGAATGTGGATTCCTTCAGGGGTAGTTTATAAGACTTCCTGGACTACAACTGCAAAGTATAACGCGAAAAGTGTGGGTGCAAGGACACACCCTTGACTTCACCTCAGAGTTAACGGGAAGAAATTCTGACTGATCAGCGTTTACTGCGACGCAGCTTAGCATGTCGTCATGCAGGAGTCTCAGAAGTCTCACAAACTTCTCCGTGCATCCAATTTTCCGCAGCACTATCCAGAGGGCTTCTCGCGGTACACTATCGAATGCGCTCTCAAGGTCTACAAAACAGAGATACATATTACGACCCTGTTCTCTGCTTTTTACCTGCAGTTGACGCAATGAGAAAATCGCCTCACTCCTCAACCTCCTCAATCGATTCCGGCAAAATCCTTTCAGAAAGTTTCCTGAGGCGGTTTAATAGAATTTTCCAGGTGCAGAAAGTAGAGAAATTCCACGGTAAGAATTGCAGTTCGACCGGTCACACCTGCCTTTATATAGGGCTCGTATGAGAGATACCTTAAAAAGTATTAGGGACTTGTTCTTTTTCTCACATAACGACAAAAATTTCCCATATCGCCGAATACAAATCCCCACCGTCATACTTTAATAATTCACCCAATATAGAATCAACACCAACCGCGCGTTTATTTTGCTGTTGCTTAATGGCAAGAGCAACCTCGTCAGGCAAGACTGGCTCTTCGGGCTTGAGGCCGAAAGGTTGCTGAGGTAGACAGCGAATATGGTCTAGGTCAACAAAATGATCCACGTTAAGTAGGGTGTTGAAATGCTCCTCACATCGCTCGAGTATTTCCTCCCTGCTTTTAAAAAGCGCTTCACCACTAGTTGAATTTAGTGGAACTTTCGCCATAGAGGATGTACCGAGTAGACGTCGCACCTCAGCATAAAACTTACCGAGCTGGTTTGTATCAGCGAGCCACTTAATCTAACGAGCCTTCTCCTGCCACCACTTATCTTTCGCTTGTCGTGCGAGTTTACGCAGCTCCAGATTACTATAACGCAACTCCTTAACACTTCCACTCCGATGAGTTCTATTGTGCTGCTTTAGGAACCTACGGTGTTTATCAATAGCGTCTGTAAGTATCCCATCATTGTCATCAAACCAGTCCTCATGTTTTCAGAGTCTCAAACCTAAAGTAGATTTAGCGATGTCGAGAATATGAGAAGATAGAGACTCCCAGACAGTATTGATCTCACCTGATTTTAGGTCGAGGGGCTGAGCAGTGCTCAAGGTTTCGGCATATTTAGCCCTCTTGTTAGTATCTTGGAGTTGTTCAAGGTTCAGACGTATCTGTTTAGATCTTTCAGATCTACAGGGACGTGGAAGACGAAGATTTAATTTAATAATAACAAGCCTGTGATCAGTCCAACAGTAAGCACCACGCATGACACGGGTGACTAGGACTTGAGAGATGTCTTTTTGACGCACGATAGCGTAATCGATAAGGTGCTAATGCTTCGATCTGGGGTGGTGCATCCACGTTGCCTTGTACTTGGCAGTTAATTTGAACATTGTATTTGTAATTGCAAGATCTAATTGTGCACAGAAACTAAGCAAGAGTTGGCCACTGCTGTTCATTTTACCAACACCATGTCTACCCAGAACTTTAGGCCAGGCATCATAATCTCGTCCTACTCGGGCATTAAAGTCGCCCAAGAGAAGGATTTGCTCCCTTGGACGGATACGATCTATGCACCGCGTCAATTTTTAGAATTTGTGCTTCATTTCATCAGACTTGTCTAGCGTAGGGGCGTAGACACTGAAAACATTCAGATAGTTTTCACGTCCCATGTAAAGGCGCAATGTGGTAATGCGGTCCAAGACATGTACATGGTATTCTTGTGGTTGAGCAGCAAAATAGTTCTTGACAGCAAAGCCTACACCAGAACTTCGTGGCTCTGAGGAAGCAAGTCCTTTCCAAAAGAAAGTATACAGTCTGCCATGTTCTACCAGCTCTCCTTCATCGTGGAGGTGTGTTTCTCTGAGTGCAGCCACATCAATATTATAGCGACTTAGTTCCCGAGCTACAATGGTAGTTTTCCACTCAGGGCAGACATTTTCTTCTCGGTCAAGAAGTGTGCGCACATTCCACGCGCCAAATGTCATTGATTTTGATAAATTAAAATTTTCATTATTTTTTCTGTGCTGTCGACCGCGGATTTGTGATGCTGAGGCAGCCACGGTCACTACCATCCTAAAGAGTTGGAGTGAGCATTTGTTTAGGCCACCTTTTCTAGCCCCCTCCTCGGCTGAGCGAGAAAAGCAGTGCCTCCCTGAATAGGGCTGCTTCGTCGCCTTGGGTGCTGCCGAATCCGCTCCATCACCCCAATGCGGGGCAGAAACGACCACGATGTATATACTACATCCTCAAGACCGCCTACGTGCGGGAGTCAGACAAAACCCAACGAGCATCACGTTAAGCCTCTCTACCTCCTCCCATCGCCGTAGGACATTGCCTTAGATCGGAGTCCTAATTAGAAGCAGGTCAATTGCGCAGGACATATTAACGTGCACAAGTATACGCGCGAACACAGGTGCACGTACTCGTCTTCGTCCCCGTGGACCCGGGGGAACGGAGACCGTTACGACCGGAGGGACTCGTATAAATGGAACAGTAGGTGTATCAGTGAAAAGGGTACAGGGGGTCAGTTATTTTCCACACTCCCTTAGTCGCCTTCTACGACACCCACAGGTAGATATGGGGATATGGGGTGGTACTATTCTACTCCGCCGCACACCACACGGCATAAAGGTTCTTGTTACTAACCATATGAAACACAACGTTTCTATTTCATGATGGCATTTTATGAGAGATTGGTTAACCTAAAAGCAGACCGGGGTGAGTTAAAATACAGCCGCAGTGACCTCAGCATGCATCTTCATAATCCCAAAAATTTACATTGCCGAACGTGATCTACCGGTGTAGGGAAGATGAGCTTTTCAAACTTGCCTTTTATCACACACTTGACAGGGACGATCTAATTTGACGCTTTTACCAGTCGTCTCCTAGCTTTATACGAAAGCATGACATCTTTATTGAATTTTTATAGTTGCCTTTTACAAAAAACCTGTGACAAAATGCAAAATTGATCACGTTCTTCTAGCACTAAAGAACAGATATTTCGCCAACGCAGCCCAATGGTCCAGTTAGCAAAAGTTGCAATAGAGCGACCATATAGCTAGAAGAACCGACAGTTGATGGGAAGAAGTTTTTGAGTGGCGCCATCATACCGGTCGACAAATTGAGGGGCAGCCCTGGACTAGATATATTGAAGACCGCGTAAGAAATGCAAAAAGTCGGTGGTTGTAAGTGGTTCAAGAACGTTTTTTTTCTTGAAGTTCAGCAGTAGACTTATGATGGACTGTGATGAGGATAATTTTGATTACGAAATATAGTCTAACTATAAGACAGTGAAATGTGGTTTTAATTTAATGAAACGGCATATGTACATGTTAACAGTAGGGATGGGCATTAATGTTGGCAGCTTGTTGCCTTTGTTTTTTTTTTCGTTGACTGCGGTTACAGTTCATTTTGGGCACGAATAAATATACAAAGTCAAATTTATTAAAGAACGTCGGTCGCGGCACATACATGATGTGACCTGACTATAAAATATCGCGAACATGACTAGTGCACGCATTAATCCGTTCCCCTAGGCACAATCACCAACTCTAAATTGAAAATATATTATTTAAAAGCCGAGAATCATAGAACGTTAGACGATGTATTTCGTCACTTTTGAAGTTATGATGTAATAAGTCAGCAGCCATGACTAAAACTTCACCTAAAACCATTGATATGAAAAGTATGCAGCTATATATACAATAGATAATAAAAATAAAAATTCCTATTGAAATATATAACTTAGTAAACAATAAACACTTTGACAACTCTTATGTCACAATACCACAGACTACATAGAGAAATAGAGATATTCATAATACGTTCCGTTCTAACTATTAGTGCATTCTATATTAACTGTCAACCTATCATTTGCAATTCATTCTGGAATACTTAAGCCATATCCTCATCTAAAAAAGACGTAATTAAAAATAAACTATAAAAATAAATCAAAGATCTACCTATTTTAAAAAAGTAAACGCATAATGGTAGTGTTACTTTAATGTTATGGTGAAACCTGTACGACAGATAAAAACGGGACGGGTTTAGATGCGTTAAAAATCTATAAAAAATGTATAGTAAGGAAATGAAGTTTTTATTACAAAGATAATTTATATCACCGGCTTCAATAAAACAAATTGGACCCCGTATTTTAATATACACATAATTCACTATTTTTTGACATAATCACTGGTGGTCGTTTCATATTTTAGTCAGGTCATATTTGACCCATTTTCTTTACGTATTTCGGAGTCGTAAATTTGTCTACGTCAAAATAAAGTATTTCTTTCTTTTAAATGCTTGTAGTATTTTCAAACATTTTTATATAGTCATATTAATTTTGTTATAGTAATTCTAGCCTTTTTCCTGAGCTTTCAATTGAAACGCAATTAAAAAAGTACTCTTAAAACTTGACGTAGATCTTTCGTGGATTCAAAGACGTCTTTTATTTAAATTAAAATGCACACAAAAATAATGCGATGTCGTGCTTAAGGTAAAGTGGGCGCGAAAAGCAGACTTTTCAGGCTTTATAGGTGCGTAAAAATAAATGTTGAAGATTTTTCTTAGTGAATTATGGTGGTCAAAATACGATTGATACATTTTGGCTTGATAGAAAAAATTTGCAAAATTTCCTCAAAATAAAATTGTAATTTTAGATACGTACACTAAGGGAAAAGGCAGTTTCATTCGAATGTAATTAATTTCAATTAAATTCTGGCTATTTGTTCACCAGTAAATACGTGAGTGAATTATGGGTTTGTTTTCAAAAAAAAGTATACATCACTTTAAAAATAAATATCAAATAAATATTGTGCTATTAAATTGCGCGCGGGCCGGCTGAACGGGAGTATATCACCGCTCCCTCGTCCCACCAGTCGTCCGGAGCGCGTTGTAAAGAGTACCCGTGTGCAACTTAATCACGCCCGCTGTCGTCGTATAAACGTAACAATATAAAAAAATATTGGTAACCGTGGTATGCCATTGAAAGGTAGTTAACAAATTAGGCATCCAAGTTATATGTAAAACTGGTTTTGATGCCTTCCTTAGTCCTAGTATCCATTCAAACAGAGATAGCAAGTAATAAACATGTTAATATACTAAGTATGTTTATAACACAAACTTTAGCATTTGTTGTCAAGGGACTCGTATGTAACAAATAGATATACTTTGACCTTGACAAAGTAACGGCTCCGTGGCGCAGTGGCTTAGCAACGAGTAGCTGCGCTGGGGGTCGCGGTTTCGAATCCTGCACGGAACAAGTATTTGTATGGCCTGCAAATTTGTTCTGGGTCTGGATGTTTTGCCTTGTGCAATTTATGTTTGTAAACTGTCTCCGTGATACAGGAAAAAATTCTAGTGTGGGGTAACCTTATAAACAAAATACTGGTAAATTACACTTGAGTGTCTACTGTGACTGGCACATGCCTAGTTTATTTTCATGTTGAAAAGTACTTCGTCATTATTTTATTTGGACACCATAGTCCAAGACGCTTGGGTAAAAAAATATTAAAAAATAATAGTTTTGGTACTTATTAGTTTACAAGAAGTGCCTTGGACGATAGTGTCCAAATAAAATAATGATGAAATACTTTTTAACATGAAAAAAAACTAGTTAAATACCTCGGCAAGTGTGTAATTTTTTTCATGTTAAATAGGCATAGGTACGAGTCATATCATGTTGTACCTGTCTATAATATAATACTATAAGTATCGCCACACGAGAAGGTTCTTCTAGTGCACCCAATTATTATCTGAAACTATTTTATAAATAAACACTGGTAATATCAATCAATTACAATATATTTGTATACTGCGTAGATATGTATTTAACTATTAGTGGGTTATGAAATAATCCTGCACTTATGAAAGTGTTCGCGATGTATCGATGTTCAATATTTATCTTGGAGTATCGAATTCATATTAATTTCAATATTGATTTTATTTAATTTCAATATCTTGGAGTATCGAATTCATATTAATTTCAATTTTGAAGCGACAGTGGCCTAGTGGCAGGGCGCGGACCGCGAACTCAAAAGGTCGCGGGTTTGAATCCACCATTCGACTACTGTCGTGAACCACTCCTAACACAAGCATTTTCAGCTTACCAGGAGTGGTTAAAGGGAATATTAGAAATGTTAATTAATAGGATTACTAATATATATAAAAAAGAATATATTTTAAAATTTTGTATTAATCGACAAAACATTAGGCAACAAAAGAAACCACAAGTATATACTTACTGTGTTGTCGTTTTCTTTTCATCATCCAACCTTCCAGTGATACCATTTTGAGCCTTATCCTACTACATTATGCAAAACATATCTGTATATCGATATTTATCATGCGAATATATCGAAACTTTAGTATTATTTTAAAAAAACGAATCAATATGCTCAAGTGGCAATAGGCCGACCATATAGGTCGAAAAACCTAAAACCGATAGGAAAAACGGAAAGGATTTAAATGTGGATAATTGCTAATTCTAATATCACAAGTAAAAATAGAAAAAAAATTAATGTCTCTTGATATGAAACATATTAGAAGTTTGAAAGGTATATAGTAAAAACGTAAAGAACAGGTCAGTAATATTGTCGTATGGCAGTAATTTTGTACAATGTTCTTATACATTATTCATGACAGTCGTGAAATTACTTGAAATGGAAACAATGTTGATTTTATCTCTGGCAATTATTGCTAGAGTGATAGACAGTAAAGTCTGGACGTTGCCGTTAATGGAATATGTAAATGGAACATACATGCTTTTGGTAGTGGAAATAATTTTTGTTAATTGGTTCACGAGCGTTTAAATAGAAATGAATTTTAATAAAAATGACAGAATAGAATAGAATATTTTTTATTTGTTATAGATTATATGAAATAATTACTGAAAGTCATTTTTTTACTTCACCACTGGTTCGAAAAGAACCTATGTCCTGGGAAGAACCAGCAATAATCACAGTGGTCGTTATTCTTAAAATAAATTATACAATATGAAATGTAATATTTACAAAATTTATTTTAGAAACAACTTGCGACTTCCTCAGTCCCAGGGGATATTATCAACCACATATCCATATTTAGAGATTTATTTACAAATAGAAAATCAATTCTACTTACATGAAAATAAGTCAACTTATTCTAATGGTCGCCGTACTCTGAGCCAGCTGAGACTTAAAATTCATTTATATTATAATAACCCTTTTTATGCATTGTGTATATCACCTTTTTAACTAAAACTACTTTTGTTTTTGTGAACATAATACATTAAATTTTCTTAAATATACTGAGAGACCAAAGTTAATATATTTATTTCCTTAAGTTTTTTTCTGACAGACTCTCGGTTTTAGGTCCTAAATGGCTCTTACGGAACTATTCTGCAAAAGAAAAATAGTTTCTAAACAGCCGCATTTATCCATAGCAAAATCTCATAAGACGTTATGTTACGAAAATAACTAAAATAAACTAAGCCAGCCGCCTCGACGTTAGTGAGACCCCTTTTTTACTACACGGCTTAGTCTGCTTGATAGTTAAGATATATGGTGGCCCCATTGGAGCTTTGCATCGTCAGTGATGCCAAGAAAAACGGTGGATTAAACGGGGCTCAGTTCTTCAACATTAAAAAAACCCACTGGTATTCAGATTTTTAATATTCTTTGTGTAAATTTAATACACTTCATTTTGTTACTACACTAGAAAGAGGCTCTAAACACATGTCACTCCGTGGGAGACGTAAGAAGCGACAGAGGTAGACAAACAGCAGATTAGCAGTAGCAAATTCTTGATTACAACTAAAAATAATAAAACACTGCGGTTGACAACCCGCCTGCGAAGCGTGGTAATTGTGGAAAATCCTCCTTATAAAGCAATATATGGGGGAGGCCTTGGTTCAGCAGTGGACTTTTATAGTCTGTAGTGGACGGATAGGTGGAATTTCATTGGTGCCGGCGTGAATCGAAGACGGGTTCTACGCCTTCGTGAATATACACTTAGACTTTTACATAAAAAGCTATTTTTTAGGAAATGATGTTGTGTAATTTGTAAACAAGTAAAATATTGCAGTTGTAATATTATATTACCATTATTATGTAATGTTATAATATTTATTGCATAGCTGACTGTACGAGGAAGCTCAAAATCAGTCAGCTGGATGTGTAGAGGTCTATGCTCAGAATTTCATTTTGTGATAGACTTAGAGATTATGATGAACGTCATATCGATTATCTACCTTTTTATAGCGTAGGGTGACAAACGAGCATACAGTCCATCTTATGGTAAGTAGTTACTGTGGCCCATAAATATCTATCCTCGTTTATGAATCAAAATGCAGATGCGTTGTCACCCGTGAGGACTAAGATGGAATTCCTTGTTACCAGTAAAATAGGTCTCCATTTCTCGACACTCACCATACGAAACACAGTAGCATTAAGCTACTATTTTGTGA
The DNA here is from genome assembly GCA_036936625.1 of Parnassius smintheus behrii. Classification (NCBI taxonomy): domain Eukaryota; kingdom Metazoa; phylum Arthropoda; class Insecta; order Lepidoptera; family Papilionidae; genus Parnassius; species Parnassius smintheus. Next base: position 5,696,371 of record JAUPFT010000003.1, read on the forward strand.
TGGTATTGTGTGAGAACGTGGTCCTTCCCCGGTTGAGCCGACCCATTCGTGCTACAACTATACTACTAATATAATTGCAGCGCGGCTCTACCATATATAAAATATTAATACGCGTATACCACGTATAAAATAATAAATATATACCTAGTGGCATTTAGACAGGTTCACGTTTATGCCAAACACTGTGGACGAGTCAGAGATGTGTTGCAAATCATCAATTAATAAAGAGATTTAAAGATATTTGAGGTTTCTGCTTGTGCATATAAATGCAGATCATCAGCATACAGATGGTAATTTTGCTGTTATCAGAAGGATGCTACTTCTCATCTTTCGCCTCAGTTTCCCATGCCCTTGCCCTTACGATACCCACGAGAAAATATTGAGTAGTGGGTAATCTTACCCGCTTCTACACGGGTAGGAACAATAGAGATAATAAGAATTTTAAAATATTGCTGAAAGATTGCTTGAATAAGCTGCCAATATATGTCAATGCAATTAAATGGATAGTTAAAGTATATTAGGTATCTGTCTTTTATAATATATTAATTTGCAGTCGAAAATTAAATACAGCTTGTTGAATATAAAAAGCTAAAATTAAATGATTTACTTTCGAATTTCAGCCAATATGTGGCCACTAGTCTGTATGAATATGCATAATACAAATTCTTGGTCTTTGTAGAGAACAAATACCAAAATAGAATATAGATATTCCATCTTAGGCCACCGGGGTAACTACACATGTGCATTTTGATTCTAATTCGAGGATAGTGTAGATGTATATGGGCTACAGCATACACATACCATCAGTTCAACCTTTTTGTAGGCTCAACTTCGACAGCTTTGTGGCCCAGTGGCTTAGCAATAAGTTACGGCCCTCAGTGCTACGGGTTTGAATCCCACACGAAACAAGTTACAGAATAGATTCAGGAGAAAATACTGGTGTGGCGATAAAGTTTTAATAAAATAATAAAACTGAGTGCTTATTTGTCACACTTATTCTACAAAATGGGAATGATAATTAAAGAAATAACTATAACAAGTTACACGAATTGTTCGCAGTTGCGGTTTCATACTATAGAGTAAACGTTATGCATCGTTGCGGCTTTCAGTCGCAGTGGTTAGTTGCATATTTATGAGATTAATGCTCACGGATTGCGCTGTCACCGGAGGAGAGTGCTATTCATTTTCTACGGTGTTTATTTATTTTGGTAATCAAGATTTGATTTTAAGCCGGTCATATATTTCAATGAATTAGTTTATGTTTAAAATTCTCTCTCCGTTATTGATGCTGCTTCACCTTGTTGCTGGTCAGAGCTTTTTTGTATTATGTATACAATACGCGTACATGCTCATTGTTTAAGAGTACTCTACCTCGTACATTTAACTATCTTCAAAATATCGCCAATTTGGTAAATAAACTCGCTCCTACAAATTTATTTTGTCATTAACTCGCTTCTGCAAATTTGTTTTGAACGTGGTACGAGTAGAGCCATGGTGCATCTATATTAATTGTATAGTTGTAGCACGAATGGGTCAAATCGACCGGAAAAAACTGCGCTTTCACGTAATAACAGCGTCAAATAGCAGCTTAATACTGCTGTGTTTTGTATGGTGAGTGTAGAGAACCGGAGACCCTTTTTACTGGAAAAAAAGCATTCCATCTTAGTCCTCAAGACTGACAACGCATCTGCATTTTGATTCGCAAACCAGGATAGATGTAGATTTATATGGGCCACACCAATCACTTACTATCAGGAGGACCGTGTGCTCGCTTGTCACCCTTTTTTCTATTTAAAAAAAACTATATATTTCTAATTTATTTAAGAAAGTGTTCAAACTACCTAAGCATTTTTTTCTTAATCCTGGTCACAAGATCTTACAGATCACTTTTTTCTCTAATTACAAAATTTCTTAACCTATCGTTCAATCTATTTTTCCACAGGCGAAATTATAATTTTATTTGTAAACGTATTTGTTGTAATATACTACTGTTTTTAAATTATGTTTTTGACAGGGGAAGAAACAATGAAAAAAACTTCGCAAGTATACAATTTTTTCAATATAATCTAGTCGTTTTTTTTAAATTTATTTCCGTTAAATTTCTGTTAAACCTATTGTTTAAAATAATTTTTTTTTTATTGGAAAATATTAACAATGCTGTAAACATTACTAATATTCACCTTTACCGCTCGTGGTAAGCTTAAATTGCTTGTGTTACGAGTGGTTCACGCCAGTAGTCGAATGGCGGATACGAACCCAACACCTTTTTGAGTTCGCGGTCTGCGCCCTGCCATTAGGCTACTGTCGCTTTTAAAATTAATCAGTTTTTAAATTATATTGATAAATTGTATAATTATTTAAAGCGCCACATATCTCTTATTGTTTATTTAGTAGTTAATTAATGTCTTCTTGTACTTGAATTTATATATGATCCGGATCTGGAAATGTTTGGATATTTTGAAAGAAATTGATATTCATTTTAAAATAGCTTAAATTTGATTAGGAAAGGTATGATAACTTAAGCATGAAACATCTTCGATTTGGTGGACCGTGGGTATTCCTGTCAATAATTTTTAATTCTTGTCTAAAACATGCATACTAAACGTTATAGTTTAGCGTGTAATAGTTATATAGCCCTGTCGATAAAATTAAATCAAGTAGTTTGGCTGACAGGTGTAACCATAGACCGATATCTACGACTACAATTTGTGCTAAACTGTTTGGCATTTATTAGGCGTTATTTCAAAATATATTCTTATAAGCGACGCTCAATTTGCATTAAAATAAGATAGTTCTACTGATGTGGAGATTTCTGTTTTAAAACAAACCGTTAGTTATTATAATAAACGGAAAACAAATATATATATATATATATATATATATATATATATATATATATATATATATATATATATATATATATATATATATATATATATACAAATTTCGTGGACCTCAGTAGAGCTTTTGAATGAGTGATTTATAAATATTACTATAGAGGAACTTACACGAAGCGGGAGCAGTAATCATTCAAATCAAGGCAAATTAATGTAGGAAAGTGGCGTGATACATACTCAGGAATTTCTCCTACGAAGCGGTTTGAGGCCAGGAGGGCTACCCTCGCCTCTCCTCCTTAATCGTTATGTTAATCAACTAATCAAGTAGCTCTGAAGCATCAGACTGGGTTGTCACATCGGCTCTGAATGCTTTAATAACTTGAGCTGATGATGCTGATTATATGGTGCTGGTGCGTGCCTCGATGGGTGCGCTGCGTGCACTACTCCAGATATGTGAAAAATATGGATGTAAACAATGGATCGAAACCTATTGTACAACGCCAATAAATCTGTCTGTTTGCTTTTTAAGAACAGTTCAACTTCATTGAGGGATCTCAAGTGTATTTGAGTAATTCCCAATTGGAGTAGCTAAAGACGCTCAGATACTTGAGTCATGTTGTTACTTAGGGTCTGTGTGATGGTTCCGAAATGGATTGCAATCGAAGTTTCTCGTGGTGTTCTTATGGCTCCAAACTGGCGTGGTTTTCTGTTTACTGTCAGCCATTTCACACCCCTCAGCTTATTTCCATAAGCAGACAAATTTAACAGCCTTATCAGCAGACTAATTACACTAAAGAACAGTATCGCAGGCTGAAGGTGTGAATGATGCGTTCCGTGTGTTGTTCCGTCAGCCGCGATACTGTTGTGCGTCCCAGATGTTTGCAGGGGTCTGTATCGCTAGTTTTTTTTTTATAGAAGAGGGGGCAAAAGAGCATGCGGCTCACCTGATGTTAAGTGACTACCGCCGCCCATGATCAACCGCAACACCAGGAGAATTGCGGGTGCGTTGCCGGCCCTTTAGAAAGGAGTAAACTCTTTTCTTGAAGGTCCCCAGGTCGTATCGGTCCGGAAAAATCGCCCTTGATAAACTATTCCACAGAGAGGTTGTACGTGGAAGAAAACTCCTTGTGAAACGTACAGTGGTGGACCGCCAAGCATCCAGATGGTGTGGATGGTATCGGGACGTTTGCCGTGTCGTGCGTTCACGAAATTTGGCGGCTGGGATTAATCCGAACAATTCCTCAGAGCACTCCCCGTGATAGATGCGATAAAATACGCAAAGAGATGCAACATCTCTTCGCAACGCCAGTGAATCGAGCCGATCGGAAAGCACTCGGTTGTCGACGATTCGAGCCGCTCTGCGCTGGATGCGGTCAAGTGGAAGGAGCTGGTACTGGGGAGCCCCAGCCCAGAGATGGGAACAGTATTCCATGTGCGGCCGAACCTGCGCCTTGTAAAGTTGCAGGCGGTGTGCCGGCATGAAATACTGTCCCGCTCTGCTGAGCACGCCAAGCTTTTTAGAGGCCAATTTGGCCTTCCCTTCCAAGTGACCACGAAACTGCACGTCACTCGATATGTCGAGGCCGAGGATTCCGATACTGGCTGAGGCAACAAGGGGAGTACCTTGAAACTGAGGGGATACGACAAAGGGGTTCTTTTTAGCGGTTAACGCGCAAACTTGTGTCTTCTGGGGGTTAAACTGGACTAGATTTAGTCGTCCCCAATCCGAGACTCTGTTCAGCAAAGATTCGACTTCAGACACAAGTTTGTCCCGGCACTCGGAGACGTTTTCCCGAGAAATATTGGCTCGGCCGGTGTAAAGAGCTTCACCAGTGCTGTCATCTGCATAGCAATGAATGTTACGGGTATGCAACATATCATTGATAGGCAGAAGAAACAGCGTTGGCGATAGCACGCAGCCCTGTGGAACACCAGCATTAATAGGCTTGCAATTGGAGCTTGCACCGTCTACAACGATCTTGATGCTCCGATCGATCGATTGATAGTTGAAAAACGCGGAGAATATTCTATTAAAATTATTATCAGCATTTGTGCATTTAGTTAGATTTTAGCAGGTGGTCAAAATTATCAACATCAAATAATAATATTTAATTATTTAATTAAGTATTTAATAATAAGCTGCTGGTGATAGGAGGACCAATTCTTTTCTCACTCAAAAGCTAAGTTTGGACTGTATGATAATTTTAGTTTTTAGGTTTAGTTTTTTTTTACTTTTGGTATTAATAATATTTGAATGTATTTAGTTAAGGAAAATCTTATAGTATATGATAGATGGCGGTATCAATAACCGGTTAACGTCAACGTAATAAAACCCATACCGGCAACGGGCGGCAAGTGCGAGACGCCCGGCACTGTGTGCACCGGATCTTCGATCTGTCCTCCAAGCTTGACGATTGAGTTAAATTCTGCCTACCCCGGTAGAGCTCCATATCCAACAGTGGATTTTTACAGCTGATAAAAAGAAAAAAAATTAGATATCTAGTAAAGTAAAATGTAAATTCATTTTATAAAATATTTTCACTATTCTTCGGAGCGCTTGAATATATAAGTTGTTTTTGTAGTGGAGTGTGAAACGTGGCAGCGTCTCTGTAAATTTACTTTTAAAAATACAAACCGCATCTAGTTAAGTACTCTACTAATTAAACAAAATAAAACCTTTTTTTAATTTATTTATGTTCACCCATCAAGATACAGAAGCAGTCTTATCGTAAGTTTGTACAAAGGTTCTACTTGTTCCATAATTTGCTGAAATATCTTCCAGTAGACCCATAAAGGAACTTATATTTAAATGGCAAACTTAGTGCATACATTACTACTACTAATGAATAAATAATATACAAAATGTTACAAAAATTATATAAAATAAAACAATAAATTATAATAAAACAAATCAGGAGATAAAAATAATAAATTCGATAGTTACATATGATATATATAAAATAATACTAATATAGTAGAACAATGTATATTAATTAACAAGATGCAAAGAAGTTATCTCTAAGACGTTTCTTAAACACCAATAAAGTTTCGGAATTTCTTATATTAGACGGTAGTGAGTTCCATAACCTTACCGCGTGAACTAAAAAGGATTGGGAGTAAAAACCGGAATTATAGACGGGAAAGTCAAGAAGAGTTTTAACAAGGGATCTGCATGGTTTATCCGGAGGATGGGTGAAGAAAAATCGGCTTCTGAGTTATGTGGGAGAGGAAGAGTTGTGCAAGATGTTATAGAGGAGACATAACAATCGAGTGTTCCTTCGAAGTCGAATTGGGAGCCACTTGAGTTGCTTGCGAAACTGAGGTATACGGTTAAATTTCTTGAGCCCAAATTTAAACGGTTTTTCAACTCGCTATTACTCGTTATTGCTACTGGATCAAAGTGTTAAGATATTGGAGTTTTTGTATAAAAGAGTGATCCTGATGATTTATTCTAATGGTAAATTAATGCAGTGGTCAAATATATATATATATATATATATATATATATATATATATATATATATATATATATATATATATATATATATATATATATATATATATATATATATATATACTGCTGTGTGGCAGCGGCCTAGAATACTGCCACTCCCTCTCATCCCGTTGATGTCTTTACGTGGTAGAGCCATGCTGCAGTTATATTAGTAGTATAGATGTAGAACGAATAGGTTGGCTCAACCGGAGAAGGACCACGCTCTCACAGAATACGAGCGTAAAATAATAGCTTAATGCTGCTGTGTTTCGTATGGTGTCAATCATCCCAGTCTTCGTCGAACCAAAAATGCCCAGGCCTGTGATAGGCAGCAGCGTTATAGATGCAATGGCAGACCCATTACTGCAATCGCTAATCCACTCGCTACATGGTGTTTCAGGGCAAATCCTCGCATGTAAAGCACTGCAAAAGCACGGCTCCTAGTTCCATTATTATATCGTCCCAATATTCCTGGTCGCGGTGGCGGACATACCGTCGATGAGGCAGAGGGTGCTAAATATCCCCGCGAAAGGGCAAGTTATCACCAAAAACGAGATTTGGCAATGTATATATATATATATATACGGACTCTGTGGCAAAGCGGACACATTTTCAAACTCGAAGCAGATCTAGAAAATAGACGATGGCATATTGTAGGTTTAAGTTAAGCTCGAAGAGAGGGGGAGGACACACCCTGCACTCGGGTCATTTTCTTCTCCCTTCTTCCAAAAAGAAGCTACTAATTTGTTTCAATATAAAATTTAATGATTTGATTCAATGAGTTAGGTTAGGTTTCATTTCATTCATCTCATTAAATTTCATTTTCATTTCATATTCATAAAAAAATTCTACTGAAGACTTGGCCTACGCAGAATGGGTGAAGAAAAAAATCTCTGCTTATATTCTTTTACGATTGGCGCCATTTTCCAAAAATGTTCTTTGCGAGTTTAGTTGTTTGTTGCACAAAATGAGTAATTTCGACGATATTTTATTTGAATTAACACCATCGGAACTCAGTATAATTGCGCAAAATGCTTCGGAGAACATTTTACCGGAAAAGTCAAAAAGTCGCTACATATCTACATACGACGAATTTATTGCTTGGAGAGAAGAGAAAAAATACAAATAGTTTTCCAGAAAATGTTATGTTGGCATACTTCTCCGAAGTCTCAGCAAAATTAAAACCTTCTACGTTATGGCCGAGGTTTTCGATGATAGAAAGTGTGCTAAAAATAAGAAACAACGTGGATATAAGTGAATACCCAAAACTAATTGCTTTCTTAAAACGACAATCAGACGGTTTTACAACTAAAAAGTCGAAAATATTAACATCGAATGAAGTGGAAAGGTTTTTGAACGAAGCTCTCGATGATCGTTATCTAGCCACAAGGGTAATTTATTAATAAATACTTATATTTTTCTTCAGTATTTAGTTTACGAAATCACATAATACAGTCAATATATTATTTATAAAATTTATTATATTTATAACACCTTTAACAAATATACATGAACATGAACAATCAAAATTAATAATTGTTTGTCTCAAACAGTAATTATGTAACCTAAAACTTCCCCAGTTGGTATAAAAAACTGTACCAATTTCAATGTATAATATGTGAATTATAACTTTTATAAGTAATAAATGATTAGTTAGTTGAGTTTATTGTGTTTTTATTATTTTATTAAATTGCTTCATTTTTAGTTGTTCATACACGTGCGGAACCGTCATTGCAACTTGTTCCGACTGTCAACCCTCACCTTTGGCTGCGCCTCGACTCGGGTAGACATTTGTTGAAACTCTTCGCAATGACAGGCTTTCCACGCTCGTAATGAAATACACTATTTAAATTAAGTAGCTATAAATTGACGAACTTCGACTTTTTTCCTTTACATGTCTAGAGCCTTACTTCTTGCCAATTTTCATGATTCTATTTCGACGGGATTTACCCTATAGATTTCGGTAAGTGAGTTAACGATGATCAAAATATTTGACATTACTAGCCTCATCTTTTGATTGTGTTGACTTAGAAGTTTTATTATTTTATGTGTTCAAGAAACGGTACACTTTATTATTTTATATTAATTTCAGCTTGTTACCTCTACGCGTCTTTAAGAAAAAAGACTTTACATACGATGTGACTCAAGTCGCGTCCACAAACACAAGTGCACACAGTAGCACAAACCTTAGTGGTTTTTGTATGCGACTTTTTAGCATATTTTTTCTTGTAATGCTTTTAGGTAAATATAGGTATTGTAAAGTTAATACGTTTTGTCTTATTACCATTTAAGAGCAACTTATTAGCGTTAAATATAATAATAATAAAATAAGTTCACGGTGGAAAATGGAGGTGAAGTGGAAAATATAGTTTTTAATGTAAGTACATAGTAAATAAGTCTAAATAGACGACACTATAACTGTTACAGTAAACTAGTTATATTGTTAGGGCGCCTTTTTTCGTAAAAAAATTACTGTATAACTAATTAAAAAAGGCCTACATAATTTTTAATGTTAAAAATACAAAATGAGATACATTTTATAGATTAATTATTGATATATTGTGATATTGCACTCGGCTTAATTTTGTTTTGTTATTTGCTCTATTAGTTCATAGTGCTCACAACATTTTCAACGATATGAATGTAACTTGAAATTGTTGAGTATTAAATAAAAAATAAAATTTCTTTCACTCATAGCTTATTGTAAAAATGGAAACGTCTTTTATTTAAAAAAAAATCCTAGAGCTCATCAATCAAGTGAGCACGAAGAGTGTACTCAGCACCAGTAGCTATTTGTTACCTGAGAAACAATCGACGTCTTCGACAAGCGCCGAGTCATTAGTTACTTGTCAGTCTTGTTTATTTTTATTTTATTTTGTAGAATAAAGGTGACAAGCGAGAACATAGCTTACCTAATAGTAAAAGGATGCTATGGCCCGTAGAAATCTACATTTATCCCTGATTAAGAATCAAATCAAAGAAAGCCGTGGTAGCTCAGTGGTTAACGCTCGCTGTAAATATAACAGAACGCGAGTAACCCGGGTTCGATCCCCGCCGGCACCATTGAAATTGTTAATTGCAATTTTAAGTGCTGATTTACCACGTGCTCGGCGGTGAAGGAAAACATCGTGAGGAAACCTGCACGTCTGAGGAATAAGAAAAAAAATTCGAAGACATTTGAAGTTCGTCAACACGCATTTGGGCAGCGCGACGGACACTTCCTTGCCCTAAACCCTCTCACAAATGAGAGGAGGCCTGAGCCCAGCAATGGGACGTATATATAGGCTGTAACTTTACTTTACTCAGAATCAAAATTTTGATGCGTTGCCACCCTTGAGGGCTGAGATAGATTACCTCGTTACTAGTAAAACGGGTCTGCGGTTTATTTTATATAATTACCATATGATACACAGCAGTAATGAGCTGCTGTGTATCATATGGTATTCTGGAAAAGCTTGTGCGTTCTCCGTCCGAGTGGACTCATTTGTGCTGCAACCACAATATAACCATAATAGTAGCTGCAACGTGGCTCCACAACGGAGTCTTCAAGGTCAATGCTATTACGTGTGACGACTGCATTGAAAAGTTGTAAAGAAAGAATCTCAATCTCAGTGTGATCATAAAACAGTTTGCAATCGGAGACGGTGATATTCACGAAGCAACACTAAACGTTGAAACAATAAAAATATATTGTTTTGTTTATTAACGTTTCTTGCTGTACTAAAGAAAATGGAAATTATGACATCACTTCGGTGTCTGCCGGTCTGTCGTAAAGATTTGACTTTAAGAATATTTCATGTTGATTGACGTTGACGATCATGGTTACAATAGTAATATTTTAGGGCAACGAAAGCCTAAAATAGACATGACGTCAAAAAATCGAATTATAAATTCAGGAGAGGTAATAGGAAAACAAAAAGAAGTAAAAACAAATAGATCTCTGTTTATTGGATGCTTTTAAAAATAATGTTAGTTTCTGAGAATTTCTTGGCAGAAAAACTCAACAATTGATTTTTTGGCCCGACCCGGGATTCAAACCCAGGACCTCATAATCACCAGTCGCACTACTACAACTACTGGACCAACGAGGCAGTCGCTTTTAAAAATATCCACTATTTTGTACCTAATTAAATTTATAATAATTATTTCACTTTTTGTAAAACTTTAGTGATAAACTAATTCATAGTCTACCTGATAGCGATTGGCTACTCAATATACATAGATAGGTCATGCACACCTGTAGGCAACCTCAATGAAAGAATGCTACAGATGCGTTGTCACTTCTGGGGACCAAAATGGAATGCCTGTAGTTATACTGGCTTTATGTACATTCGCGACCAGAACACAGTAGTGCAAGCGTTACTGTTGGGCGGCAAGAATAGGTAAGATAGTGGTTCCGGCCCAGACGGACTCCTAGGCTGAATAGAAGTAGAATAGAAGAAGAAGTAGTCCTACCATCAAGTAAAATTGAATGTTTGACTGAATGTTTCAACAAAGGATTGTGCGGAAGATCTACATAAATGAAAGTATCATATAAATAGGTAATCATGTTGTTATTTATAAAAAATACAAGAAATGACACTATAATCTTGTTCTGCGCAGATCATCTCATTGACAAAAGTTCGGTATGAAGGACATTATTATTGTTATTTACTCCTCCTTAATACTCGACTGCTTAATTATCTAGAAAAATTCAGCATTATCTCTAGCTCACAGTTTGGTTTTAGGCCTGGATTATCTACCGAGGACGCAGTATTGTCCCTCACGTCCCTTATTACGGATCAAGTCGACCGAGGAAATAAATGCATGGCTGTTTTTCTAGACTTGAAAAAGGCTTTCGATACCGTCTCCCTTCCCACCCTTTTACATAAACTAGAGTGCGTCGGTGTCCGAGGCGTACAGCTTAAATTGCTAAGTAGTTACCTACGAGAGCGCACCCAAAGAGTGAAAATTGGTACTCACGTGAGTAAAGACATGGACATAACCTTCGGTGTGCCCCAGGGGAGTGTACTTGCCCCAACTCTATTTCTAATCTATATAAATGACCTCACCAATCTAAACATTGAAGGTGGTAAAATTTACTCTTACGCCGACGATACTGCGATAGTTTTTTCTGGAACTTCGTGGAACAAGGTACACGAGACGGCCCAAAGTGGTCTTTGTAAAATTTCTGACTGGCTAAAAATGAACCTTCTAACTTTGAATATTAATAAAACAAATTATATGTGCTTCTCAATAAATAAAAGAACTCAACCAAAAAACGATTTTACATTAAAACTACATGAATGCGATAAACTAGATTACTCAATTTGCAATTGCAAAACGCTACAGAAGGTTACATCAACTAAATACTTAGGATTAATATTGGATCATCGACTATCCTGGCATCCACATATTGAATATATGACCGAAAGAGTGCGTAAACTTATTTGGATTTTCAAAACCTTGAGACATATTACATCACACAAATTAATAAAACAGATATACATTACTTTGGTACAATCTGTCTTAGGATATTGCATTTCTGTATGGGGTGGGGCTACTAAAAGCAAATTCTTGGAGGTTGAACGTGGTCAACGCTGCCTTCTTAAAGTCATGTATTTCAAACCACGCTGGTATCCCACTACAGCATTATATAAATTTTGCGACGTGCTAACCGTGAGACAGTTATACATTTTAGTGACTGTTCTAAAAATTCGTAAAACTATACAGTTTGACTCCATTGTAGATAATAGAAGAAGAAAAAAATATGTAACCAAACCTATTCGCACGAAAACAGTGTTTGCCAAACGCCAATATACTGCAAATTCTGTGTACCTTTACAACAGCATTAATGGTTTGTTGGACATTCATACAACAACTCACCATGATTTCAAAAAATCTGTAACTACTTGGTTAAAAACACAAAATTACGAAGACCTTGAGGCACTTTTACACCATGCCTCGTGAAATTTAAATCATTTAATCAACACACATACCACACACATACATCGTTCACACACACACACACACACACACACACACACACACACACACACACACACACACACACACACACACACACAAACACACACACACACACACACACACACACACACACACACACACACACCATTCATCACCCATACCATTTGCGTTTTCATTTAAATACGTTCAAGTAATACATTATTAACCTTATTTAAATCACCGCTAATTTAGAACAATGTAAATCGTGTAATTTATAACAATGTAATGAAGTGCTTTCCTATTTATTGACTGTTATAGATAAGGAAGAGCGGGGACTCCTGACACAGGTTTTCTTTTAAACTTACTAGGAGGACCCATCTACTATATTGTTAATGTATGTTATTTTAAGGAAATAAAGCATTATTATTATTATTATTACTTACAAAAATCACGATGAGCTTAAGTGATCGATGATCGCAGCAGTCGAGTTTTACATTGCACACCTCAAACTCGAAGTGGAGAGGATGGCGCTACTGTTCACGTGTCAACGTCAAGATACCATCCACCCATTACAGCTTATAATTCTGTTCCATTCTATTCTCATAAAAGTCCACTGCTGAACATAGGCCTCAGTTATAGATTGCCTCTTAGGGTAAGTTTCCCACAGCTGGCACGTTGGCAAGCTCAGTTTTTTTATGATTTCGAGTTGTTATCATGAATATGCTGTTAGATATTCGTCTATATATGTTTTAGTATTTCGGGCAGAGCTTATATATTTATTAACTGATTTAAATATTTTTAATGATTTTTTTAAATGTTAAAAAAGTTTTGCTTATATCCACTCAATGAAATAAAATGATGTGTCTTACCTAGTTTGAAGAGCACCTCCCGCCCTCCCTCAGTTGCGTGCACTATCGCCGTCATCACTTTCCCAGCACCACTACTCCCATAAGAGTATGCACTAGGAACACAACACCGTCGATTATACACGTGTTCTGCCTCTTCACGAGGCGGTCTTCAAGTAAAATAGACTCTGCGCAGGCTTACCACTAAGAAAATTATTTTTAGTCGAGTTCAAAAAAAGAGAAGGCTTACAATTCGACTGTATGTTTTTTGTATGTGTGCTACGCGATATCTTCGCCACTTTACAATTGTGAAACGATTTTGACGATTTTTTTTAATAAATAGGTAAAATTCAGTGGTGCTCATTTTTTATAGATTAAGAATGACGAACAGATACACAGCCCACCTGATGGTCAGTGGTTGCTGTGGTCCATAGATGTCTACATCTATGTGTATGCGTTCCCTGCATGAGTCGTCGTGAGCGCGGTCACCCCCCGGTTGAGCTGACACATTCGTGCTAAAACTAGATCACTAATATAACTGCAGCATGGCTCTACCACGTTTAAAGATTTAATTAGTCATTTCAAAAAATTGAGAAAAAGAAAAATTGTAGCATATACCTAAGTGTTAAATATATCGCATTCACACACACTCTATCTAACTATAGCTATAGCTACTAATATGTAATAAATATTTATTAAAATTTATAAAGTTCTTATTGTGTTAAATGGGTTATACTTCATGGTTGATCCCACATGAAATATAACCATTTATTGAAAATTATCTTTAACATCTAAATATATGCACATATATGCGCACTCACGTACGCACGTTCGCACGCACGCATGCACGCATGCACAAACTGCTGTGAGGCATTCTTACTTAGTCCACTCAGATAACAACAAATCTGTTGACTTCTTTGCTTGAAATAGGTTGCAGGCATCCAGGGTAAGTCAAGTAGGGACTGCAATTTTTGTTTCATACTGTAATTTTAAAAAGAACACCCGATAAATTGATAAATATGCAGTAAAACACAACTATCATTATCATTATTACAGTCCTTTGCGAGTTCACAGTTGAAGTCTCCCCTACCGGTTGCCGGTTCTTCAAGCTATATGGTCAGTCCATCGCCACTTCAGCTTACTAATCTACAACACTATTAAACTACTTACAATACCCAATAATTAGGCTAATTTTACAAACTAATGGAACATTATTACCGTTTTTAATCAAACCAAAGAAATTTGAAAGCATATTTCTAAAGCTGAAATATAGGCTGGAAAACAAAACAAATGTTACCACAAATAAACAAAACAACATAGGAAGAACGATAGACAATAGACTTAATGGAAATGTCTATCGAATCGTTCGTTCTTTGACTGCACTGTCACAGTGCGATAGCTATTTCCGAAACCGTTAGTCCATTATGTGTGAGTGCCGTAGTGACAGACGATTACTTTTGTGTGCGCAGATTTTTCCCGCAGTGACAGTCAGTTTTGTACCGAGAAAAAATGCTATGGTCTCTTCACTTCCGTCCGCCGGAGGCCGGTTTGCCGTATGATGCAATAGTTAAGGCTATTAAAAAAAAACTACAAAATAATTGAAATCTACGACGAGTCACTGAAAAGTCACGTAACTTAACATAGAGATATATTATATCGTTCTTATTCATTTGTATACTGTTACAGGAGCGTTAAAGATGCGTGAATTGTAGAAACTCAAGATGACCAACCTGTACCGTGTAGTGGTGATGTGAGAATATCCATTACCTTATTTCATTCAGTGGGTGTCGTAAGAGGCGACAGAGAGAAATTAAAACAGGAGATAGGTAGCAGCATATTAATAATGTCCTCTCGACCGAATTACGGTCATGGCGGCGTGCCTCAACGGAGACTAGCCATCGGCGCAGGATAAGATTATAGTGCCCAAGTGTATTCGCAAGCACAGGTGCACTCTCTATTCCTTCACTCTCATAATCCGATGGGACGAAAAACCAACACGACCGGAGAGAGATCAGGCGAAGGACCAACGTCTTTACATATTTATCAAGGATCAGCAGTCGCACTAGTACAACCACTAGACCAACGAGGCAGTTAAAGCAGCATATAACAGATAATAACGACTCAAAATAATAAAAAAACTGCGGTTGCAGATCCAACTGTCAAGCGTGGCAACTGTGGCAAAATCCTACCGATGAAGCAATCTGTCGGAGCGCCTGTGTTCAGCAATGGATTTTATAGGCTGCAATGGATAGATGAGTCGATACAAGCTGGTTAACCTCGAAGAACGGCAACGGGAACCAGTGTCAAAGATGCAAAATGTCTGGTGCAGTCAATTCGCCTGCAAAGAGTGGTGATTAAGGCAAATCTTCCCTACTAGAGAGGCCCAAGTCCAGAACTAGACTTTGTAAGACTAAAGAATAAAAATTAGAAACGTAGATGGATTTTCCACCATCAGTAGATCACCAGACCCGTGGTGTATGGTATGCAAGTGTAGTTGGAAAAAATGTAGTATGATGTATATTTTAATTTCTTTAACTATGTATATTACTTATCTCACAGAATACCAGCGTAAAATAATAGCTTAATGCCGCTGTGTTTTGTATGGTGACTGTAGAGAACCGGAGACCCTTTTTACTGGAAACGAGGCATTCCATCTTAGTCGTCACGGGTGACAACGCATCTGTATTTTGTTTTCTAATCGAGAATAGATGAAGACGTCTATGGACCGCAGCAACCACTTACCATCAGGTGGACTGTGTGCTCGTTTGTCACCCTATCCTAAAAAAATATATACCTACGTTAAAGGTCGCGTTTTACTACACGTTTAATTGGATATTTAGTTTCACAAAACGTTATAAGATTGCTTTCTGGAGAGCTAAGTAGTAGGAATGTAAATAAATCCGAGCTAACTGATCAACTTTGTAAAATTGAAGAGGCAAGAGAACTAATAGTCCACCTAATGATAAGTGACTACCGCATCTCATGGACATCCGGGACCAACTTTAAACAAAGAAAGCTGCAGATGCGTTGTAACTACTGTGGACTAAGATTGACTACCTTCAGCCGGCAAGTATTTTGGCTCTCTATACTGGAGCACAGCGGTACACAAACTGTTTATCCATATAAATACATAACAATGTGGTATCTGCCACCTAGAACAAATTGTAATTAGTGTATTTTCCATATATGGTAGGGCCATACTTGAGCTATATTATATTTGTACCACGAATGGGTGAGCTTGACCGTAGAAGTACCATGCTCTCACAGAATACCAGCGTAAAATAATAGCTTAAAGCTGCTGTGATTCGTATGATAAGTGTAGAAATCCGAAGAATCATTTTACCGAAAATGAGGCAGTCTATCTTAGTCCTCAGGATTAAATGCACCTGCATTTGATTTTTAATCGAGGACAGATGTAGATGTCTGGTGGAGCAACTGGTTCCTGGGTTCGAATCCTAATCGAATGACCACAAAATGGTTGGACCACAAGGTCTCGGGTTTCATTCTCGGGAACAATGGCCTCAAAATTATCGGGTGCGAGAATAACGAAAGTGGACTGTACGGCGTGATTGGCTATAATCCAAACAAAATGGCGGACGTGGCACGTGGCGGGTTCCAGACAGTACACTTGCGATAATTAAGTTCACTATATTATCCAGTATGATGGAAAACTTGAGCTGCCAGGGTAAGAACAACAAAAAAGCAGCTCAAGATCTAAACGAACAGTCGCTTACCGCGGTTAGTCTACTGGGGCCGCTTACTTAGATTGGTTGCACTGCGACTGGAGATTGGTGGCACTGCGTTGCAACTGGACGAGCGACGGCGGCGGTTGTCGTTTCCTTCCGCGGCAGTCCTCACTTCCAACGAAGAACAACGCGTCTTTCATTGGGCAAAACCGCCACCTATCTAACCTAAACCCTCCCCCCCACCACCACCACCTAATTCCGGCCCGTTCGGGAGGGAAACGGATGTGATGGGAGACTGTCCCGGCAAATTATTAACTAACTGAACAAAATGCGAGGTTATTCGTTTTTCGCGCAACCAACGTCTATGGGCCACATCATCCACCTACCATCAAGTGGAATATGTGCTCGTTTCACAGTCACACTTTCTCTCCAAAAAATAATTAGGAAATTGGATACTATGAAATTTTATTCGACACAGCACAATGCTGACTCATTACTAAGAAACTCAATATAGCGAATATAACACAATCCTAATTGCGTTTACAACTTAAGTGATAACTTTTTCCATTAAAAGTTAACCTTTTTGTTTGATGGATTTAATAGATTGAAATTTCACAATTTCGCATAGTTGTTATTAATAAAAAATTGTTATTGGGACTACATTGAAAAATACAATGAAGGGATCATACAGTGAATTATACAATGAAAACTTATTAGCTGTATATAACAATTTCATCCATACAAAATTATATCCACATATTACCTTAGGATGTAATCTGAGTGCTCGTTTGTCACTCCTATTCTACAAAGTAAAATAAAAATAACAACGCTGACAAGTAACTAATGACTCAGCGCTTGTCGAAGACTTCGATTGTTTCTAAGGTAATAAATGGCTACTGATGCTGTGTAGACTCTTCGTGCTCACTTGATTGATTAGTTCTAGGGTTTTTATTAAGTAATAGATGTTTACATTTTCGTAACAAGCTTTTAGCGAAAGGAATTTTAATTATTATTTATTAACAAATAATCAGAATTTAAATAAAGACATTAAAAATGATGTAGCCTTTTTATTAAAATATAAATAAATATTTTAATAAAGCGATGTATTACATAATGTCACAAGTTTACTGTAATAGCTAGAATGTCAATTATTTTTTATAGGATAGGGTGACAAACGAGCACACAGTCCACCTGATGGCAAGTGGTTGCTGTGGCCCATAGACATCTACATCTACCCTCGGTTACGAACCAAAATGCATATGCTTTGTCACCCGAGAGGACTAAGACGGAATCGTTTCCAGTAAAAAGGGTCTCCGATTCTCTACACTCACTATACGAAACACAGCAGCATTAAACTACTATTAAATGCTGCTATTCTGTGAGAGCGCGGTCCTTCCCCGGTCGAGCCCACCCATTCGTGCTACAACTATACTACTAATATAACTACAACTGTTGAACCAAAATTCATAGTGTAATTTAATATTTGTCAAAATGTTTTCATCCGCCGTATCTAGATGGCGCTAGTAGTAAGTTACAGCGTGCTAGCATACTATTATTGTAATTTAACATAGGGTCTACTTTAATTTATTAAATTTGATTATCTCAATATCGTACTTCCGTGTTTTATTTATCCAACGCGAGTGAAAGTATCGAGATCTGGTAGGAACTTATTCATGGTCCTTCGAGCCGGATCTAAGTGAACCATCCGTCCTTTCGCGAATTCGCACTAGAAACCAGAGGTGGACCGCCTCTGAAGGTGCGCACTGGTGAACGACTGCACTAGGTCGTTTCACCAGTTGGTTAAGTGTGGTGTAGTGCCAGAAGCAAGCACGAAGTCTGCAGCCACCAACCGAGGAGCAACAGCGACGGAGGAAGGCAGAGAAATCCAAGGCAGTCAACAGGATGTGATGTCATCATAACATCTCATTCAATCGCATCGTGACGGCACAGCAGTGACGTAATCGTTAACGTCACAAACTACGACCAGTGACGTCACAAATCGAAGACAACAGCGAAGGTGATCAACTGCAGAACTAAAGTGGAATCAATGGTTTGAAGATAAAACTGTGAGTACAATTTTGTGTTTTGACATCAGTGCAACAAGTTGAAAATTTAAAATCCTTTTAATGGAAATTTTGGACTTAGAATATTTAAGATTTAATTTGCATAGTAATAAAAGTGAACTTGTAAAAGTTTTGCATGGTATATTAACTTAGAATAGTTTTGAAAAAAGTGGACGAACGGGGAACCTATGTCCGATTTGTCCGTACACAAGTGTCAAACACTTGTAAAATTTTTTGTTTTGAACTTATAAAATTTCATTTAGCTTCCATTTTGTACAATAATTTTGAATAAGAGTAGACTTTTAAAATTTTTTCATACTTAAATATTAACTTATAATCATTTTGCTAAAAGTGAACGAACGGGGAACCTACGCCCGATTCTTTCGAATATACCAAGTTTCAAACACTTGTAAAAATTTTTATCTTAGACTTAGAAAAATTCCATTTGTAATTTTGTGTGTTTAAATTTTACCAATATATATAATGGCATCGTTAATTAAGAATCAGCTTGGTTCAAAAGCAATTATAGAAAAGGCTTATGAAAATTTTAAAAAGTCTCCTAAAGACAGATTATTAAAAGAATCGTACTTGCAAACTAGATTAGAAACGCTGGAAGCTCAATGGAACATAGTTAATGATACACATAGAAAATTAACGGCAGAAGCAACGGACGCTTTACTCGAAAACAAATATTTTACACATGACATGTACGAAGTAATTGAGGAAACATATATTAATTATAAATCAGAATTAAAGGAATTTTTGGCCTCCGTAAAACCAACACCTAGTTCTTCAGCTACTTCTAACATCTCTCAAAATATAGATAACAATGTAAAATTGCCAAAAATTTCCATTCCCAATTTTTCTGGTGCATATTCGGAATGGATAACCTTTAAAGATTTATATGTGTCATTAGTTCATAATAATTCATCACTTGATAATGCTCAGAAAATGTACTATCTTAAGGCCCATCTTACCGGTGAAGCAGACCAACTACTGCGACATATTCCAGTTGCAGCAGCTAATTACATGGAGTCTTGGTCAATCTTAAACAGTAGATATAATAATAAGAAGTACTTGGTAAACTGTTTACTGAGACGTTTTATGAATTTACCTAACATTGTAATCGAATCTTGTAGTGCAATAAAAGATATTTTAGATGTAATGAATGAAACATTGAACGGTTTAAAAACTTTAAACATAAATGTAGACACTTGGGATGCTATAGTTATTTACGTAATTTGCTCAAAATTAGATACCGAATCCCGTAAAGGTTGGGAAGTAAAAATTAGCAGCACGGACGAATTACCCACGTTGAGCCAATTGCGTGAGTATTTGGAATCTCGTTTCAGGTCTCTAGAGTTTTTAGATACTAAGCAAAAGACCAAATCAAATGTTTCAACCCACAAGACCAAGGTATTGCACGCTTTTACCAACACCAATGCTATTAGAAAACAAAGTTGTTCATATTGTAAGAAGGATGACCACAAAATCGCTAACTGTAAGGAATTTTGTAAAATTGATTATGAAAATCGACATAATTTTGTTCAAACCAATAGACTCTGCTTTAACTGTTTAGGCCGCAATCACTCTGCCAGTATTTGTCGTTCTAACAATAAATGTCGCATATGCAAACATAAGCACCACTCTTTGCTGCACCCTAAGCTTACCTCAGAATCTCAAAGTAGTGGATGTTCCAAACCAGATCTTGCAGTAGAAGTCAATGCCAAGGTGTCTGAAATTAAGACATCATTAGAAAGTCCAAAAAACGCTTCAACCATAACAGCACATTTTTCAAAACAAATTGCAACCAATCGAATTCTGTTAGCAACCGCTCTTGTTAATGTTCAAACAAGAAGTGGCGAGGCATGCCTGATAAGGGCTCTGTTAGATCAGGGCTCACAGGCATCATTTGTAACAGAAAATATAGTGCAACTGCTAGGGTTAAGAAAAATACCTCACAGAAGTGAAGTGTCTGGACTAGGTGGAGATAAGAGCATTTTAGCCTCTAAGCATATGGTCAAAATAAGCATTCAATCTCGCCATAATCCCAGTTTTTGTATCTTAGTACAGGCTCACGTACTAGGGACTATAACTAGCCTCCTTCCGTGTAAGAAGATAGCGCCAATCGATTGGCCGGAGCTAGCGGATATTGCTCTAGCCGATCCACAATTTAATAAGCCAAACAACATAGACATTCTGCTTGGGGCTGATGTCTATGGACAGGTGATGAGAGATGGCTTAATCAGAGGTCCTAATGGCACACCTACAGCTCAAAACACTGCCTTAGGATGGATTATTTCAGGTCCTACACACCAGCAGCTTAGTGGAGATCAAACTCCATCCACACCTTGTTATCATAACAGGATCATAAATATGCACTCTCATATAGAAGACAACGAGTTGCTTAAAAAATTCTGGCAGCTGGAAGCTGATTCGTTTGATGACAAAATACTGTCACAAGAAGAATTACGTTGTGAAAAATTTTATGGGCAAACAACACAAAGAGACTCAACCGGGAGGTATGTCGTAAGGCTTCCTTTTCGAGATGAGGATCCACAATGTAAATACGGCAATTCCAGAGACATTGCTCTTAAAAGATTCCATCTACTTGAACAACGATTCAAAAAAAATCCTGTGATGAAGTCTAGGTATACCGAAGTAATTCATGAATATTTAAATCTTGGACACATGAAATGTATACCTGAAGACGACTATAACAGACGTGACTCTGTTTATTTACCTCATCATGCAGTGATACGCGAAGATAAATCGACAACAAAGATCAGGGTCGTGTTCGACGCTTCCTGCAAGGGAACAAATGGAGTGTCGCTTAATGACACCCTAATGGTCGGACCAACTCTTCAACAAGATTTACGTCACATTGTCATGAGGTGGCGTATGCACCCGATCTGCCTGAGCGCAGATGTTGTTAAAATGTATCGCCAGGTACGCGTTGCCAAGCAAGATGCAGAATTCCAGAGGCTCGTTTGGAGAGACGAACCAGGGTCTGAAATCAAAGAATATGTATTAGATAGAGTTACCTTTGGTACTGCTTCAGCTCCTTACCTCGCAGTGAAGACTCTGCAGCAGCTCGCAGTAGATGACGGAACGCAGTATCCTGATATAGCTGAAAAAATAAAGACAGATTATTACGTTGATGATTTAATAACAGGATGTCAGACAGTAGAAGAAGGAAAAAGAATATTTGAGAATATGACCACGTTGTTGAGTAGAGGAGGTTTTGAGTTGCAAAAATGGATAACCAACAATAAGGAGTTAGCAGCAATAGTGATGGATAAAAAGGAAAATCAGGAGGAAAAGAGAGACATACGAATGGACGACACAGTAAAGGTGTTAGGACTTTCGTGGGACAAGTAATCTGATTCTTTCAAGTACTCTGTGCAAATACCTAAAATTCAGGAACCTATTACAAAAAGGAGGGTAGTCTCAAACATCTCACGCTTATTCGACCCCTTAGGTTGGGCAGCACCTTGCGTTATTACGGCCAAGGTCCTGATACAAAAGTTGTGGCTAGCCGGTATAGGATGGGACGAGGAACTACCAGAAGAATTACTAGATGAATGGAATACTTACCAGGCGGAGTTGGTTTACATCACTAAGTTACGCATTCCAAGATGGGTTGAAACTAAAATTAATGATTCAAGCGCGGAGCTTCAAGGTTTTTGCGACGCATCAAACACTGCCTATGCAGCCGTAGTTTACTTACGGGCTATGGATGCAAATGATAATATTCATGTTAATTTGATTGCTGCAAAAACTAAAGTTGCTCCAACCATGCAGGTTTCTATTCCCAGACTGGAGTTAATGGGCGCTGTTCTCCTGGCCAAATTAATCACAGAAGTTGCAAACGTACTGCGCATTAGCCAAACCAACATACACGGATGGACAGACTCTACTGTGGTGTTATCGTGGCTTAGTAGCCACCCCAGTCGCTGGACAACTTTCATCGGAAACCGAACATCAGAGATCCTATCAAGGTTGGATAGTGATCAATGGGCTCATGTTCAATCGGCTCAAAATCCAGCCGATATAGCTTCTCGGGGATGCACTCCTTCTGAACTTGATCAAACCGACATGTGGCTTCAGGGTCCATCGTGGCTAAAGAACCCATTAATCACTTATCCAAGACCGAAGTCCATATCAACTGACTTAGAGCAACGAAAGCTAAAGGCCCACGTAGTCACCGACGCTGGTGCAATTTCAGATTCTTCCTTCTTGACAAGGTTTTCTTCCCTGCGAAAATTTTTATTCGTTATAGCTTATTGTCGACGATTTATCAGATACAAAAGGTCTAACAAATTTGTAACTCACCTGTCTAGCTACGAAATCAATGATGCACTAGAAGCTTGCATTAAGCATTGTCAAGCCACATATCTCGCAGACCACAAGGACAAACTGAAACCATTGAGCCCTTTTCTGGATAGCAAGGGAATAATGAGGGTAGGAGGCAGAATCCAACACTCGAGTCTCTCCGAAGATATTAAACATCCCATTATACTTCCCCACCGAAGTCACTTCACAGACTTAGTCATTGACGAAGCTCACAAAAGAACCATGCATGGCGGTCCATCTCTTATGCTGAACTATTTGCGCACAAAATACTGGATACTCTCAGCAAAGAGTGCTGTCAAAGGATATGTGCGCAAATGTGTTACTTGTGTCCGTCAAGCAGCTGCAATAAAAACCCAATTCATGGGCCAATTGCCAGCATGCAGGGTTACGCCAGCAAGACCATTTCTACGCAGCGGAGTGGATTTTGCTGGACCCATCAACATTCGAGTATCCAAGGGACGTGGAAACAAATCGTACAAGGGCTACATAGGCCTCTTCATCCGCATGGTTACAAAGGCTATTCATTTAGAGGTCATCAGCGATCTCACAGCCGAGAGCTTCATAGCTGCGTTTAAGAGGCTTGTTGCCCGACGAGGACACGTAAGTGAAATTTGGAGTGACAACGGGACTAATTTCGTCGGAGCCTCCAAAGAACTTTGTAAGCTTGTCACCGCTGAACAGTCGTCCGTCGCCGTTGTAATCAAAGAGTGGTTGAGTAACCAGAGTACTCAATGGCATTTTATCCCCCCACATGCACCAAATTTCGGAGGTTTATGGGAAGCCGGAATAAAATCAACTAAATTCCACTTAAAACGAGTTGTAGGCAATTCCACTCTCACGTTTGAAGAGTTAGCAACAGTTTTATGTCAAATAGAGGCGTGCCTTAACTCAAGGCCTCTATCGATGCTCTCTTCTGATAACATGGACTCTGCACCTTTAACACCTGCGCATTTCTTAGTTGGTGAGCCCTTAGTGGTAGTACCGGAACGTAATTACGAGCATAGCAACGTTAGTACATTGAGAAGGTGGCAGTTGACGCAAAGAATGGTGCAGGATTTTTGGCGAAGGTGGTCGTCGGAGTATCTTGTGCATTGCCTTCAAAGATACAAGTGGTCAAATATTAACCCGGAACCTAACATTGGGGACGTTGTACTAGTGAAGGAAGATAATCTTCCACCAGCGCGATGGTTACTGGGCAGGGTGATTGCCAAGCATCCTGGCTTGGACAATATTACTCGAGTTGTCACACTTAAATGCAATGGGTCTCAAATAAAGAGACCAACGTCGAAAATTTGTGTTTTACCAGTAACAAACTGATACTATCTGTCTGTAAGTTATGTATATTTTGATTGACCCTATTCTTCTCAACTTATTACTTTTAGATACTTTACCTTTTATCCTGTATTTTGATTATTGTATGTACCCCCTTGACCTCATGGTGGGCGGTAATAGAAAGAACGCAGATACGTTCTTGGTGGGCGGGATGTTGAACCAAAATTCATAGTGTAATTTAATATTTGTCAAAATGTTTTCATCCGCCGTATCTAGATGGCGCTAGTAGTAAGTTACAGCGTGCTAGCATACTATTATTGTAATTTAACATAGGGTCTACTTTAATTTATTAAATTTGATTATCTCAATATCGTACTTCCGTGTTTTATTTATCCAACGCGAGTGAAAGTATCGAGATCTGGTAGGAACTTATTCAACAACCCTTTCTTATGGTTGCTATTTAGATAATATTTGGTAACATTAAAACTGCATTTTATACTTTTCTCTTATTTTTATACGTGGTAGAGCCATCCTGCAGTTATATTAGTAGCATAGTTGTAGCACGAATAGGCTCGACCGTGGAAGGACTACTCTCTCACAGAATACCAGCGTAAAATAGTAGCTTAATGCTGCTGTGTTTCGTATGGCGAGTGTAGAGAACCGGAGATCCTTTTTACTGGAAGCGAGGCGCTCCATCTTAGCCCTTACGGGTGACAACGCATCTGTATTATGATTTACAACCGAGGATAGATTTAGATGTCTATGGGCCGTAGCAACCACTTATCATCAGGTGGACTGTGTGCTCGTTTGTCACCCTATCCTACGAAAAAAACTTTTCACCGTAAGCGGTAAACTTGTTTTATTAAAGTTTATATGGAAGAATCATGAAGTATATCTAAGATAAATTTAAAAAAGAGTTGGTTCAGCCATTTCAGAGAAATCACAGATTCAGGTTTACTTAAAAACGCGTCAAATGTCGTAATTTTGTTTTTGGGACATGGTTGAAATATGCATTAATATTATTTTAAGATTGCCATTTATACAAAAATGAAACAAGTTTAAATTTATGATTAAGAATTCATATTTTATTACGTGGTAAAGTCACGCTGCAGCTATATTATGGTTGTAGCACGAATAAGTCGGCTTGACCGGGGGTAGGATCACGCTCTCACACACAGCTGCTGTTTCATATAGTGATTGTAGAGAACCGGAGACCTTTTCTGGAAACGATGCATTTCACCTTAGTTCTCAAGGGTGACAATGCATCTGCATTTAGATGCTTAATTGGAGATAAATGTAAATGTCTATGGACATAAAACGGAGCCATGTGGCACGGGTTTTGCACCCCCGATCATGGAGCAACACACTATGGGCCTTCTATTGTCATAGATTAATACCACACTACGCTAGGTTTGGGAGAACGAGGGTTTTTCTTAAAAGGGTTTTTTTTCTTAAAAGGGCGTTTTCTTAAAAGAAAGGGTGAGCCATTAAGATGACGCCCCCCCTCCCCCTATGATAATTGTCCCGGTCTTGACGCCTGTCGTATGTGCTTATATAGACTGTATACTTCTTGAAACAATACAAGTTTTTACGGATTTTATCGCGTATATTTAACTTTTTAAATACTCGACGTTTCGAGCGCTTTATAGCACCCATGGTCACGGGGGAGGGGGGACTGAGATGTTCTCTGTCCAGATGTCATAGTTAACCGCGGTTACCATAGATTAAAATTTAAAAGTTATTAATAGATATAGCGATCTAATCGACATTCACTTTGACTCACCCAAAACATTCTCTAAGTGTCTCCGTTAATGTATAAGTTAATAGCGTAAATTAAAATAGATTTCTTAGTTTTTTTTTAAGTTTTTTTTTAGTTTATGCAGCACTAATCTTACTAATAAATATGTATTTAATTTTAGTTGAGGAATAACTTATTGTTTTTTCAGTTTTTTTTTATAAAGTTATATATGCATGCGGAGTTTACCTTTAAGTAATTGTTGCACTTGTGTTAATACTTTTAAGTAATTGTATTAATTTGATGTTAGTGTTATCAATTGTTGGTGAACCTAATAAAGAGGAAAAAAAATTTAACTTTTGTTCCGATCTACACAGTATGTACTTATGGTATCTTGAAGTCTTGCAGTTGTATGCTTGGATTGGGATTTAATTTCATTTATTATAGGATCCCAAGCAGATAGTATCACCCAGCCATCTTCTCTATTGAAATTAGGATGTTTTTTTTTATTTCAATAGCCTCGCGAATCATCCTTGGAAGGAATCGGTGTTCTTTAGCGAGGATTTGTGGTCTATCAAATGTGATGTAGTGACGGGGGTGATCCTGTACGTGTTCACAGACTGCAGACTTCCCGGAGCGTCAATTTTTCACATCAGCTATATGTTCTTTAACGCGGGTTTTAATTGATCTTTTATTTTATCCTCTGTGGGAGAGACCACATTCACAATCAAGCTTATACACTCCTGCATCTTGCAAAGGGACGTTACACTTGACTGATGGTAAAAACTGACCAATCTTCTTCGACGGCTTGAAGTATTTTTTGATGGAAGCGCGCTTCAAGATGTAGCCAATCTTGTCAGTGACTCCTCTAACATATGGTAGTACAGCAGGTACACGCTCGACTGTAGCCGGCTTCACTCGTTCACTGTGACGTTCACGGATCATAGAGTGAATGATATACTGAAAATTAGTTAGAAGTATAATAATTCCATTCATACAAAATTATTTCCACATATTGGCTTCAGAAGTTGGCACAAAGACATTTTATATTGTAGAATTGAATCCCGGAATTCGAAACCGTTGTTTTTTGGAAATTATTCTATTACTTATGTATATATATATATATATATATATATATATATATATATATATATATATATATATATATATATATATATACAGCAAGCTAAGCAAGATTTGGTTGGGGATTTTATATCAACGCAAAATAATTTATACGATGCAATTTTTTAAAGTTATTTATTTTTTTAGAAATCTGTTTTAATAAGGTTTTAAGATCCATAATTAATATTTATACGTGGTAGAGCCTTGCTACAGCTATATTGTGATTGTTTCACGAGTGAGTCGGCTCTACTGGGGCCATTACAGAATGCCAGCTTAAAATAGCAGGTTTATGCTGCTGTATTTTGTATGGTTAATGTAGAGAACCGTAAACCTTTTTATTGGAAGTGAGGTATTTTAACACGATTCACTATTAAATTACTTATTAATCTCTTTTGATATTATGTTTTATTATTTTATAATGATTTAATTTCGTAGTCCTTACCCTTTATGTACAAGAAACAGGCACAAGAAAACAGCACAGAAAAAATTATGTCACACGAATTTGAAATGAGCTTGATAATATTACAAAACTAGAAGTTAATATTTATAAAGTAGAACTAAATAGCTTAATTCATAATGATTTGTATACATATGTAATATATATAAATGGTAGTAAGGAATAAAATGGCCGGTCACATGAGGGGTTTTGTAAGACATTTTAAACCGATTGTGTAAGTTTGATGAAAAAACACAATATTTCATGTCACTGTATTTAATATTATTAATTATCGTCATAAAGCATCACAGACATGCGCAGTGTGTGAACTTCGTTTTAAAATGTGTTAACAAATTAGTAATCATACTTCAAACACCATTAAAGTCAAAATGACCAGGTAATAATATTACACACTGATAAATTGTAAGGAAGTAAGATGTTTTAAACTGATCGTGTAAGGATAATAAAAACACATGTATAATGTTATTGTATTTATTATTGTTAATCGTTATATTATTAAAATATTTTTCTTTAAGGTAACACAGGGCGACAAGAACAGTGTGGGGACCAAATAAATTCCGTTTATTTCTATTCTAATCATTAACGTTTAATAGCTTGACTATAACATGTTTATTTTAACTATAACAGATATGAGATAAAACTGTTGTTTTCAATATCCATAAATTGCAGTTCTATTTTTCTGTTTTCATTTCATTTTTGCCTACGTACAGGTCTGCAAGCTTTTAGCCTGCAAGGCATACTGATTTATTCTAAGTGGTTTACCTGAAAAATATTAAGGATATGTTGTAAAAAGTGTCTATAATAAATAATAATTCTTATCAATATATATTTTTACTATATTTATTGCAATCTAAATAGCGTGTGGGCATTAACTATGTTAATTTATGTATTGACTAATAAGTAATTTATATTTCAAACACCATTAAACGCAAAAAAACATGTCCATTTATGACATTTTTAGGAATCACGAGGAGATTTTCAAAGGCGAATTTCAAATATGAGACCCTTTTTTTCAATATCCATTAACTCTATTTCCTTATTTTGTTATCATTTTGTTTTCTCTACTTGTGTGTTTAATAAAAAATGCTTAATTAATCAACTCGAGTTAATCGAATAAAGAAGTTGTAAATTTTTGACAAGTATAAGTTATTTGACTTTTTATTTTTACTGGATTCATTAAGGGTAAATAATACTACTTTTATACTAAATACCTTATGGTAGATGACAAAATATTATTCCTTTCCACAAAGTTAATAGCACAGCAGTCTAAGCATTAAAAGAGCTTGTGATTTTGTCGCAGGATACGGTCCAAAAATAACAAGGATATTAATCATTACAGCACACAATTAAAAAATTTCACGATAATTAAGTAAACTGCATTTTGCATCCGTGACAAGTAATAAATACTTTTTTACACATAAATATATGTATCATATATACTGGTTAAGACTAAAATTAAAACATGCAGTTGCCAACCTGCTTGCCAAGCGTGGCAACTATAGCAAATATACTCTCTATGAGGCAATCATGAGGGAGGCTATGTTTAGCAATGGACTCTAAAGGCTGTCACGGTAAGGGTACGAAGTTTAATTAGGAACATAGCTTGAATTCTTGGCACATAAAGAGAGTGAACAATCAGTAATTTACCTTAGTTGTGGAGGTATTAAGAATATAGATGAATTACTAGAAAATTTATAAATACAGTGACGGGAAATAGAAGCAGCTATACTTAGTGATTGTTGATACCGCTTTGAAAATGACAGAAATTACAGGGGCAGCCATATGGTGAGGTTGTGAAATATTACCACTGTATTAAATATCTATAGATTGTATTTGCATATCCCCCTTATCATTTTGTTATCTCTTTCTGCATATGGTTTTGAAGCCCCTAAGCCAACAAGAAATCCAGACTCGCTCTAAACAATCCACCTAAAAAAACGTTTTTTTTTTAAATAAATTCTCGCCCAAAGGACTATAGAGTTTTACAGAGTATTTACTCTAAATAATAATATTTATTAATATTATATTTATTTCCATCTTTGTTGCACTCTAAATAGGAAATAATTTATTGAGTACAGAGGTATACAAAGATGGGCAGTTGCATCTTCCTAATAACAACTCAGACAAAAACGGGACAAACTTTTTTTACGTGGTAGAGCCATGTAGCAGCTATCGGCTCCGCCCGGTCGGGAATGTCGGCTCAACCAGGGTAGGAACACGCTCTCATAAAATACCAGCGTAAAGTAGCAGCTTAATGCTGTTGTGTTTCGTATTGTGAGTGTAGAAAACCACTGGAAACGAGGCATTCCATCTCATTCCTCAGGGCTGGCAAAGCATCTGCATTTTGACTTTTAATTGAAGATAAATAAAGATGTCTGTGGGCCACACCTTCATCACCACACCACCTTACAATCAGTTGGACTGTGTGCTCGTTCGTCATCCTCAATCTATAAAAAAAACTATGGCAATTATTTATTAGGAAGTAAGTATGAAATTATACAAAGAAAAAATGTTTACACAATTGATTAATCTACAGCTTAGTACATATCATACTTAAATGCTAAATTTGCACACGTTAAAGTAAAATAATAAGTAACGCACATTAAAGTTGAAAAACGAAAAAAGGATAACAAAACAAATTATTATGGTGCAGGAAGAAAAAATAATTACAAAAACTAATGAGTTGATCTCAATTTTGTTAGAAAAATATTTTTTATTCTTTTTAAAATGTATAAGAGTCGTTAAATATAACAAGATCGACTAATTTAGATATTACATTATAAGTTTTTTATATTCTTTTAATAGGAGCTGATAATTCGACGTTTGTTCTACAATACCTAACTTTAAATAAAATACGATTTCTTGTAAGTAAGAAGTGATCAGCACAGAGCCCTAGACAAAAAGGAGTTTTAACACCTAAAGGTGACACTAGTGAAACAAATACGATGGTATTTTGAAATATACATTATGGCTGTAGTGGGGTTGCTTAGATTGAAGAACCACCAGGCAAGCATAAAGTATCACCCTTAGGCACCCCATTTTCATTGGTAACGGAGCCTTCTATATTAGTAATAGAGAAAGACAACGCATTTGAAAAATATACGAGTATGTATCTATAGCATGTGATATTCATTTACCATTAGATTAACTGTATGCTCATTTGTTAACAAAATTACCTATAAAATGTTTACTTTGAGACGCAACTGTTCAACTAATTAAACCACATACCGACCTGTAAAATTAAAAATCCAAATTAGCATTCCTTTACCCTCGCCTCCATTGTTATTCCCTAGCATTACATATGCAGATTGGTTTCCAGCAAGTGCGCTGTTAGAGAAAATCTTTTACAAAGCGTTCACTAGTAGTTATAAACTCGATGGGGTAAATTCTTTTGATGTTTACATCGTTGGCATACTTGTTACTCTGTTTTCACTGTAACTGTATAAAAAATAGTATATAACGGCGTATGCAATATTTGTGATTCTTGCCTTGTTGTAGTATTTTCATGGTAGTTGAGAGAGCAAGGTACAGAAAAACAAAAACTGAAGATTGAGCAAACAGAAGAATGAACAAAAGGACAATAGTAAAAATAATGTATATTTATCATTTCCTTTCATATATTTGTTCAGCCCAACCAGATGAGAATACGCTATAAATACTCCTTTATAATAATAAACTACAGTTGCTAAACCGCCTGCCCGTGTGGCAACTGTAGCAAATATCCTCTATCTATATGAAGTAATCTATGGATAATTTTTTGATAAAACTATATTGTCGAACTAACTTACAGTCCACGTGGTGGCAAGTGGCTACTGCGATCCATAGACACCTGGACCCAACTTCAAACAAATGAGGGTAGGTAAAGATCTGTCACCTCTGAGGACTAACATGGAGTGGCTCACATCCCGTAATATATACTCTTCAGGCCCTATACCTTTCAGGTCAGAACACATGGGTGCTGGCACTACTATTTAGTGGCAGATATAGTAAAAATGGTGGTACTATGAATACGGACTCCCACGCAAAAAAGAGTCTTTACACCTTATAAATGAGTATACTAATGAATTTGGGGCATTTCACAACATTTCTACCCAAAAAAAAAGGTGTCCTTCCTCCTTGATAATGAGTTAACTAATGAATTTGGGGCATTTCACAACATTTCTACTCAAAGAAAGTGTCCGTCCACCTTGTTAATGAGTTAACTAATGAATTTGGCGCAGCATTCCACAACATATTTCTTACAAAAATCAAATAAAAATTCTTAAAAAGTTAACGCACTATCCTTTTTCTTTACAGCCAGTATAAAGACTACGCATCCTGAGGTCATTTACCATCAGGTAGACTGTTAATCGTGTAGTGGCTGTTTTAGAATATCCACTAGGAATAAAAATAAAAAAGTTTTTTTTTTATTTAATGTAAATTATAAATAATTATTATGGCGAGTCATTCATATGTTAAATTTACCGCTGGTACAAAGATACTTCAGACAGAAACCAATAAAACCCATCAGGATATTTTTTTTGAAAAAGAACAGTTTACAATCATAAAACCATTTTATCTTATATCGTCACGTGGGTGCCGTAAGAGGCGAAAAGGAAACTGAAAGAGGAAATGAGGAACATCATCTTCCTCTAAAACTGCGGCTGCCAATAAGCCTGCCAAAGCGTGACGACTATGGCAAAATCCTTAAATTACCCTATGACGTAATTTTAAGGGGGGGGGGGCTATGTTCAGCATTTAACTTTTAAGACTGAAATGGCTGATAATGGAGACTGTTATCTTATTTATTACGAATTATTTATTACCGTCTTATCGTTATTAAAAAGCTGATTAACAAACTCTCAATGAACTTGCAAGTTAAAAAACCTGCACAGCATATTCAACAGAAGAATTTTTAATTTCGTCGATTAAGCAACCATCGTTTTCGTGTCGTTTTTTCGGCGATAGCGCGGTTTTAATTTAGCTCTTTTGTGAGGCTTTTCGTATGATTTTGATGAACGTACATTGAATACATAAACATTTTGCTTTAAATGGTTTAAAAGCGTTTTTATTTTAAACGTATCAACTTTAAAAACAAATTTTTATATTATATTATAATTTTAATTACAAAAAATAAACAAGCGTATTAAAGGATAAACGGACGACGGATTCAACTCGGCTGGGCAGCGTTCGGGAAATTAGGACATATCTACTCGTCAGGTATACTTCAATCTCTGAAAACTAGATTGTACAACCAGTGCGTGTTGCCAGTGATGAATTACGGATCTGAGACGTGGTCCTTCACTGCTGGCCGTATGAGGACGCTCAAGGTCACTCAGCGAGCTATGGAGAGGGCTATGCTCGGAGTTTCTCTACGTGATAGACTCAGAAATGAGGATATCCGCAGTAAAACCAGAGTGACCGACATAGCCCAACGGATTAGTAAGCTGAAGTAGCAATGGGCCGGCCATATAGCTCGAAGAACCGATAACTGATGGGGAAGAAAGGTTCTCGAGTAGCAACCTCGTACCGGTAGGCGTAGTGTAGGGCGACCCCCCACTAGATGGAGTGACGACCTGGTAAGATATGCAGGAAGTCGATGGATGCAGGTGGCTCAGGACCGTGCTTTGTGGCATTACTTGGGGGAGGCCTATGTTCAGCAGTGGACTTGTGAAGGGCTGTATGATGATGATGATGATGATTAAAGGATAAATAGTAAGATTTAATATGTAAAAGAGATTGTCCCATAAAATTTAATTTGACTGACAGCGTTATAGGAAATTTATGTATGATTTTTAATTTTATTTTTGCTGAAATTTTTGGGAATAAGTCTAATACTTAAATCTTAAAGTCCGATTTTATAGTTTTTAAATTTTGTATATGTGCGTGTCTGTATACACTCATGTAAGGTATGTTTATGTACAGATATATAAGTGTGCGTGTGTGCTCGCATACATACTGTTATATCTAACCCTACGTAGTTAAAAGTGCTGATTCGATTATTTTATATAAAAGCGTAGTGTTTGAGGTAATCGAGACAATACTGCTCCAACACATATTAAGTGCATATCGCATACGGCTTTTGTACAATTTTTGTATATTTTCAATATTGGAGAAATCAACCAAGAAAACTTCCGGAATTGGATGTAAAAGTTTTTTTAAACACCTTCAGAGCGGCCTTTCTAACAGGACGCGCGTGCGTGTGATTGAAGGGAGATAAGATATCGGCGACAATTTTTGTTTCTGTCATGTATTGAAAGTCCTAAATTTATATATAATTTATTTATGTATTAAGTTATTTTATGTGTACGTATATTTAGTTAATGTATTTATCAATAATTAAATAAATACAAACATATATCAAACAAAATTACTATTTCATTAATATCCCACGATATTAAAAAGGAGGAAATCTAAATCGGGCCATGTTAATCATATTATACTGTTTGATAAAGAAACGACGTGGTATGCCCCAACAGCGCTTGATCCATTTGACAGTGACACTAACCTAATCTCCTTCAATCAAAAGAGATTAAACAAGTAAACAAGCAAGCGAGTCTGTGGTTAAGTCACGGTTCACTGGCGGGAAAAACTGTAGAAAAATTTGTATGCTGATAACCTCATTTAGTGAGATACTTTCTTTTATAGAGAAATGACACAGGTAAAAAAAGCCTTTATTTTATATATAGGTTTTACACCCTTTGAATAAGGTAACTTATTCAAAGGGTGTAAAAGAAGATTATTTAGTTAAAAAGCTCGCCTTATTGATAAGTTTATTACAATTCAATATACTTTTGATAATTTGACCATTATTAAAATCTGAATTGCCCTCTTTTGCAAATAATAAGGTTTACACATTGTATTATAATGAAAACACTTAATCTTGGAACGGAGTATGCAAACAAGCTTTATCTTTATTATAAGTAACCATGGCTTGGTAAAATAACAAGAAGTAGTCAACAAAAATCGTTAGAAAAGAACTTACATTACGTTAAGAATTACGCACGTTATTTTTTAACGCTAAACGTGATTGAATATGAAGATTTCTATTGTTAAAAGTAATAATTTTTAAATTTTATTTTATTTATTTTTTAATTTAAGTTAAATTAATTTTATTAAATTATTATATTGATCTTGATACTCGCACAAACACAGACGTATACAACTGCATATAATAAAAAGAGACAGAAAGAGCACGTCGCCATAACGCTCTTTCTTTACATGACGATGTCTTTCAGTTCACTCTACTGTAAGTCACTTATAAGGACTTCCTTCCAAAACTTCTGAAGGTGTCTTAAGGTGGCCCTAGTCGATGGCATGAACTAAGTGGTGGCGGGGTTAAAATGCATGCTATCTCAGTCGATATCACGTGCGAAAGCGAAAGGCATGATGATTTACAACAAAATGAGCGCGCGAAATTTTATAAACAGATCTTTGTGAATCTGGATATCATGAAAAATCTATTGAATTTACCTATTCAAAATCTATCTATTTTCACTATTGAATAACTAATCTATCTCTATATGGTAATTGTTTTGTAATTTTCGTTCTTCTTATGGTATTTATTTCCGCCCAAAGATGTATTAAAATTAGTACTTTAAAATATATTCTTTTTTATTTTTTTGTTTCCATAATGATGAGACAAATTGAAATCATTTTTTATTTTGAACGAATACCATCAAACAGTGGAGTAATTGCCAGCCTACGTCTGTAAGGAAGAATGAGTGACTAGTGTACCCTTAAGGCGACACAAAGCTGCTAATAACACAGTTGGAAGTTATTATTTTTTCATAAAGTTAAAAAGCCGTGTGAGAGATAGTCTTGAACTGAGAGCTGAGTTCATTAAACTTCCCAAACCATTTAGTATTTTTGTTAATTAGAGGTCTTAGTGCCAAATCTGCGAAACAGCATAAATATGGATCTGCTTTTAAATACAGAGTGAGAAACAAATACTAAAAGGCCAGTTATCACTAAGCTAGCACTATTAAAGGTAAAATGATCATGGACCATATTTTGCCTATTTGAAATTTCGATTAAGTATATTGAGTATATTATATACCGAAAAAATGCACCTCCTTTCATCGAATAGTATAGGACTATGACACCACTAACGAAAGTGGAATTTGGATATAGGTAAATTCATGTCTTTGTTTTTAATTTGCTTGTTCAAAAACACGATTGTATAATTTTGACTCGCTCATAATTATTTGCGAAAATACCTCTAAAAAATCACTATAGTTGAAATCACAACGAAATTACTTAATCTACATCCTTGGGAATCACTCAAATATATTCGTAACATCAATGTTCATAATTTACTTGCTCATTATTTTGATTACTTAAATCAATAATTTTTTTAAAAAATATTTTAAGATTCTGACAATTTCTAAGCGGTTTTAATCGTCACGGGCGCTACGCAATTTTAGACCTTAAGACGGCGGTTTTTAAGCTTTTATAGAAATTATGCATTCACTCGGATCAGTAGGGCGATAGCCCCGAGCCACTTTTTCGATGTGTCGTATTAATATGTTTTTTTAAAAACGTAATTTTTTATTTTAAGAATATCAATATTTATTTTTACCAGAACTTATATACAGTTGGTAAATTAAAAAAAATATCTCTTCAGTTTTATTATAATAGTCAATAACTACTTACAACACAAAGTCAGTAGAAAATATTGGCACGTTCTTAGAAATCTCACAAAAGGTCTCTCGTAGAATGCTTTTCATAATAGCCACTGCGAATGAGGGTTATCGAGTGTCAGATGCAGACAACTGCCTTTGAAATCTCCCGTTTTGTGGGTGCTCTTTGTATCTTTTGGATGTGGTCGTGACTTTATAGGTAAAAAAGAAAAACTAAATATGGACAAAACAGAGAAAAAAGAAATGTGGTACAAAGGGTGGTCTTATCACTAAGAGCGATTTCTTCCGGACAACCTTTGAACGGACAATATTGCAAGAAAACAATAAAAAAACATGTGTGTGTTGTGGTGCTGTGGTTTCGCGAGAAACTTATATTATTTTTATTATAAACCATAAAATAGTAATAAAGATGCATGATATAAAATGGAATATAAGTACATAGATAAGATAACTACATAGTACATACATACATATATATATATATATATATATATATATATATATATATATATATATATATATATATATGTAAATACATAAAAGTACAAATATAGCTTTTAAAACTATTACATATAACATAAATGCGCAATAAGTATAAAAAATTGTGTAACTAGACAATAGTAGAATAATTATATATAATATTATTGTTGTTGTTGACACTTTAATTACAATAACAAAATGATTTCTTATATTTACGCGAACACTACACATGATTAAATCTACTTTTACGGATTTTATCGCGTTTATTTTTACTTTTTATTTTTAATTCCCGACGTTTCGGGCGCTTTCCAGCACCCATGGTCACGGGGGACTGAGATGTTTGACGTCCCAATGTCATAGTTAGTCCGGCTACCTTCAGTTTTTGAATATTAATAATAGAATAATTAACAATAATTAATTAACAATAGAGAAGGAGGCTGGGTACTACCACCTGCTTGGGATCCTATAATCAATAAAATTAAAACTAAACCCAAGCATACCACTGCAAGACCTCAAGACATAGTCAGTTCATTTTGCATAGATCGGACCATAAACAATAATTAAAAAAGCTGAAGGTACTCCGGGTTTAACAATGACATCGGGACGTCAGTCATCTCAGTCCCCCGTGACCATGGGTGCTGGAAAGCGCCCGAAACGTCGGGAATTAAAAATAAAAAGTAAAAATAAACGCGATAAAATCCGTAAAAGTAGATTTAATCATACAATAACAAAAGACAATTGTCCCACTGATCACTTTAGTCCGTAGTTGTATCGCTTCGAAGAATTCGCTTGTATGCCAATTCAATACTGACCCGGGTTGCGGTCTATACCGTCCTTCGATAGGTTCTCAGATAGTTTTGGAACCTTCTACTGTAGAAACATCTAAAATGTTCGAGTACCAATTGTGTAATGTATTTATTGTGGCGCGTAACACTGTCGCCTCCTAAGACATGCTCGTCCCAAGCATTATCGGCCCCATAATAACGTGCCAGTCGATCCACGTGGCGAACTTAGGAGTACCTCTTGCACTTTTCTGGATCCGGCAAGTAACGTCATTGATCCTTGTCACAATCCAGTACTGTCCGTCCTATTTATCTTGAAGCTTAGAAGATTAGAATCGTCGCTACACTTTGGCTTAGGAACACTGGCATTCATCCATGGCCAATACACA
Organism: Parnassius smintheus behrii; assembly: GCA_036936625.1. Classification (NCBI taxonomy): domain Eukaryota; kingdom Metazoa; phylum Arthropoda; class Insecta; order Lepidoptera; family Papilionidae; genus Parnassius; species Parnassius smintheus. The sequence continues at coordinate 5,734,455 of JAUPFT010000003.1, forward strand.
CCTGGGGTTGATTATTTAAAAAAAAGAATATGCTAATGATGTGAATTACGCCGAACGTCAAGGTACTAATGAACGAGTAATTCGGCATCATTCCTAGGAGGAGGGCTCAAAACGTATAATCCGTCGTTGGAGAGATTGAATTTGTAATGTGTTCTGTGTGATTTAATCAAATTCAACCGTAGGCTTCTTTTTTATACAATATATTTGACAAACGAGCACACAGTCCACCTGATGGTAAGTGGATGCTGTAGCCCATTAAAATCTCAATTAAGAAATAAAATGGAAACAAGTTGTCACCACTGAGGTGTGAGATAGAATACCTCGTTTCTAGTAAAAAGTGTATCCTGTTCTCTACACTCACTATACGAAACACAGTAGCATTGAGCTGCTTTTTTACGCTGGTATTCTGTGTGATGGTTGAAAGGAGATGTATGAAATTAGGTGCTTGGGATCGTTTGTAACAGTTATATAAAAATATGTAGGTAATAAAATAAATAAATGTTTTTTTTATTTGTGTAACACATGGCAATATCATAAAAACATTTCTTTAAACTGAAAAACGAAACCTGATGCTTTTACTATAGCAAAAACGAAACGTTTTTTATTACGATTTTTGGATTAGATGCTTGTCCTTTAAGCTATGTCTTCATTTTATTCGGATCTTCGTTTTTATGAATATTTTCTTCACAATATGCTGATACATCACGTTGCGAAGTTTTTTGGAGATTTTGACGACAACTCAACCCGCGGCCAGTCGATGACGTGCTTCTTTAGTCAAGGCCACCCGCTTCTGTTTTAGCGTAACTCTACGACAATCACCACTAATTTAATAACAATTATTTAAGATACGCGTGCAAAATAATAACGACGTTTCTTCTTCCTCCCTTAATTACGTTCACAATTACCTTCACCATTACTCTCAACACCACTTCACTAGGAAGGGTACATGATAATATGACACGTGTTTCGTCTCTAAACAAGGCGTCATCTGTTGAAACAGCTTTTATGGTGCCCGACCGCTAAGTAAGTGGAAAGTTAATCCAACTGCTTATTTATTCACCTTATTATTTGTTGTTACATTAATTATTCGTTTACTATTCCATTAACCGAAGAAAATCATTCAAAAGATCTTAATGTAATTTATCAGGTTGTATCCAATTCTCACAAATATCATTAAGCACTATAAAATGGAGTACCCACTACCACACAGCACTTATTTGACAATTTTATTTATTAAATTTATATCTACTATAAATAATAAATAGTTATTTTGTCAATGTTATTTATATTAATTTTATATACAAAAAACAAACGCTAGCGAACATGTGTAACACCCGACAGCAGCGGGGCATTCGACCGTTAATCTCATAAATATGCAAAATTCCACCCTCTGACCGAATCTTCTTCCTCCTCCAACGTAGAATATATTACGATATTAGTAAATAAAAAAATATAGCAATAATTATTAAGTTTAGTACAGATATTATAATATTAAAATCAAAGGTTTATTAGAAATGGAACGGTTATTTCTTTGATAAGAAAACAAACACAAAAGTTTTTTCGGCAGGGGAATAACACGGGTTATGAGCCACAGTGACGGAAAATTCTATGGAAAACTTTATATGGGAAATAACTGAAAGAATATATTTTATTTCAGAGAAGCAGACTTTAGCCCCGTGAGCAGCCAACGCTTTGTGTACAGATTACAAAGAGTTAGGGAATATCGATAACGTGATTTAGGTTTCGATGGCCTTCGCTTAAGGCGTGACGACAGCGTCGTTAGCTTCACAGTCGATTGTTGCTCTCGTCATAGACGAATAGTGTTTTGTGGATTTTTGCATATTTATGAGCTGAGTGTTAGTGGACCGCACTTCTTGCATCGAAAAATAGTTTCCAGTCTTAGAGTTATCCTAAAGTAAATAAATGAAAGAAAATATTTATTTCGCCTCGTAAAAGTCATAAATTTATAAATAAAGTTACTAATCCTAAATGGTTATGATATAAACAAACGTTACGAATTATTTAAAAAAAAGTAAGAGTCTATTCTGTCGTAATAATATAGCTGAATCTGCAAAACGTATAGCGTTGAGTTATTTTTAATTAATTAAAATAATAGTTAAAAATAATAACTATTTTTTTTTCATTTATTATACTTTGAATTAAAAAATCAAGTGCTTTTAGCACTGTGTTTTGTACCTGTCAAATTAATAATACTGAAATGCGTACGGTGCCAATCACGCTCCCATCGCGATTGCGTTCTGCAGGCTGCCGCCGTGTTTGGCACTATAGGTGAGTCGATTTGGGCTGGATACGATCTTTTGTTGCACCCTACCCTTGGTTTGCTTCTCGCCGGATAATCCCAGCATTGTTGCTGATTCTGCAGCTGATGTGGTGCTACAGGGAATAAAACTTTTCATTCCATTACCTATCGGAGGCAGAACTCAGCCATGGTTTTATAAGTATAATTCTGTCTCTAGGTCTTTCGAAAGTGATATTGCCAAAGCAAAGTCATTTCTCGGGGAATGACGCCGACTACCGTGACAAACATGTGTCTGAAGTCGAGATTTTGGTGAACAAAGTATTGGAATGAGCGTGACTAAATCTAGTCTACTTCAATCCCTAAAAGACACAAGCTTGCGCCTTTACCACAAAAATGAACCCCTCTGTCATATTTCCTCAGTTTCTAGGTACTCCCCTTGTTGCCTTAACCAGTATCGGAATCCTCAGCGTCAACATATCGAGTGACGCGCAGTTTCGTGGTCACTTGGGATAAAAGGCCAAATTGTCCTCTAAAGAGCTTGGCATGCTTAGCAGAGCGGGACAGTATTTCATGCCAGTACACCGCTTGCAACTTTACAAGGCGCGGGTTCTGCCGCACATGGATTACTGTTCCCATCTCTGGGCTCTGGCTTCCCAGTGCCAGCTCCTCCATTTGATGGCGTCCAGCGTAGAGCCGTTCGATTAGTCGGCGACAGAGCTCTTTCCGATCGGCTTGACTCACTGAACTGCAACGAGAAGTTTTTTTTTTCTTTGCGTATTTTATGACATTTACCACAAGGAGTGCTTTGAGGAAATGTTTGGATTAATTCCAGCCGCACAATTCCCTATCGCACAACGCGACAAAACACACGATACCATCAATACCATTTGGATGATTGGCGGTTCACCAATGTGGTATTTAAAAGAAGTTTTCTTCCTCGCACAACTTCCTTGTGGAATCAACTACCACCAGAGATTATTCCGGACCAATACGACTTAAAATGAGTGGGCTCTTTTCTTGAAGGTTCCTAACCTTCAAGAAAAGAACCTACTTCTTTTTAAAAGGTCGGCAACGCATCTGCAATTCCTCTGTTGGAAATTCGTTACGATTCACGTCGGTCACACTTGGTATAATTTATCCTATATCATACAGTACAAGTACATGTGAGATTTAGAGTATTTCATCTCATCAAAGTCCACTACTAAACACAGGTCTTTCCCTTAGATTGTATCACGGAGGGCTATTAGCTATAGTTGTCGTTCATGGCAAACCGGTAATGAATTTCATGCAAAGGTTATACTGCCCATCTCCGGTTGTAGTTTCCCCACTGTTACCTAATACTACATTCACAGGGTGGTATCTGGTATTGATATTTTACCCCTTCATTACACAAACAGTTACAAAGTAGACGGTGCATCAACATTAGTATAATTATTAATATTTTTCGTTTCAATTTCGACTGCCTCGTTGGTCTAGTGGTTGTAGTTGTACGACTGCTGATCATGAGGTCCTAGGTTCGAATCCCGGGACGAGCCAAAAATCAATTATTGACTTTTTCTGTCAAGAAATTCTCAGTAGCTACCCGGAGTCAGGAAGTTGGTGGTGTCTCACCCCCGTGCCTCGGAAAGCAGATAAAGCCGTTGGTCCTGCGCCTGATCTCTCTCCCGGTCGTGTCCGTTTACCGTCCCATCGGATTACGAGAGTAAGGGATTAGAGAGTGCACCTGTGCTTGCGCATACACTTGGGCATTATAATTCTGTCCTGCGCGGACGGCTTGCCTCCGTTGAGGCAGGCCGCCGTGGAGGAAATTCGGTCTGGAGGACATTATTATTATTAATATAATCATTCTGTATTTTCTCATACTGTTAAGCAAAGTGTAAAGCAACCCTATAATGGATAAAGTGACGACTTGTAAAAGATGTAGAAAATCGATATTTGTAAGTGGCTGTTGCAAGAGGCCTATGTTCAGCAGCGGAAAAGTGCAGCACTGTCATTATGTTGTCATTATGATAAATTATTTTTTCAAATTATACGGATTCAATATTACTAAAGCTATGAAGATGAAATTCGTACGTTTCTTGCGATTTTGTTTAGCGAATCAAATAAAAAATATCATAGAACGCACCTTGTTTCATGTCTTTTACGTCCAAAAATATCATCGTCATCATCATCATTACAGCCTTTCACAAGTCCATTGCAGAACATAGGCCTCCCCAAGGAATACCACAAAACAAAGTACTGAGCCGCCTGCGTCCATCTATTTTCAGCCTTTTAACTAGGTCGACACTCCATGTAGTCGGGAGTCCCGACGTTTTTTTACGTGTAGAATACGTATGTGATATTACTGGACAAGATGACCAGGATTAAGAAAGGAATGCTTCGATGGTTTGGTCATGTAGAAAGAATGAATGAGGAAAGAGTGACAAAGCAAATTTATATGGCAGATGTGAACGGAAGAGTCGGGAAGGGACGCCCTAGAAGAAAGTTTATTGACCAAATTGGCGATATTTTGAAATTGGGCCACGTTAGAAGTACCCTTAACCGACGAGCATGTATGCTTAGATATATGGATGTAAAAGAGGCGAAAGAGGTGTATATATATATATATATATATATATATATATATATATAAACATCACGCATGTCACCCAGAGGGGTAGGCAGAGACTACGGACTTCCATTTGGCACGATCCTGCCATACCTCTTTCGCCTCCTTATTTTATCCTTATATTATTAAGACACCTTCACGACTTACGTCGGTTTTAATAAATACCCCGTCCTGCATCCCACAGAAAAAAAGGTATTTATATATCGCCATTAATGTGTTTTAAATTAATATAATGTTGTAGTTTTGTATAGTACTTTTTTCAATATTGAGCTGTAATTTAATGAAAATTATTACGCAAATTAAAAGAGTCATTCAAGATGTACATACTTTCTGTTAGTTGTTCGTCTTTTCTCATTCTTTTCTCCCTCGTCCTCGTTTTTGTCGAGAATTTAGTGACTGTTGTACATTCGGAATATATGTGTTAGATGAGTTCGGTGCATTTAATGATTGTTGTATGCCTGTTATGTCTAATGATTGTTGCATGGTTTGCATGTGTTGTTCTTGGATGTTTAGTGAACGTTGTATATTCGATGTGTTTGTGGTGTTTATTGTATCCGTTGTTTTTGGTGACTGCTGCGTGTTTGATGACTGTTGGGTGATCTGTATATGTAGATGGTCCGGTTGATTATGTATAAATACGGTATCCCCTAGCACTTTAGTGAGTATAGTGATGTGTGAATAGCTGCTTGTTTTTGAAGGATACTAATGTTAATATGGCTATCTAATTTATCTATGTACTCGTATTTCCTAATACTTTTAGCTGCCACTCCCGTTGCTCCTATTACTATGGGAATGACAGTTGCTTGTGTATTCCACAAACGACTGACTTCAGTTTTTAGCAGGTGGTATTTGCTTAATTTTTCAGTTTCCTTAGGTCCTATATTGTAGTCTGATGGTACAGTTATATCTATTAAGAATGTTTTATTACTTGTTTTATCAACATATATCAATATTATATTATATTATATTATATTATATTATATTATATTATATTATATTATATTATATTATATTATATTATATTATATTATATTATATTATATTATATTATATTATATTATATTATATTATATTATATTATATTATATTATATTATATTATATTATATTATATTATATTATATTATATTATATTATATTATATTATATTATATTATATTATATTATATTATATTATATTATGACACATTCACGACTTACGTCGGTTTTAATAAATACCCCGTTCTGTATCCCACAGAAAAAAAGGTATTTATATATCCCCATTAATGTGTTTTAAATTAATATAATGTTGTAGTTTTTTATAGTACTTTTTTAATATTGAGATGTAATTTAATGAAAATTATTACGCAAATTAAAAGAGTCATTCAAGATGTACCTTCTGTAAGTTGTTCGTCTTTTCTCATTCTTTTTCTCTCTCGTCCCCGTTTTTGTCGAGAATTTAGTGACTGTTGTACATTCGGATTATATGTGTTAGATGAGTTCGGTGCATTTAATGATTGTTGTATGCCTGTTATGCCTAATGATTGTTGCATGGTTTGCATGTGTTGCTCTTGGATGTTTAGTGAACGTTGTATATTCGATGTGTTTGTGGTGTTTGTTGTATCCGTTGTTCTTGGTGACTGCTGCGTGTTTGATGACTGTTGGGTGATCTGTATATGTAGATGGTCCGGTTGATTATGTATAAATACGGTATCCCCTAGCACTTTAGTGAGTATAGTTGATGTGTGAATAGCTGCTTGTTTTTGAAGGATACTAATGTTAATATGGCTATCTAATTTATCTATGTATTTCCTAATACTTTTAGCTACCACTCCCGTTGCTCCTATTACTATGGGAATGACAGTTGCTTGTGTATTCCACAAACGGCTAACTTCAGTTTTTAGCAGGTGGTATTTGCTTAATTTTTCAATTTCCTTAGGTCCTATATTGTAGTCTGATGGTACAGTTATATCTATTAAGAATGTTTTATTACTTGTTTTATCAACATATATCAAATCAGGTCTGTTATGTGTTACAGTAATATCAGTTTGGACGGGCATTTCCCACATGATTTTAGCAAACTCATTTTCCTTAATTTGTGGTCGGATGAGGGTTTCTTGCCACCAGAGGTTAGAAACTTCTATTTTGTTCTTTTTAGCCAGACACCAATAGACGTACTGGACAAGGTAATCATGTCGCTTTACGTAATATGTCCCTACTAGTTTGTCACATCCGGATATTATGTGTTGTGTGGTTTCATCTTTACAGGAACACAGACGACATTTTCCATCTACTGGCTCATTTAATATGTCGCGTTGATGTTGCCGCGTATTAATGGCCTGGTCTTGTATTGCAAATATTGATGACTCTGTACTAGGAGAAACCTGTTGTCTTTTAAGCCATTGATATGAAAGTTCTATGTCTATATTGGCCTGATCTAAAACTTTTTTAGGAAATAGTCCATGTAAGGGTTTTGTTCGCCACAGTTCATTGTGTCTTTTAACTATTGCCATCTTAATTTCTTTATCTGTATATGTATTTTCTTGTGGTAAATGTAATTCTCTTTCTATCTCTTGTGCTTCTTTTATAATTGAATATTTATCTCTATGTATGTCGTGTTGCATTATTATTTTAATGAGATAATCGCTTTCTGTTTTCAGATATTGTTTATATTTTACTATCTGTGCTTTATACATGTACTCTATATTTATCAGACCTCTTCCTCCTTGTGTTACAGGTAAGTATAGCCTTTCTATTTCTGCTTTTTGCTGATGTACCTTTTTAATTGCTAGTAATTTCCTTGTTTTTATATCTATTTTCTTAAGATCGTTATTTTTATAATTTATTATGCCAAATGAGTAAAGTAAAACCGGGACTGCGTATGTATTAATACCTTTTATCAAATATCGTGAGTTAAGTTGGGTGTTCAGTAGTTTCTTGATTCTTTTAAAATATTCTTTAGTTATTTGATCTCTTATGATGCTGTGTTCTATCTTTCCTGATTCATGTATTCCTAAATATTTATATTTATCTCCTATTGCAAGTTGCTCAAAAGTTTCACCGCTTAAAAGAATATGACCTTCTCCTATTGCATTGCTTCTATACCCAGAACTCAGGTGTATTGTTTTGCATTTGTCTGGTCCAAATCGCATCCCTATATCGCTTGTAAATACTTCCACACTATCCAACAGTACTTTCAAATTACTCTTATTGTTTGCATAAACTTTAAGGTCATCCATGTATAGTAGGTGATTGATCCAGGAACTGTCTTTGAGTTTATATCCTTTCAGTTTGTATTTATTAAGTATACAGAAAAGTGGGTTAATTGCTAAGCAGAATAACAATGGTGAGAGGGAGTCACCCTGGAAAATTCCACGCCTAACATAAATCGGTTCCGTGGTAACCGAATCATGTGATCCACGGGCTGTCATGATCACCCTCCATAGTGGCATAGCCAACTGAAGGAATCTTTTAATTATTAATGGACATTTATAGACATCAAGCACTTTAAGAAGCCATTCGTGAGATACACTGTCAAAGGCTTTTTGATAGTCAATCCATGCCATACTCAGGTTTTTTTGAGCTTGATGTGCATCCTCCAATATGGCCTTATTAACCATTAGATGGTCTTTACATCCCCTCGTACCACGGCGACATCCCCTTTGCTCCACCGCCATTATGTTATTCTTATCGCAATGGTTATACAATACGTTGGCCAATATGGAAGTAAGTAATTTGTACATACTAGGTAAACATGCTATTGGTCTCCAGTTCTTTGGGTTTTCGGTGTTTTTATTTTTGGGTATTAATATAACTTGTCCCGTAACGAACCATTCTTCCATTATTTCTGTACCTGAAACTATCTTAGTGAATAATGAAGCTATGTATTTATGAACACTGGTTAGGTATTTTAAATAATAATTTTGTATTTTATCCATTCCAGGTGATTTCCAATTTAACAGTTTTCTGATAGCAAATTTTACTTGGTCTTCAGTTATCTCTTGTGTATCTTCTCTGTGTATTTCACTTGACAGCATTTCTACTTCTTTTATCCAATTAGCATTCAAATTGTACTGCGTTTGGTTTGATAAAATTGATTTCCAAAATACCTCCACTTCTCCTTTACTCGGTATTTTGATGTCTTTGTTGTTACTACACCCTAAACTTCTGTAGAATCTATGCTCGTTTTCATTAAATAATCTATTCTGAGCTTTTCTAGTGTTAATGTCTTCATATCTCTTTATTCTACCTGCTAAAGCTTTAACTTTTTGCCTAATAGTTTCTGTTATATTATTGCGATCATTATCATTCCGAATGCTGTATTTGGTATATAATTTTTCTTTTATTTTCATCATCCTGCGTGTTTTGATTCCCTTTTCAATTTCTATTAATTGTCCTAGTTCCTTCCTAAATATATCTATTTTAGTTTGTATTCTTTTTTTCCATGGTGGATCACATTTTGTTTTTATAATATTATTAGTGATATAAGGTTTTTGATTGTTGTTTAATATAAGAGTTTTAGCTGCGGCGTATATTATATTATTTATCTCGCGTAAACTATTATTAGTAATTAAAAGATTAGGTAAATAATTATTTAATGTGTGTAGATTTTCTAAGAAACGCTTATTGATTTTAGCTTTAGGTAGAAATACTCGATCTTCAAGTCTGGTTTCATTAGTTTCCGCTAATATTTGAAGGAAGTGCAAGATTAATGGATCTTGATCATCATTTACCACTATATTACTTGTCATCTGATCTATTGTTTCAGCTTGTTCAATGGTATGTTGTAAATTTTGTTCCGTAATGTGTGCGAATGTAGGTTGTGTATCTTGTACTACAATGTCGTTTGAATTTGAGTTATCTACGGGTACCTTCTGCTTCTTTTCGTATTCTGTTTAGTAATTCTTGTGATAGTACATTTTGCTTAATAATCCTTCGTGCTTGATTTGATAAAGTGTTTCCGTTAAACTTATGAATTTTAGGGTTATTCGGGTTTCTTTCTGTGAAAAGTTTCTGTAACCTGCCTATGTATCCTGGTCCAATTGATCTTGCTTTAAAGTAACAAAACATTAATTCTTGAAGTTCTTCTGTTGACCACTTTCTTCTTCTATCATCATGTTCTGTATTATTTGTGGTCATTGAAGATGAGCCGGCAGAGCTTGTAGGTAAGTCCGTACTCTGCAAAGCATCACCCATACCCATCCCTTCCCTTTGATCGGCTGTAATATTTTCGGGTTCCCCGACTCTCGCCCGCCTGCTCAGCAGAGAGCCGCTGACGGCCCGTACGCTGTCACGTCCAGCGTCAGCTCCAGACGTGCCCCGACGCTCACCCTCGGGCAGCGGCCCTATAATAGTACTACGTAATTGTCTCTCCATCATTGAAGGTATCTAGAGCTCCGTTGGTCATTGGTTAAGTTAATTAAAAGTCCAATGTCCGGCCCTCACGTGGCATAGATAGTCATGCGCGGACGTGGAGTTAGATTTGCGAGGGCCATATTATATTAATATATTATATTATATTATGACACCTTCACGACTTACGTCGGTTTTAATAAATACCCCGTCCTGCATCCCACAGAAAAAAAGGTATTTATATATCCCCATTAATATGTTTAAAATTAATATAATGTTGTAGTTTTGTGTAGTACTTTTTTCAATATTGAGCTGTAATTTAATGAAAATTATTACGCAAATTAAAAGAGTCATTCAAGATGTACTTTCTGTTAGTTGTTCGTCTTTTCTCCCTCGTCCTCGTTTTTGTCGAGAATTTAGTGACTGTTGTACATTCGGATTATATGCGTTAGATGAGTTCGGTGCATTTAATGATTGTTGTATGCCTGTTATGCCTAATGATTGTTGCATGGTTTGCATGTGTTGCTCTTGGATGTTTAGTGAACGTTGTATATTCGATGTGTTTGTGGTGTTTGTTGTATCCATTGTTCTTGGTGACTGCTGCGTGTTTGATGACTGTTGGGTGATCTGTATATGTAGATGGTCCGGTTGATTATGTATAAATACGGTATCCCCTAGCACTTTAGTGAGTATAGTTGATGTGTGAATAGCTGCTTGTTTTTGAAGGATACTAATGTTAATATGGCTATCTAATTTATCTATGTATTTCCTAATACTTTTAGCTACCACTCCCGTTGCTCCTATTACTATGAGAATGACAGTTGCTTGTGTATTCCACAAACGACTAACTTCAGTTTTTAGCAGGTGGTATTTGCTTAATTTTTCAATTTCCTTAGGTCCTATATTGTAGTCTGATGGTACAGTTATATCTATTAAGAATGTTTTATTACTTGTTTTATCAACATATATCAAATCAGGTCTGTTATGTGTTACAGTAATATCAGTTTGGACGGGCATTTCCCACATGATTTTAGCAAACTCATTTTCCTTAATTTGTGGTCGGAGGAGGGTTTCTTGCCACCAGAGGTTAGAAACTTCTATTTTGTTCTTTTTAGCCAGACACCAATAGACGTACTGGACAAAGTTATCATGTCGCTTTACGTAATATGTCCCTACTAGTTTGTCACATCCGGATATTATGTGTTGTGTGGTTTCATCTTTACAGGAACACAGACGACATTTTCCATCTACTGGCTCATTTAATAAGTCGCGTTGATGTTGCCGCGTATATTATATTATATTATATTATATTATATTATATTATATTATATTATATTATATTATATTATATTATATTATATTATATTATATTATATTATATTATATTATATTATATTATATTATATTATATTATATTATATTATATTATATTATATTATATTACTGGACACATTCTAATCGTGCTACTTACGGTAATAAACTAACTTTTAAGCGAAAAGATAATTCTTCTATTTTTCCTATCCCGTGAGTAATTCTAAACATCCTGCAAACAATTTAAATATTATCAATGATAATATTTAAATTAATTGCAGGATGTTTAGAATTACATTCAATGATAATAATTACATGAAGTTGGGGCATTGCGGTGGACATTTGCTTAGTCTAAATCCCTCTTAGAAGTGAAAGGAGGCATGTGCCTGCAGTGGAACGTATGTAGGCTAACAACTTTAACTTAAACGTGCACTGAAATGAGCAGACCTTAATGAAATATTAACGAAAAAAAGCTATTCATCACATACAATTTGCAAATTAAAATTTATTTAAGTTGAATTATTTAAGGTCGAGTTTTTTATACCTTAGAAATACTGATTCTGATAACGCACTTAACGGGAACCACAGGATTTTTATTACATGTTGTATATATTTAAATCTATACTTATAAAAAGACTTGTCCTGACTACGACTACGATCTATCAACGCACAGACCAAACCATCGAAGTTAGAAACTTGAAAGAATCATGTCCAGTCTTGACCTGAAAATTTTCTAACGCGTCTATTGATGTAAAATATCTTATAAAATTACATATTTTTTCCTTCTTTCGTATTGCATAATTAAAATTTCCAAATAAAGCCAGGAAAAAAATTAATATTACTATTTTTATCATTCTCAATAGACTTTTGGAGACGGAACGTGTTTTACAATGGCTCAAAGGCCCAAAAGCCATGCCAAAATATATAAAAACATATTTTACACGTTGCGTTTCAAACTACGAAAAACTTGTTCATTCGTCATGTTGCTTATGAATGTTCAAAATAACCAATTGCTTTTTTTATATTTTATTAATTTATGATTAGATACGATTTTTAATGGTTTTAATACTATGGCGTGGAAATAAAACTAAATGTAGACACCTAAGATTATAGAACTTATAACCTCAAAAACTTATTTACTTAATAGCGTTTTCCCTAGCCTCTAAATGAAAAGATTTACACTAGTTGTAGGTAGACGGGCCTGTTAAAGGAATCAAGTGAAAATGGGCGTGATTCTTTTGACAGTAGGTTTTTTTAATGATGTAGGCAAGCACTAACGATTTTTGAAACTCGACCCCCAAGGGAGTTAAAGGGGGGGGGGGTTAAAGTTTGTATGAAAGTCAGTCAAATTTTACGTTATATCCATGAAACTCGGTATTTCACAGTTTTTGAAAATTCTACGCCCAAGGGGGTACAGGGGTTTGTATGAGAGTCCTTCATTATTCAAGTTGTTTTTCAATTTATGTTAATGAAACTTAGTATTTTGACCATTGATTAATAAGAGTATTACAAAAAATTTCCGTTGTTTATTAAAATTATATGTTTTCCTTTCGTTGCTTGAAATAACAATTATTTAGTAAAAATAATTTGTTTTCTCTACTGCAATAAACTTAGAGCAAATTATAGATAACTGATTTTTTTTAGTAATAATCATTCTCCCGATGCATGTTGAGGCCAAAACACTGAGAGACATGATTTGTGAACTCTCATGTGTAGATTCTGTAGAAATATGTGTCGTACTCGTATTAACGACGGTGAAAAGTCTTTCCTAATGTAGTCGTGTTGGGAATAGTAGTTTTGGGATTAGTGGTGAAGTAAATAGAGCACGCAATTGAGATATGGTGGAACAGGTGCTCTTTAAACTAGAATATATCATTTTTATGTTTTATATTAATCGTAGCTAATTAATTTTAACATTTTGAAAACGCTAGCATTAAATTGACATCGGGATATTTAATATTAAATTTGTTATTAATCTAGTGTACCGTGTCATTGCAGACGTGAATATTCTAAGAATACAGACGAGTGGATAAATAGGTCACCTAACGAGCCACACTTAGCGCTGCTAACATCGTCTTCGTATTACGCCAAGAGGTCCTTAGGCAATAAAAATCTCCACCGAAATTGTATACTTGATATACAGGGTTTCGAGTTAAGTTGACCTAGATTCTTTAGGAGGTTGCAGTTTTCATCATTGCCGACTGTTTCGACTATAAAACACCATATTTCAAACTTAACGGTTTTCAAGATATTGGATCATCATCTTAATCATCATTACAGTCCTTCACAAGTCCACTGCTGAACATAGGCCTTCCCCTAGGAATGCCACAATGCACAGACCTGAGCCACCTGCATCCATCAACTTCTACACTACGTCTAACGGTACGAGGTTGCCACTCCAGAACCTTTTTCCCCATCGGTAGGCGGTACTGCGAGTTATATGGCCAGCCCATTGCCGGTTTAGCTTACAAATCTGTTCTGGGTTATGTCGGTCTCTCTGGTTCTACTGCGGATATCCTCAGTTCTAAGTATATCACGTAGAGAAACCCTGAGCATATCCCTTTCTGTAGCTTGCTGAATGACCTCGAGCATCCTCATATGGCCATCAGTGAAGGACGATGTCTCAAATTTATAAGTCATCACAGACAACACGCACTGGTTGTACAACCTAATTTTCAGATTTTGATGTATACATGAGTGTGTGACAAGATGTGTTGTAATTTCTCAAACACTTCCCTGCGAGTTGAATCCAAGAAGTCAGACTATTTCTCCCAGATAAACTTACTCATCAACGACTTCGAGCTTAGTTCTCCCAACAACTAACGGCCTCGATGTCACATGGACACTAAACATGATCTTTGTTTTGTCCATGTTCATCTTAAGACATTAAGTGTCCTCCATCTCCATTGTTGAATGACGAAATAAAGCAAATAATTAATAGGAAAGATCGAGTTCAAGCAAATAATAAATCAGATCCTAGGGATGAAAATAAAGAAAAATATACTCGTAGATTGATACGGAATCATTGCAACAACGTATGTAGAAATGCTCAACGGCGCCATACTCATGCATACTCATGCATCGTTTCGCGACCCTGACCCTGTTAGGTTCTGGAAATTTCTAATTCGTTGGGGTTGAGAAGAAGATTGAAATCCTAACACACCATAATAGTAACCTCAATCAGCTTAATGAGCACTTTTCCTCTACGTCTTGCATTGATTACCAAGCATAGAGAAATACTTTGAATATCCTCTCTAATATTCTCGCTCAGGACTCTTCTGCTTTTTATTTTAGTCAATTTGACGGTTGTGATGTTAAGAGAGCCATTTTCTTCATCCATTCGAAATCAGTAGGCGGTGACTGTATTAGTCGTTAAATGATAATTCCTCTCCTGAATCTTCTTATCCCTTTCACTACTTCCATCTTAAACAATTCCATTAAAAATGCTTCTTTTCCCTCTGCTTGGTAAGAAGCCAATGTGATTCATCTTCCTAAAAAGACGAATCTTGAATACGACGAAACGAATCTCGTTTTTCACGCAAAATTATTCACGTTAAATTATTGTAACTGCCGAGTAATGTCTGTTTAATCAGGTGTAGCATTGCTCAGTAAACAATATTATACAAAACAATATTCTGCAGCTCGAGCCGTCATCTCGAGTATTTAATAGTTATTGTTTAAATACGTAAATGTCAATTATTAAATATTAATTATGTATTGATTAAAACTACTTTTACGGATTTTATCGCGTTTATTTTACTTTTTATTACTTTTATTTTTAATTCCCGACGTTCCCCGATGTCACGAGTCCCCCGTGATCATGGGTGCTGGAAAGCGCCCGAAACGTCGGGAATTAAAAATAAAAGTAATTAAAAGTAAAATAAACGCGATAAAATCTGTAAAAGTAGATTTAATCAATGTGTAGTGTTCGCGTAAATATAAGAAATCATTATATTAATTAAGTACCTAACTTGGTGCCTATTAATATAGGTAGGGTCTAACTTTTAATTAATTAAGTACCTACTTGTTAATACACTGAATGACTGACTCACATTTTAATATAATTTAGGACTATGGATTTGGATCGGCCTCTCTGTCAGATTGAAGAGCAGAGCATCGCTCAGTGAACAATATTATAGGATTCTGCAGTTTAAGCCGTCGTATCGGGTAATAGGCGGATAAAATTGGGGGCTTCTGCTGCACGAACCGAGCGCAGCGAGGTGAAGTGATGTAGAACCCCCAATTCTACCCTACTAAAATGGAACGTCTCGTTCCCAATAAAAAGGTTCTTGGATTCTCTACACTCACCATACGAAATACAGCAACATTTAGCTATTATTTTACGCTTGCGTTTTGTTTTATATTTTTAGAAATATTGTACGTGATTTTGTTTTTCATTTTGACAAGACTTAGATTTGTGATGTCTAAGAATAAATTATACAACTTAAGAATTAATTTAAGTGGAATATTTTTTATTTCGCGTACACTAAACTCCAAAGTAAAAGCAACGAGCTTGTGACAAGCAGCTTAATGGACTCGTTCGTCAGGCTTCCGTTTCGTTATTTTCCGGGTGCAAAAGGGTAAAAGTACGCCTCTTTTACGTGAATATATAAAATAAACGTGGCCCAAAAATATAAAACCGCAAAGTAAATATAATAATAATTTCTAAAAACAGTGGACTGGTGTAGAGTATTATTTTTGATGGCTCCGTGGCAAATTTGCTTAGCAATGATGTTAAAAGCCCGGACAGATCATGTGTGACTTACAAGTAATTGTTTCAATTTATCTGGTGGAATTTATGTGTGTAATGTAAACTACTTCTACAACACAGGAAAAATAGTACAAGCATAACTTTGTTTGAAGAATGGGGATTACTTATTACTACTTCACATCTTTATTTAAATCTGTCTAATCTGTTATTAAATATTTTCACATAAACCTAACATTTTTTGAAAAGCTTTATAAAGAAATATGTATGTAATAAATTGGATTAAATATTCAAAAATATAGGCTTTTCCATACATATATTTTCATGAATGTCCAACTAACGCGAAAGTTCGCTATTTATCTTTATACCACCCGACTTTTCTTTGAATATTTATTAACTACGAACATTTTCATGCATTTTTAGTGAACAAAAGTCTAATAAATTAACCAACCGTGTAGTAGCGTGTAAGAATATTCCGTATCCCATATCAGGTGTCATTAGAGACGATAAAAGGAAAATCGAATCAGGAGATAAGCAGCTGCATCTTCCTGATTCCAGCTGAATAAAAA
The DNA here is from genome assembly GCA_036936625.1 of Parnassius smintheus behrii. Lineage (NCBI taxonomy): Eukaryota > Metazoa > Arthropoda > Insecta > Lepidoptera > Papilionidae > Parnassius > Parnassius smintheus. The sequence continues at coordinate 5,751,241 of JAUPFT010000003.1, forward strand.
TAAGAAACTGCACTTGTCAAGCGTGGCAACTATGGCAAATATACCCCTATGAGGCTAATTTATGGGGGAGGCCTATGTTCAGACGTGGACCGCTGTGACGGTAATAGTAAATGAAAGTAAACTTTCGTTACAAAAAACAGTTTATTGATAGTCTAGGTTTTAAACCATGGTTGTTAAATATCCCCACAAATATCCTATGAGGCTAATCTATGAGGTAGGCCTATGTTCAGCCATGGACTTTTGAGTGGCTGTGACGGTAATTGTGAAACTAAAATTTCATTATAAAACACGGTTTAATGATAGTTATGGGCTTATTGATAGTTTTGGGTTTAAACCATGGTTTAAAAAGAGTCTTTCAAACTAGAATCCCACGGCGCCAAAGTTTTCGCGCAATTTGACATTTGCTCATACTCCATTCTTTACATTTTAAATTGCATATTTCGAGTGATACTTTTTTCGTGAAACAAATTCTAATTTAAACCTAAGACTTAAATAAATTAATCTATGTATAAAGGCCGTACAAGTATAGAGTAAAACACGGTTTAATGATAGTTATGGGCTTATTGATAGTTTTGGGTTTAAACCATGGTTGTTAAATATCCCCACAAATATCCTATGAGGCTAATCTATGAGGTAGGCCTATGTTCAGCCATGGACTTTTGAGTGGCTGTGACGTTAATTGTGAAACTAAAATTTCATTATAAAACACGGTTTAATGATAGTTATGGGCTTATTGATAGTTTTGGGTTTAAACCATGGTTTAAAAAGAGTCTTTCAAACTAGAATCCCACGGTGCCAAAGTTTTCGCGCAATTTGACATTTGCTCATACTCCATTCTTTACATTTTAAATTGCATATTTCGAGTGATACTTCTTTCGTGAAACAAATTCTAATTTAAACCTAAGACTTAAATAAATTAATCTATGTATAAAGGCCGTACAAGTATAGAGATAACAACTGTTTCTCCTAAGGCCAACATCAACCTAGGGATAAAAGGACATGACTCTGGCGATCAACAAATGCCAGTACATTGGTCTTTTTCTATTTCATTGAACTTGAAATTGACTTGGATCTTTGATACTTCCTGTTAACAAGATGATTATACCATCCATATCCATCAGAAGCCATGAAATCTTTTTGGAATGTACCTCAGTCATCTCCTACAAGGATGTGAACTGTCTTACGCCATCCTCATACTACCTATTCATATCCGGTTGCCCATTTAAATTCGAAACCAAATTTTGAAAACTGATGGTGGGGAGTAGCATCACTAGTGTATAAACCCTCGTAAGATATAAGATATACCGTCACCAAGCCGGTATAGTGGGTATAGAAAGACATTACAAGTTATCCGTGGCCATTTGGAACGCATTTATAAACAAGCCTACAGTGCTGTATGGTAGTGAAGAGTTCGTTTTATTGTGTTGTTAATGAGAAAACAGTACAACCTGACAAATACCGTTAAGCTCTCTTAAATGATTTTCTTAACTAAATGGCACAGTAACCAAATAATTAATATAACAACAAATAATAAGATAATTAAATAAGCAGGTGGATTGATTTTCCACTCACTTAGCGGTCAGACACCATAAAGGTTGTTTCTACAAACGACGCCTTGTTTGGAGACGAAACACGTGTCATTTATTAATTATATTGTTATTAATTAATGTCTTAAATTAGTGGTGATTGTGGTAAAGTTAAAGTTGTTTAACTTTGAAACAGGAGTGGGTCGGTTTGACTGGAGAAGAGCCAAAAGCGTACAGAATACCAGCGTGAACTAGCAACGTAATGCATCTGTTTTTCGTGTGGTATGGGTCGAAGCTACGGGGCGACCATTTTTTAAAGATTAAAGGCGATAAACGAGCACACACTCCAATTGATTGTATGTGGATGCTGTGACCCGTAGACATCTATATCTATTCTCAATTACGAATTCAAATGCAGATCCGTTGGCACTCCTGAGGACTGAGATGGAATACCTCCTTTCCAGTAAAAAAAAGTATCGGAAAAGGAGGTATTCCTTTCCCGATACTTTTTTTTTACTTTATACTTTTAGTGCAGCCTAGTAATTTACATAACATATAGGTATCTCCCGAACAAGCCGGTTTCCGAAAAGGCTTCAGTACCATACACCACATACATACCCTACGGCAGATTGTACAGAAGACCGAAGAGTACAATCTGCCACTTTGCCTGGCGTATGTGGACTATGAGAAAGCCTTTGATTCCGTCGAAACTTAGGCGGTGCAACAGTCCCTTCAGCGGTGCCAAGTTGACTGTCGATATATCGAAGTGCTGAAGTGTTTGTACAGTAGGGCTACGACGGCTATCCGAGTACAGAACCAGAGTTCGAAACCTATCCAACTGCAGAGAGGTGTAAGACAGGGTGACGTTATATCCCCGAAACTTTTCACCGCTGCGTTGGAAGACGTTTTCAAGCTACTGGACTGGAAAGGATACGGTATTGACATCAATGGCGAGTACATCACTCACCTTCGATTTGCCGACGATATAGTCCTTATGGCAGAATCGCTGGAGGACCTTAGCACTATGCTCAATGACCTCAATGGTGTCTACCAACGGATAGGTCTTAAGATGAACATGGACAAAACAAAGATCATGTTCAATGTCCATGTCACACCTATGCCAGTAGTTGTTGGGAGCACTACGCTCGAAGTTGTTGACGAGTACGTCTACCTGGGACAAATACTCCGACTAGGTAAGTCCAACTTCGACCGAGAGGTCAATCGACGGATTCAACTCGGCTGGACAGCGTTCGGGAAATTACGACACATCTTCTCGTCAGGTATACCTCAATCTCTGAAAACTAAAGTGTATACACCAATGCGTGTTGCCAGTAATGACTTACGGATCAGAGACGTGGTCCTTCACTGCTGGCCGTATGAGGACGCTCAAGGTCGCTCAGCGAGCTATGGAGAGGGCTATGCTCGGAGTTTCTCTGCGTGATAGACTCAGAAATGGGGATATCCGCAGTAAAACCAGAGTGACCAACGTAGCCCAACGGATTAGTAAGCTGAAGTGGCAATGGGCCGGCCATATAGCTCGGAGAACCGATAACCGATGGGGAAGAAAGGTTCTCGAGTGGCAGCCTCGTACCGGTAGGCGTAGTGTAGGGCGACCCCCCACTAGATGGAGTGACGACCTGGTAAGACATGCAGGAAGTCGATGGATGGCTCAGGACCGTGCTTTGTAGCGCTACTTGGGGGAGGCCTATGTTCAGCAGTGGACTTGTGAAGGGCTGTCATGATGATAATGATGATGATAGGTATCTATGGATCACATTCACTAACAACGACGTGGATTGTGTGAATGTTTGTTATAACAACGACGTGGATTGTGTATAAACCCTCATATAATTGTTATCAAACATTAAATAAATTCGAGACCCTAATATATAGATATATATATATATATATATATATATATATATATATATATATATATATATATATATATATATATATATATATATATATATATATATATATATATATATACATATAATAAAAATATATTATATACTTAAGGTCTCGAATTTATTTAAATATGTGGAAATATATGGTGCTACTCTTGGTAGCCAGAATATAAAGGATATTTTAAAGATTATTATGACATCATTAACCAGTATTCTAATGCAATTTCTATAAATAAGTCTAGGAAAGCTCATTATGAGCCTTCTTAGATTTTTTACTTATTTACCTATTTTATAAATAAATTGTTTAGAATTACTTCTGTTAATATCAAGATACATATTGCATTCTTGTTTAGATAAAATAAGCATTTATATCATAGAAGTCGTGTAATGTATTGAATTCATAGGTTCGATTTAATTTTAGCTGTACGTGGAAAAGTTATGCTGCAGCTATATTAGTAGTATAGTTGTAGCACGAATGGCTAGGCTCGACCGGGGAAAGACCACGCCCTCACGGAATACCAGCGTAAAATAGCAGCTTAACGTTGCTGTGTTTCGTATGGTGAGTGTAGTAAGCCAGAGTCTCTTTTCACTGGAAACGAGGTATTCCTTCTTAGTCCTCATTTGTGACAACGCATCAGCATTTTGATTAGTGATCGGGGTTTGATGTAAATGTCTAAAGGCCGCAGCATCCGCTTATCTTCAGGTGGACTGTTATTGTATAAAAAAGTTACAATATTAAATTCTGCATTATGTACGATTTGGAGAGAACGAAATAACCTTGAGATCAAACAAATTCGATTGATTTAGAACTTTATTCTCTCATAGGCGTACGCGTAGCATTATCGTTAATTTATTGACTTTTAAAAGTGATGTGTATTTGCCACTTTTGAATAGATTTTTTTTATTTTGATCTGAGAAAACCAGCACGTATGTTCTTTTTATAGGATAGGCTGACAAACGAGCATACAGTCCACCCGATGGTAAGTGGTTGCTGTTGCCCATAGACATCTACATCTATCCTCGATTACGAATCCAAATACAGATGCATTGTCACCCGTAACGAGTAATATGGAATGCCTCGTTTCCAGTAAAAAGTGTCTCCAGTTCTATACACTCACCATACGAAACACAGCAGCATTGAGCTGCTACGTTACGCAGGTATTTTGTTAGAACGTGTTCCTTTCCCGGTCGAGCCAAGCCATTTCCGCTACAACCATAAAATAGCTGCGGCATGGTTCTTCAATGTAATAAGGTGAAATTTGTTAGGATGTTATGAAATTATGGCGACGGTCGTGGGGTTTTTCGGACCTTTACCATAGTCGCCTCTTACGGCACCCGTGGTACGAAATGTGTTTATGAACTATCTTACGTGGGCACATACAGTATGTCCAAATAGTATATTTTTTACAGAATAATGGTGATAAACGAGTACACAATCCACCTGCATGTGGATGCTGTGGCCCATAGACATCTTCCTTTATATTCAATTAAGAATCAAAGTGATGGGTGATGTCACCCCTGGGTACTAAGATAGAATGCCTCGTATCAAGTGAAAAGAGTCTCCGGTTCTTTATACTTACCATTCGAAACACAACAACATTGAACTACTATTTTACGCTGGTATTCTGTGAGCTGACCCATTCCTGATACAACCATACAATATAGCTACAGCGTTGTTCTACCACATATAACTGCAAAGCAGTTAAAACAAACTTAAGAAACGACAGTGAACGTCCGATTTTTTTAAAGTGAAGAAAATTTTACAAAATACGTGCAAACTCTGCACGTGCCCACTACAAATTTAAAACGTTATTATGTTAAAACTTTTGCAGAACCGCTGCAGTAGGGAGTTTCCTAATGGAGTGTAAAACACGGACGTGTCGCTGAACTAACTTGCTTTAAAAGCACAAACACGTTGAATTTCACTGAGTGATCAGCAAACAAATGGAATGAGATAATGTGTTTTTCGTTCTTTCAAATCTTTTAAATGGATTTAATAGTTCTATGAGATTTGTAACACGCTAGATCACTTTATAAATTTCATTAAAAGTGGCAGCTAATTTAAAGCCAGAAACGTATGTTTATAGAATAATAGTGACAGGTGATCCCACAGTGCACTTCATGGTAGTGGATACTGTGGCAGATTTTCAAAAAATATTGATGTTCTACAAAAATGGTTGAAAATAATAAATAGAAAAGAACGGGTTCCCAAAACAAAAAGTTCGACTATATGCAGCAAGTAATTTGAAGTGAAGTGATTTTCTTATCGTTCTCATCTTAAAAGATGCCTACTAAGGGAAAAACTACAACACGTCCAACTATAAACACTTATTATTAAAATAACCTATTGCAAATTATTTTATTATTAGAATAAAATATGTTGCAAAGTTATAAAGTATGTATGCAAAATTGCAAAATATCTTTTAAGATAATTGATAGAATCAGGCGTTACTTTGCGGAAATCCATTATAATAAAGATATTAATCGTTACTTTGCAACCATCCGCTGAATTAAATAAAATGATGTGTCTTACCTAGTTTGAAGAGCACCAACTCTCGTGTAGAGGCGAAACACGTGTTGTATTATCGTCGATGGTGTGTCTTTCTTAGAATAGTGGTATTTGGAATAGTGGTGTTGGGAGTAGTGTTGCTGAGATTGGTGGTGACGGGATTACTGCACGCAATTGAGGGAGGGCGGGAGGTGCTCTTCAAACTAGGTAAGACACATCTTTTTATTTAATTGAGTGGATGGTTGCAAAGTAACTATTAATATCTGAGCTACTATTACTATTAATATAGAGAAGAGTGCACAATATTTTTACAATAAATTAGTTATCTTTGAAGGAAAATATTAATCTAAAAATTTTTGTTTGTACTTTTCTTTGTATTCCATAAAACATAATAAAAAGTTTGAAATAAATAAAAACAAAAGGTATGTAAACTACATTTCAGTACCGCTTAATAATAACGTGTGACTATGGCTACACACAAACTTTTATTTAAATTATAAGGTCATGTGTCGCAATATTTTAAAAAATAGTCCAAATAGCAGTGCGTTTAGGTATGAAGGTATACCATTCTTTATACTATTCCCTACTCTTTAGAGCCATTTTAACTACATGCTGTGAGGAATTCTATCTTACTCCTTAGAGGTGCACATCTGCACCCTTGTGAAGTTGGTTGTAGAGATTCCGTCTGCAGTAGCTACATACCATCAAATAGGCTTCAAGTTCATTTGTTACTTTAATTTAATAAGAAATGAGCGGCGGTAGTCTACAACAGACTCGTTCTTACTGGGGAGTGATGGTGGAGCTTTCCACACTTTCTTGCACGCCACCTCGAGTTCTTAGATATCGGGCGAAGCATCCGACTACCATTATGTCACTGTTGTAGCAGTGCGAGTGCTGATCATGAGGTCCTGAGTTTGAATCCCGGGTCGGGCCAAAAATTAATTATTGAGTTTTACGTCGGGAAATTCTCAGTGACTGCCCGGAGTCAGGAAGTTGGCAGTGTCGCACCCCTGTGTATCGGAAAGCACATTAAGCCGTTGTTCCTGCGCCTGATCTCTCTCCAATTATGTAGGCTTATTTTCCTATCGGATTACGAGAGTGAGGGAATAGACGGTGCACCTGTGCTTGCGCATACACTAGGGCACTATAATCCTGTCCCGCCGATGGCTAGCCTCCATTTAGGGAAGCCACCATGACCAAAATTCGGTCTGGAGGACATTATTATTATTCTTATGTCCGTTTAGGCTTTAATTATGTAGAGGTGTAGAATAGTCTCAAAAGCTTCCTAGTCTATCCGCATAATATAGTCATAAAAGTCGAGTCACACGTATAAGTCAATGTAAAATTTTAATTTTTTTTTCAGAACTTTCTTTCCAAATTAATTTTTGATATTACAAAAGCTACGTCATCGCTTCAATAAATCTGAATCGCGGGAAATCTTGTAAGAATGAGCAGAAAGAAACTCACCGCTAGACTTTTTTCTCTTAACAGGTAGAATCAAACCTTATACACAAAGCAAGAAAATCTAAGATGCTCATAATATCTAAACAATCTTAACTTTTAAATAAACATCTAATTTATAACAATCTTTATCATTAGAATGTTTACAATCATTGTACATATTTATATACGCTTGTTACTCAAAGGGATACACAGACACTACGGACTCAACTCTACTACCTCTCCCTTTACGGAGACACCTCTCACTCCTCCTTTACATTCATATTCTTAAGTATACAACATGCTTGTCGATTCGGCATCTTGCGTTACGTACAATAATCACTAGGTCACGCGGTTCTTAACGCAAATGTCATCTCAAATTCAAGCAATCTTGAAAAGTGTTATAGCTAGAAATTAAATTAAAGTGCACGCTAAGAAATTTGACTAATTAAACTTCAAACAGAAATAACATTTCAAGTTGCCCGGACAAACCCAACGGTTGAGTTTGTTTAAATGACACAGAACACATTACAAATTCAATCTCTCCAACGACTCATTTTACGTTTTGAACACTCCTCCTAGAAATGACGCTGAATTGCTCGTCTATTAGTGCCTTAACGTTTGGTGCAAGTCGTAAAATTAGTATTTTTAATAGTCAATCCCGAGGTGCGCCCTTGGTTGTGGCTTCAGACACAGCCATTAGCCCGGCTCTGGGGGAGGTAGAGTCATCCTCTCTTCTCCCACTAGGGTAATTCCTGCCTGGCGCGTCCACGTCGCGGGGGTGGGCGCCGTATACTTCAGTAGGCCGGAGTAAATTGGTGGCCAAGTTCAGGCAGGGACCCAGTGCTGTGGGGTATAACACAGTCCCTTACCCAGGGGTACGGATGAAGACTTCAACGGCTGTGAAGGCGAAGATAATAGTTATCAGTACGGCGGAGCAGGCGGAAGAAGCAAAAACCCAGTGGAAAGCTGCTCTCACATATTGAGACCCCAGGTTACACTGGAGCTGCAACACCATGCAGGGTGATGCAGTAGGGATGGCGGCGGAAGAGACCTCAGTCCAACGGCGGCTCCCAAGCCCTTCAGAAGGGTTACTGCATTGGCGTCAGGTGGCAACCGGCCGTAAAACAAAATAGCCAAAACATTTTTCTCCTCACATGAAAGCACAAGACAAAAATACAGGGCAAAAAATACTAGGGCGTACCCCCCAAGCGACGCAAATGCGAAATACGATGAATCAGATACTCAATGTCAAAACTGCTAGGGCGTCCCCCCGAAGCGACGATTACTTAGACAAGAACAAACATTCGCATTTACATACTTTTAACAAAATAAGACTGGCAACATGGAACTTGGGATCTCTTACAGGAAGGAGCCAAGAATTAAGCGAAATCCTTAAGAAAAGATGCATTAACATTTGCTGCATACAAGAAACTAAATGGAAAGGTTCAAAATCTCGAGACATAGGAAACGATTATCAGCTTATATACCACGGTATAGACAGTAAAAGAAATGGAGTAGCGATAGCCTTGGATAAAAACTTTAAGAGCCGCATAGTAAACATCACCCGGAAAAGCGACCGTCTAATTGCTGCTAAATTGGCACTGGATGATCAACAAATAATTAACATCTTATCAGTATACGCACCACAGACGGGTTGCGCGGTTCCGAGAAATGTCAATTTTGGGAAGACTTGGACGATCTAATACATGAAATGCCATTAAATGAACGTAAAATAATAGGAGGGGATTTAAATGGCCACGTAGGAGCTAAAAGTAATACATACGGAGCGGTACATGGCGGTTTTGGACTAGGCGAGGCAAATAAACAGGGAGAAGACATTCTAGAATTTGCAGCCAGACACTCTTTAACTCTGATAAACACAAATTTCCAAAAAAAGAAGAACATCTAATCACGTATAAATGTGCAGGTCGAGTGTCACAAATAGACTACATTATCGCTGACATGGATGCCAAACAAAAGTTCAAGGACTGCAAAGTAATCCCTGGAGAGTCTCTAACATCACAATACCGTATACTCGTAGCCGTTTACTCTCTGTTCAAACCTATAAAAACTTTTGTAGATAGAACACCGCGTACTAAGTGGAAAGATCTGAATAGCTCTAAGGGCGAATTACTGCGAGGTGTAATAACGGAATACCTAGACTCTGATATTGGAGTGAACTACGAAAACGCCGAAGATATGTGGTCTAAGTTTGAAGCGCATTGTAGAGCTAAGGCAGCAGAAATCCTGGGAGTCTCCAAAGGACCACCCAGAAATGAGAAGGATCCTAACTGGTGGAATCACAATGTGAAGAAGACTCTAGCGAATAAGAAAGACCTCTTTAAGAAATGGCAAAGCTCACAACTAGATGAAGAAACTCATATAAAGAAGCGAAGAAACAGGCAAAGAAATGTGTAGCCATAGAAAGAGCAATTAGCAACCAAGCCTTCTACAATAATTTGGAAAATGCTAAAACTGTAGATGAAGTATTAAAAGTAGCAAAATTTAGAAACAGGACCACTAGGGATATAAAGACAAACAAATACATTAAAAGTAAAGACCAAAAATTGTTAACAAACAACTCACAAATTATGCATAGATGGTATGAATATTATAAACAACTATTAAATGAAGAATTTCCAAATGAAGACCCTACACCCTGCAAATCTACATCTGGACCAATACCTAAGGTGGATATAGCTGAAGTCAAACAGGCAATAGCCAAAATGAAAAACCGAAAAGCCACAGGCCCAGACGAGATACCAGCGGATCTATGGAAAGGCCTTGGTGCAGTAGCGGCAGTATGGTTAACCAAGCTTTTTAACATTATTCTAACGACTAATCGCATTCCGGACTCTTGGCGTCAAAGCTATCTACTACCGTTCTATAAAAATAAGGGCGATGTAACGCAGTGTGAAAACTATAGAGGTATTAAATTGACCTCACATACACTTAAAATATGGGAACGAATTATTAATAAACGGTTCACTGACATTGCTGAAATATCTCCAAATCAGTTTGGTTTTACAGCATCCAGATCAACTATTGATGCCATCCAAACGATTAGAATATTGATGGAAAAACATAAAATAAACAATAAAGAGCTACACCTAGCATTCATAGACCTAGAAAAAATCTTTGATCGAGTTCCACGTAGGCTGGTATGGCAGGCACTTCGTGCCCAAAGGGTGCCAGAGTATTATATCGAACTTATAAAAGATAAGTACTGCAAGGCCAACACGAGAGTCAGAAGCCCAACCGGCGTGAGTAAAGCTTTTGAAGTCAAAGTGGGTGTCCATCAGGGATCTGCTCTAAGCCCCCTCATATTCAATATAGTGATGGACTACCTCACTAAAGATATACCTGCCCCATTGCCATGGACTATTCTATACGCGGATGACATTGTCTTAGCTGCGGATACCGCAAGCCATTTGCAGGAACCTCTTAATACTTGGACACACGCTCTTAAAGAGTACGGCCTGAGGGTGAGTAGGAGTAAAACTGAGTATTTGAAATGCCCTTTCAGTGGAAACACAGTATCTGAAACTATCTGTATTGGGACAACACCTATTCCTACAGTTTTAACAGTGGTAGAGCCATGCGGCAGCTTTGCTGTTGCACGTATGGGCCGGCTCAAACCGGGGTGGTACCACGACCTCACAGAATACCGGCGTGAAGTGGAAGTTCTGCTTCCGCGTTTCGTCTGGTGAGTGCAGGTGGCCGGAGGCCCAAATCCCCCCCCCCCATCAACATGGTAGCGGAATTAAATAAAGATAGACTACCCCAGGAGGGTACCAGCACCCCTGGAGAATCCCTCGCTGAGCATCCACGACCATGTTTCTCCACTTCTGAGCGTGGGTGTTCAGGCTGCCCCGCGTATTCTGGGGGGGGCGAAATTCCGCTCAAGACTAAAACTGCTCGGGGCAAACGGAGCAACAAGACTAAGGCGACCCCTGCCACGCTGTCCGTGAATTTCTGCAATATCAGGGGACTTCACTCCAACCTAAACGCCGTCCACTACCATCTCGAGACGGCGAGGCCGGCTCTGCTCTTTCTGACCGAGACGCAGGTGTCCTCTCCGGCTGATGTTTCGTATCTCTCCTACCCGGGGTACAAACTGGAACACTCCTTTGTGCCTCGGGCTGGAGTTTGCGTTTACGTCAGAGAGGACATCTGTTCTCGACGCCTCGGCAGACTTGAAGGTTCGGACCTGTCCATCCTTTGGCTACGCGTAGACAGCGACGACCATCCGCGCGTCTACGGGTGCCTCTATAGGTCCCACAGCGGTAATGCCGAAACAGACCGACTCTTCGACCACGTCCAAATGGCTGCAGATTCGTTGCTACAGCAGATCCCCTCCGCAGAGATCGTGATCCTCGGCGACTTTAACGCCCATCACGCCGAATGGCTCGGTTCACGTTTAACCGATCATGCGGGGAGATCTGTTCATGATTTTGCCTTGGCATATGGTCTGACACAACTGGTTACTTCGCCTACGCGGATTCCAGATGTGGAGGATCATGCACCTTCCCTGTTGGACCTTCTGCTGACCTCTCACCCGGACGGATATCAGATTTCCGTCGACGCCCCTTTAGGCTCCTCGGACCATTGTCTGATCCGGAGTGTTGTGCCACTCACGCTGAAATCGCGGTTGCATTCTGCAGGCTGCCGCCGTGTTTGGCACTATAGGTCAGCCGATTGGGATGGGATGCGGTCTTTCTTTGCATCCTACCCTTGGGGGCGGGTTTGCTTCTCGCCGGATGATCCCAACGTTGTTGCGGATTCTGTTACTGATGTGGTACTTCAGGGTATGGAACTTTTTATTCCTTCCTCTGTGGTGCCCATTGGAGGCAAATCTCAGCCATGGTTTGGTCGCTCCTGTAAAATAGCATCATGCTATAAGCAGGAGTGCTACCAAGCCTGGGTTGATGCATCAGCGTCCCGGGATGTAAACACCAGCGCTCTAAAAAAGAAGTATAATTCCGCCTCTAGGTCCTTCAAAAGAGTCATTGCCAAGGCAAAGTCAGAGCACATAGGCAGAATTGGCGAGAAACTAGTTCGCCTTCCTTCTGGAACCCGTGCATTCTGGTCTCTCGCCAAGGCTGTCCAGGGGAATTTCTGTCAGCCATCTCTTCCATCTCTGCACAGGGAGGACGACTCACTGGCCCATACTGCAAAGGAGAAAGCCGATCTTCTAGGCTCCTTCTTTGCGTCTAACTCGACTCTCGATGACGGGGGGAGTACGCCGCCGACCATCCCGCGGTGTGAGTGCTCCATGCCGGAAGTGCAGTTCACACAGCGCTCGGTTCGCAAAGCACTCCTCTCCCTGGACATCCACAAGTCGAGTGGGCCTGACGGAATCCCCCCAATTGTGCTGAGGACGTGTGCTCCAGAGTTGGCACCGGTTTTAACGCGTCTTTTCCGGTACTCCTACTCCCTAGGCGTAGTCCCAAAATCGTGGAAGACGGCTTTCGTCCACCCGATCCCTAAAAAAGGCGACCGCTCAGACCCGTCCAACTACCGGCCAATCGCCATCACCTCCTTGTTCTCCAAAACAATGGAGTCCATTGTAAACTGCCAGCTCATGAGGTACCTTGAGGATCACCAGCTGATTAGTGACCGCCAATACGGTTTTCGCCGTTGTCGGTCAGCTGGTGATCTTCTGGTCTACCTCACTCACAGATGGGCGGAGGCAGTAGAGTTCAAGGGGGAGGCATTGGCCGTTAGTTTGGACATTGCGAAGGCCTTCGATCGGGTTTGGCACAAAGCGCTTCTTTCGAAGCTCCCTTCCTATGGGCTTCCCGAGAAATTGTGCAATTGGATCACCAGCTTTCTTGCAGATCGGAGCATCAAGGTCGTTGTAGACGGTGCAAGCTCCGATTGCAAGCCTATTAATGCTGGTGTTCCACAGGGCTGCGTGCTATCGCCAACGCTGTTTCTTCTGCATATCAATGATATGTTGCATACCCGTAACATTCATTGCTATGCAGATGACAGCACTGGTGATGCTCTTTACACCGGCCGAGCCAATATTTCTCGGGAAAACGTCTCCGAGTGCCGGGACAAACTTGTGTCTGAAGTCGAGTCTTTGCTGAACAGAGTCTCGGATTGGGGACGACTAAATCTAGTCCAGTTTAACCCCCAGAAGACACAAGTTTGCGCGTTAACCGCTAAAAAGAACCCCTTTGTCGTATCCCCTCAGTTTCAAGGCACTCCCCTTGTTGCCTCAGCCAGTATCGGAATCCTCGGCGTCGACATATCGAGTGACGTGCAGTTTCGTGGTCACTTGGAAGGGAAGGCCAAATTGGCCTCTAAAAAGCTTGGCGTGCTCAGCAGAGCGGGACAGTATTTCATGCCAGCACACCGCCTGCAACTTTACAAGGCGCAGGTTCGGCCGCACATGGAATACTGTTCCCATCTCTGGGCTGGGGCTCCCCAGTACCAGCTCCTTCCACTTGACCGCATCCAGCGCAGAGCGGCTCGAATCGTCGACGACGGAGTGCTTTCCGATCGGCTCGATTCACTGGCGTTGCGAAGAGATGTTGCATCTCTTTGCGTATTTTATCGCATCTATCACGGGGAGTGCTCTGAGGAATTGTTCGGATTAATCCCAGCCGCCAAATTTCGTGAACGCACGACACGGCAAACGTCCCGATACCATCCACACCATCTGGATGCTTGGCGTTCCACCACTGTACGTTTCACAAGGAGTTTTCTTCCACGTACAACCTCTCTGTGGAATAGTTTATCATCGGCGATTTTTCCGGACCGATACGACCTGGGGACCTTCAAGAAAAGAGCTTACTCCTTTCTAAAGGGCCGGCAACGCACCCGCAATTCTCCTGGTGTTGCGGTTGATCATGGGCGGCGGTAGTCACTTAACATCAGGTGAGCCGCATGCTCGTTTGCCCCCTCTTCTATAAAAAAAAAAAAAAAAAAAAAAAAAAAAGATAAATTTAAATACTTGGGCTCTATGCTTACCACAGATGCAAATGTTGACACAGACGTGGCCCATAGAATAAGTGCCGCGTGGCTGAAATGGCGATCACTTACAGGGGTATTGTGTGATCCACGTATTCCCATAAAAACTAAGGGCAAAGTATATAAAACCGCAGTACGTCCCGTGCTATTGTATGGTTCTGAATGTTGGACAACAAAAAAGACGCATGAGCAAAAGGTCCATACTAACGAAATGAAGATGCTTAGGTGGGCGGGAGGTGTGACTCGGCTTGACAAAGTCCGTAATGAACATATACGTGGCAGCTTTAAAGTCGCACCTATTACAGATAAAATCATTGAAAATCGCCTAAAATTGTATGGACATATTAAAAGACGCAACGAAGATCATGCAGTTCAAATAGCTCTAAGCCTGCCAGAAACAAAGAGAAGCAGAGGACGCCCGCCAATGTCATGGTGGTCTAATATCGCAAGAGACCTAAGGAAAGCCCAGTTGCCGGATGTGACAACCCAAGACCGTTTGTCTTGGCGCAGACAAGTGAGGAGACCCGACCCCAAATAACGGGATCAGGGATGGAAGAAGAAGTCAATCCCGAGGTGAATTGACCGTAACTTTGTAGTGATTATGTAACAATATTCACTACCCCACATCGTCCCGTGGGTCTTGAGAGAGGCGGCAGAGGATATAACAACAAAAGATTATAATAAAAACTGCGATTTGAAGCTCAGCCCCCAAGCGTGGAACATAAATATAAAGTTATACCACGAGTGATCCGGAAACCCTTGGAAATATTTTTGAGATACTGGATAACTGATGAAATATATGGGAATTTGATGATTATCTTAATTCAAAATAACCCTAAATTAATGTATACCCAGGCAAATTTAGGATTTGTCGGTTGTATATATATATATATATATATATATATATATATATATATATATATATATATATATATATAAATATATATATATATAATACACCCTATATTATGTATGTGTAGTTTAAGGTTTCAAAGTTAAAACTCTTTTTTTTCATCCCGGGGTGCTAGGTTTAATTATTTATTAGTAGTAAAGCCGCATTTGCTCACTGGTCAACCTCAACTTTGTTTTCTTGAGCTAACGATTCATTGGTTGCCGTTTTTCTGTAAATTTAGTTGGGTCTTTTGGCTTCAATAGCATTTCACTATCACATTAACTTTCGTTCCTGTGCCATTTTAATACTATTTTCAAAAAATGCGGGAACAAGAAAGATTCGTTCCTTTTCCAAGCTTGTCGGACTGAGAACTGTCGGACTGTCCGTGTGGACAAGTGGTAGAGCCATGCTGCAGCTATATTATGGTTGTAGCACGAATGGGTCATCTCAACCGGGGTATGACCACGCTCTGACAAAATACCAGCGTAAAATGGCAGCTTAATGCTGCTGTGGTTTATATGGTGAGTGTAGAGAACCAGAGACTTTTTTAACGGAAATATGGCATTCCATCTTAGTCCTCAGAGGTGACAATGCATCTGCATTTTGATTCTTAATCGAGGATGATGTAGATGTCTATGAACCCCAGCACCCACTTACCATCAGATGAACTGTTTGCTCGCTTATCACCCTTATTCTTTTAAACATTTAATTTCAGAAATTAATTACGCTTTATTGTTATAACTTAGACCAATTTCAACATACTGCAGTAGTTGTATGAACTATTTATACCAAAAGTTTTGCAATCTCTTGGAATTGAGTCTAGGAGCTCATTGTAATTAAACAAAATGAACTTATTCTTATTTTGGATTTCGTAATCACGTGACTAACTCAAAGCCGAGCCTCTGCCAAAGTAACAAGATTTAATTTCCCCCAGACCAAAATTCGGTCACGGCAGCCATTCTCATTGGAGACTAGGACACGATTGCAGAGAAATCGGGTGCAGAATCAACAACTTCACGTGCTTTCCGAGGAAAAGGGGGAAACACTGCCAACTTCCTGACTGACTCCGGACTGCTTGATAATTTTTCGTCAGAAAAACCCAAAAACTGGTTTTGAATTGACCCGGGATTCAAACCCAGTATCTCATGATCATTGTTCGCATTTAAGAGCACTGGACCAACGAAGCAGACGTAGGCAAGATATAATTTTAATAACAAACTTAGCAGGAATAATGCTCTCTTAATTCATACTGTCTACACAGTCACACTGTACTCCAGTGGGTATGGATATCCTAGACTTATTCTGGGCTTTCCGTCTTCGTCCTCAGACGTCGCGACGCACCGGTGGCCTTCTTTACTTGAGTGTAATTTGGATTTTGGTCAAGCACTAGCTTATAATAAGTTAAAAAAAGTAATTTGTTTCAAGTGGCCATGGTGGCACTTACTGTCAGGCTTAATATAAATCCGTGTGCCACTTTAATTAAAAAAAACGTTTACTAAGTAAAGTTATGTATTATTTGAGGGCATGGCTTAATTTGTGAGCCAGTTCAGAACTGTCGGTGTGGACGTAATCTATCAGGAGACTATAATCTATAAAGAGAATGTTATTTTAAACGAAAATTGAAATCATATTAAATGAAGGGATACGTATTCAGTCATAAATTACTTAGTGGCGAACATCGAATTATGAGGCACGTGTCGACCCTTCTAGTTTAAGGAATGAACGGATCTCCTCTGAGCTTATCAATATGTAAATCAACAACCTAGGGATGGAAAGTTGCTGCGATCTATTTTAGTGTTTTTACTTAATCCCGAATTCACCGAAATAGATTCTTGTTCCAGAATAAAATGACAATTTTTCATGGGGTATTTTAAAGTCAAAGGTGAATTTATTTTGACTTACTAAAACTTAAAACTTAAACCAACAAAAACTTTTAGCCGCGGTGGATAGAGCGAGCGAATCACCGTCATGCTATCTACAGTGCCAATAAAGGCAGGGTAAGAAAATCTACTATCCCATATTATCCCGTAGGTATTATAACTGGTGCATAGGTATTATAAAGGAAAACTGATATAGGAGACAGGCAGTAGGCACTTCCAGACAACATCTCAATAATTATATAAACCTGCGGCTATGAAGGAAGAAGAAGAGAAAACCTGGAGGGAAGCCCATGTTTAGCGGTTAACTTGTAATGAGGTGTAGTGTGTAGCACAGTAGAAGGTTCATTAATATTAAACACTAGCGACCTGCCCAGACTTTGCATGGGTGATTTCTTCTGGATCTCAACAACAGCGTCACTTACCTGTTCCGAAAGTGAATAAACCATCTCAAACCATCTAAACACACAGAAAATTTTCATCAAAATCGGTCGAGCCGTTTTTAAATTTCTTATAGTATACAATTTTTATACATACAGATAGTTTGTCGTGCAATGATATGTAATACAGCCCACATTAATACGGTATAACATTATTATAATAAGTTAAAAGAAATAAAAAAGTAACATGAAGACACATATAAAACAATATACCATTATTATAATAAGTCAAAATAAATAAAACAGTAATATAAGGACTTCAATCCACGTTTTTACTTCAGGTGACACGCCTGTTTTAGTCACGAGTCTAAATACGTACGCCTGATCGTTTGTTACAACATGAAAAGCGACCGGATATTATTGAGCCTTGCATCACAGTCACCTGTCAATGCTTAGATGTTTTTAGGCTCATACATAAGAACCAATGCCTTCAAAAATACTTTTTCACTTTTGTGAATGGCGTGTTTCTTGGATCATAGATGCCATATACAAATTCTATAAGAAACCCAAAATAAAATATGCTATAATAAACTCAAAGGCTTCATACGTCTCCATACTGTGCAGAGGATTCCGGTTATTTCTAAAAGAGTTACGGAGAAGTCAATAAATCACACCGCTTGTTTTTGATACACTTTCACATTATTACTCTAATTATGTTTTACGTGGTAGAGCCATGCCTTATCGGGGAAGGACCATGCTATCACAGAATACCCGCGTAAATTAGTAGCGCAATACTGCTGTGTTTCGTATGGTGAGTGTAGAGAACTGGAGACCCTTTTTACTGGAAACGAGGCATTCCATCTTACTCGTTACGGGTGACAATGCATCTGTATTTTGATTCGTAATCGAGGATAGATGTAGATATCTATGGGCCACAGCAACCACTTACCATCAGGTGGGCTGTGTGCTCGTTTGTCAGCCTATCCTATAAAAAAAACATACGTGCTGGTTTTCTCAGATCAAAATAAAAAAAAATCTATTCAAAAGTGGCAATTACACATCACTTTTGAAAGTCAAGAAATTAACGATAGTAACGCTACGCGTACGCCTATGAGAGAATCAAGTTCTAAATCAATCGAATTTGTTTGATCTCAAGGTTATTTCGTTCTCTCCAAACCGTAGATAACGCAGAATTCAATATTGTAACTAAACAATAACAGTCCATCTGAAGATAAGTGGATGCTGCGGCCCTTAGACATCTACGTCAAACCTCGATCACTAATCAAAATGCAGATGCGTTGTCACCCATGAGGACTAAGAAGGAATACCTCGTTTCCAGTAAAAAGAGACTCCGGTTCACTATACTCACCATATGAAACACAGCAACGTTAAGCTGCTATTTTACGCTGGTATTCCGTGAGAGCGTGGTCCCTCCCCGGTCGAGCCTAGCCATTCGTGCTACAACTATACTACTAATATAGCTGCAGCGTGACTCTTCCACGTACAACTAAAATTAAATCAAACCTATCAATTTAATACAATACACGACTTCTATGATATAAAAGCTTATTTTATCTAAACAAGAATGCAATATGTATCTTGATATTAACGGAAGTAATTCTAAACAATTATTTTATAAAATAGTTAATTATGTAAAAAGTCTAAGAAGGCTCATAATGAGCTTTCCTAGACTTATTTACAGAAATTGCATTAGAATACTGGTTAAGGATGTCATAATAATTTTTAAAATATCCTTTTTATTCTGGCTACCAAGAATAATGCACCATATATTTCCACGTATTTAAATAAATTCGAGACCTTAAGTATATAATATATTTTTATTATATGGATATATATAACAAACATCCACACAATCCACGTCGTTGTTAGTGAATGTGATCCATAGATACCTACATGTTATGTAAATTACTAGGCTGCCCCAAAAGTATCGGGAATGGAATATTTCTACTGTTCCTGTCATATTAAAATCTTTTTAATTGAAAACTTCTTGGTTTTAAAAATCGAATACCATTTATTTATTTAAAAAAAGATTCTCGGTCTTGTCACAAGGTTATGTCAAACTTGTTTAATCGTAGAGAAAATGGAATTGACTCGAGAAAATTCAAGAGCGATGATTTATTATGACTTTCGAAGTGGTTTTTACACAAAAACAGTGTGTTGACCGGATGATTTCTGCATTTAGTGATGAAGCCCCATCCAAAGCCACAATTTATCGCTGGTTTGCTGAATATCAACGTGGACGTGTCCAGCTCAGTGATGATCCCCGTTAAGGTCGTCCAAAACTGCAGTCACCCAAGAAAACGTTGATGTTATGCGTAAGCTGATTAAGGAAGATCGACATGTGACATACCGCGAAATTCAAGCAACTTTAGACATTGGCGTGAGTCAAATACAAATAATCTTGCATGAACAATTAGGTGTAAAAAAGTTGTTTTCCCGATGGATACCGCATTCGCTCTGTGAAGAGCAAAAAGCGGCTCGCGTTACTTGGTGCGTCAGAACTCTCGAAAGATTCCACGCAGGAGTCACAAATGCTGTATACAACATCGTATTAGGTGACGAATTCTGGATATACGCGTACGAACCCGAAACAAAAAACCAGTCACGAGTTTGGGTGTTCGAAAATGAGTTAAAGCCAACAAAAATTGTTCGTTCACGGAGTGTTGGAGACAAACGTGGCCATCAAAAAAAATGATGGCCACGTTTGTCTCCAAAACCGGCCATGTTACGATCATTCCTCTTTAGGTACAAAGAAAGATTAATGCAGAATGGTATGCTATTATTTGTTTGCCACAGGTCGTTTCTGAACTCCATAAAGAGAACTGCAACCGCCGCATCATCCTCCATCACGACAATGCGAGTTCTCACACCGTACACGGAACAAAAGAGTTTTTAGAGCAAGAAAACATAGAATTATTAGACCATCCGCCATACAGCCCCGACCTAAGTCCTAATGATTTCTATACTTACCCTAAAACAGAGAATAAGTTGCGTGGACAGAGATTTTCATCACCTGAAGAAGCTGTGGACGCCTACAAAACGGCCATTTTGGAGACCCCGACTTCCGAATGGAATGGTTGCTTCAATGATTGGTTCCATCGTATGGAAAAATGTGTCGAATTTCGCGGAGAATACTTCGAAAACCAATAAATATATTTTTAAATATTAATGTTGTGTCACTTCCTTGATTCCCGAAATTTTCAGTGCCGCCTCGTAAGTATCTAAATACCATTACCGGTGAAAAGGACAGTTGTTGTGACAGTTGCATTTTGTTGGTATTTTACGGTGGTATTCCATGAAGGCGAGATCCTCCCCGGTCGACCCGACCCATTTGTGCTACGGCTATACGTACGTAATGGGTCACGAGATCCGGATACTCTTTTTACATAGAAAAAGACACGGTTCCGGTTTCTTTTTTGTTATCATACCGTATTGCCGTCCGTTAGTTTCGCTAAAATACAAAAATAGCTCGACCGATTTTGAAGATATTTCTTTGGTGTGTTTGAATGGGTCCGTACATGGTTTAGATTTACTTTTGAACCCGGTAGATGGCGCTGTTGTCGAGATCCAGATACCACCCGTGCGAAGCCGAAGCGGTTCGATAGTACATCAATAAAATAGGAAATTTCGTCAGAATTTTATAACAAATACAACTTTATATGGGTTTCTTAGAAAAATAAAGAGAAATTTTCGGTTAACACTAGTGGGTCGAGCAAGCACGCGATCTATTCAATGACGGCCACATTGCGCGATTAACAGCAATTTAAATTTTGACACCTGTATACTAGACAGGGGTTATAACTTAGTTTTCAGTGATGATAACGCACCTTAATTTTTGTTCTCAATCGAGAGTAGATAAATATATCTATGTACCAGACTATCTAATTACATTCATCAGGTGACCCGAACGCTCGTTTGTCATCCATTTTTATATAATGAGCCGTAGTAGCTCAGTGGCTTAGCATTTGCTATGAATTTTACGGTGCGCAAATAACCCGGGTTCGATCCCCTTCGCCACCATTGAAATTTTTAATTGCAATTTATAAGTTCTGATTTACCACGTACTCTGCAGTATAGGAAAACATCGTGAGAAAATTAGCTCGTCTGAGAAAAAAAAATTAGATTGCGAATAAACACTCACGCCTGTCACTCAGAGGGGTAGGCAGAGACTACAGACTTCCATTTGGCACGATCCTGAAACACCTCTCCTTGCCTCCTTCACATCCATACACCGACGCATACATGCTCGTCGGTTAAGGGTACTCCTAATTTGGCCCGTTTTCAATAAATCGCCAATTTGGTCGATAAATTTTCGCCTAGGACGTCCCTTTCCGACTCTGCCATTCACTTCTGCACCATAAATTTTTTTTGTCACTCCTCATTCATTCCTTCCACATTACCAAACCACCGCAGCATTCCTTTCTTAATCCTGGTCACAACATCATCTTGCAAACCACACTCTTCTCTTATTACACAATTTCTTACCCTGTCATTCAGATTCAGCCCTAACATACTCCTTAACGACCGCATTTCTACTGCGTTTATTCTACTCTCGTGCTTCTTCTGCCACACCCAACTTTCACTACCATACGTTAAAGTACGGACCAACACAGCATTGTGAATTGCCATACGTGCCTTTTTCCACACATTTTGACTCTTCACAATAGGGTGCAAGGCCCCATTTACTCTATTTTCCGCATTCACTCGTCGTTCTATATCCTTATCATATCTCCCATCCCTGCTAAATACGCAGCCCAAATATACAAACTCATCTACTTGCTCGATCAATTTCAATCTGTAACCTGTGATTGATTATTTGCACGAATTGTGAATGTAAAAGTAATTTGCGTATAAATTTTCGCAAACTGTAAGTCAGTTTGTCGACAATAATAACAACACAAGTGATAATCGCTTCGACCAATCTATGGATTTACTATAATTAACAATTTAAAATAAATTATTAATTAGGTATCTATAAACACTTATTAGTAAAATAACCTATTGCAAATAATTTTATTATTGGAATAAAATATGTTGCAAAGTTATAAAGTACGTATGCAAAATTGTAAAATATCTTTTAAGATAATTGATAGAATCGCTCTACTTTGCGGAAATCCATTATAATAAAGATATTAATCGTTACTTTGCAACCATCCTCTCAATTAAATAAAACGATGTGTCTTACCTAGTTTGAAGAGCACCTCCTCTCCTGTAGAGGCGAAACACGTGTGGTATTGGTGTCGATGGTGTGTCTTTCTTAGAATAATGGTGT
This sequence comes from Parnassius smintheus behrii, assembly GCA_036936625.1. NCBI lineage: Eukaryota > Metazoa > Arthropoda > Insecta > Lepidoptera > Papilionidae > Parnassius > Parnassius smintheus. Next base: position 5,774,052 of record JAUPFT010000003.1, read on the forward strand.
TTGGAATAGTGATGTTGGGAGTAGTGTTGCTGAGATTGGTGGTGGCGTGATTAGTGCACGCAATTGAGGGAGGGTGGGAGGTGCTCTTCAAACTAGGTAAGACACATCTTTTTATTTAATTGAGTGGATGGTTGCAAAGTAACTATTAATATCTTTAAAATATCTTATAGAAGAGTGCACAATATTTTTACAATAAATTAGCTATCTTTGAAGGAAAATATTAATCTAAAAATTTTTGTTTGTACTTTTCTTTGTATTCCATAAAACATAATAAAAAGTCTGAAATAAATAAAAACAAAAGGTATGTAAACTACATTTCAGTACCGCTTAATAATAACGTGTGACTATGGCTACACACAAACTTTTATTTAAATTATAAGGTCATGTGTCGCAATATTTTAAAAAATTAGTCCAAATAGCAGTGCGTTTAGGTATGAAGGTATACCATTCTTTATACTATTCCCTACTCTTTAGAGCCAATTTAACTACATGCTGTGAGGAAATCTATCTTACTCCTTAGAGGTGCACATCTGCACCCTTGTGAAGTTGGTTGTAGAGATTCCGTCTGCAGTAGCTACATACCATCAAATAGGCTTCAAGTTCATTTGTTACTTTAATTTAATAAGAAATGAGCGGCGGTAGTCTACAACAGACTCGTTCTTACTGGGGAGTGATGGTGGAGCTTTCCACACTTTCCTGCTTAACCACTCGTGGTAAGCTTAAATTGCTTGTGTTACGAGTGTTTCACGCCAGTAGTCGAATGGCGGATTCGAACCCACGACCTTTTTGAGTTCGCGGTCCGCGCCCTGCCATTAGGCTACTATCGCTTTGATTTTTTTTGCGCATTATATACAAATAATCTATACTTTTAAATAAACGCCTAATTTATCACAACTTTTATCATTAGAATGTTTACAATCATTGTACATATTTATATACGCTTGTTACTCAAAGGGATACACAGAGACTACGGACTCAACTCTACTACCTCTCCCTGTACGGAGACACCTTTCTCTCCTCCTTTACATTCATATTCTTAAGTTTACACGTGCTTATCGATTAAAGTAAAGTCACAGCCTATATACGTCCCACTGCCGGGCACAGGTTTTAGGGCAAGGAAGTGTCCGCCACACTGCCCCAATGCGTGTTGGCGGACTTCAAATGTCTTCAAAATATTTTTTTTTTCTTATTCATCAGACATGCAGGTTTCCTCACGATGTTTTCCTTCACCACCGAGTACATGGTATATCAGCACTTAAAATTGCAATTAACAATTTCATTGGTCACTCGCGCTCTGTTATATTTACAGCGAGCTTTAACCATCTGAGCAACTACGGCTCGTCGGTTAAGGTTACTTTTAATTTGTCTTGTTCAAAATTGTTTGCCAATTTGGGTAACACATATCCGTCTAGAGCGTCCCTTGCCGACTCTATCATTCACTGCTACAACATAGCTTTTTCTATTTTAAGACACACACAAAAACAAACACACTCATAACTGTACAATGGATATACATATAGTCCATTCATACTAGAGAACCAACGACTGATGGTTGTTCAGGTTACCTTCGATTTGTATTCAAGTCAGCCTCGGCATATTGCGTTATGTACAATAATCACTAGGTCACGTGGTTCTTAAAGCAAATGTCATCTCAAATTCAAGCAATCTTGAAAAGTGTTATAGCTAGAAATTAAATTAAAGTTCACGCTAAGAAATTTGACTAATTAAACTTCAAACAGAAATAACATTTCAAGTTGCCCGGACAAACCCAACGGTTGAGTTTGTTTTAATGACACAGAACACATTACAAATTCAATCTCTCCAACGACTCATTTTACGTTTTGAACACTCCTCCTAGAAATGACGCTGAATTGCTCGTCTATTAGTGCCTTAACGTTTGGTGCAAGTCATAAAATTAGTATTTTTTAATAGTCAATCCCGAGGTGTATTGACCGTAACTTTGTAGTGATTATGTAACAATATTCACTACCCCACATCGTCCCGTGGGTCTTAAGAGAAGCGGCAGAGGATATAACAACAAAAGATTATAATAAAAACTGCGGTTTGAAGCTCAGCCCCCAAGCGTGTAACATAAATAAAGTTATACCATGAGTGATCTTATCCGAAAAACCCTAAGAAATGTTTTGAGATACTAGATCATCATCATCATCATCATTACAGCCCTTTACAAGTCCACTGCTGAACATAGGCCTCCCCGAAGGTATGCCACAAAGCACGGTCCTGAGCCACCTGCATCCATCGACTTCCTGCATGTCTTACCAGGTCGTCACTCCATCTAGTGGGGGGTCGCCCCACACTTCGTCTACCGGTACGAGGCTGCCACTCGAGAACCTTTTTTCCCCAACGGTTGTCGGTTCTTCGAGCTATATGGCCGGCCCATTGCCACTTCAGCTTACTAATCCGTTGGGCTATGTCGGCCACTCTGGTTCTACTGCGGATATCCTCAATTCTAAGTTTATCACGCAGAGAAACTCCGAGCATATCCCTCTCCATAGCTCGCTGAGCGACTTTGAGCGTCCTCATACGGCCAGCAGTGAAGGACCACGTCTCAGTTCCATATGTCATCACTGGCAACACGCACTGGTTGTACAACTTAGTTTTCAGGTTTTGAGGTATACCTGACGAGAAGATGCGTTGTAATTTCCCGAACGCTGCCCAGCCGAGTTGAATCCGTCGATTGACCTCTCGGTCGAAGTTGGACTTACCTAGCCGGACAATTTTTCCCAGGTAAACGTACTCGTCAACAACTTCGAGCTTAGTGCTCCCAACAACTACCGGCATAGGTGTGACATGGACATTAAACATGATCTTTGTTTTGTCCATGTTCATCTTAAGACCTATCCGTTGGAAGGCACTATTGAGGTCATTGAGCACAGTGCTTAAGTCCTCCAGCGATTCTGCCATAAGGACTATATCGTCGGCAAATCGAAGGTGAGTGATGTACTTGCCCGCCATTGATGTTAATACCGCATCCTTTCCAGTCCAGTAGCTTGAAAACATCTTCCAATGTAGCGGTGAAGAGTTTCGGGGAAATAACGTCACCCTGTCTTACACCTCTCTGCAGTTGGATAGGTTTCGTACTCTGGTTCTGTACTCGGATAGCTATCGTAGCCCTACTGTACAAACACTTCAGCACTTCGATATACCAACATTCAACTTGGCACCTCTGAAGAGACTGTAGCACTGCCCAAATTTCGACGGAATCAAAGGCTTTCTCATAGTCCACATACGCCAGGCAGAGTGGCAGACTGTGCTCTTCGGACTTCTGTACAATTTGCCGAAGGGTATGTATGTGGTCTATGGTGCTAAAGCCTTTTCGGAAACCGGCTTGTTCGGGAGGATGGAAAACGTCGAGTCTGCGTGCGAGACGATTCGTTATGACTCTCGAAAACAGCACGTAGACGCGGCTCAGAAGGGATATCGGTCTTTAGTTCTTCAAGAGGGCGTTGTCACCTTTCTTGAAAAACAAGACCACCGCACTTCTGCTCCACGCCTCCGGAGTAGTGCCACCATGGAGGACGGAATTAAAGAGCCTCTAAAGGACTTCAAGTACCGGTGTTCCACCCGCTTTCAGAAGCTCCGCTGTAATTCCATCCTCGCCCGGGGACTTGCCGTTTTTAAGGTGCTGGAGAGTCATTCTAATCTCGCTCAGACTGACGTCCGGGATATCATCGGAATAGTGTCGGATAAGACCCGCTCTTGGATCGTTACTCACACTTGCGTGTGGCTCCAACGATGATGTGTACAGCTGCCCATAGAACCTCTCAATCTCACTCAGAATCTCACGTGTCCCGGAAACGATGTTGCCACACTCAGTCTTCAGCTTTGACAGTTGGCTCTTACTGGCAAACAGATCTCTGGCAAAGACTTTGGAGCCCTGGTTCCGCTCAATCGTTTCTTCAATACGAGCAGTATTAAATTTGCGTAAGTCTCGCCGCATGCATTTGGAGATCGGTCTGTTCAGTTGCCTGTATGCTGTCAAATCTGTTGACGATTGCAGCCTCATCTCCCGTCTAACAGCCATGAGATTAAGAGTGTGATCGGAGAGCTTTTGTGTTCTTCTGCGGCCGGTCTTGCAGAACTTAGCTCCGACCGCATGGACAGTTTTCACGAGCTTGTCATTCATATCGTCCACAGCATTGCAATCTTCTTTCACTGAAAGCGGTTACGTAACTCGAGCTGAAAGGTTTCGGGATTCTGGATTAGAGCACGAGGGCGATGGAGCGTTGACTTCATTAGACGAGACCTCTCCAACTTAACGTTTAGGTTCAGTGTGCCTCTAACCATTCGGTGATCGCTGCCAGTTTTCACTCTCGCGATCACTGAGACATCACTGAACAGTTGGCGTCTGGTCGTTATAATGAAGTCAATCTCATTTTTTGTCGAACCATCGGAGCTCGACCAGGTCCACTTCCTGTGGGGCCGCTTCTGGAAGAAAGAGTTCATCATAAAGTGTCCCTCTTTCTCCATAAAGTCGGCCAGCTGCTGGCCCCTACGATTCTGTTGCCCTACTCCAAATTTCCCTACCTTCAGCTCTTGTGCCTAGTTTTGCGTTGAAGTCTCCCATCAACACCGTGTAGTGGGTTTTGGGGGAATGCATGGCTCTGGAAATATCCTCATACATTTCCTCCACTTCCTCATCGGGATGTGCCGAGGTTGGTGCGTAAACCTGTATGACCTTCAGAGTTTGGTGATTCTGAGTATCAGGTACGCGACCCTCGTCGACACACTCCCAATCTTTACAACGTTGTTGACGAGAGACTTGTGGACGATAAATCCGACACCTCCTTGGGACAGATGGTCGCCCTCCCGGTGATAGAACAAGTTGCCGGACTCGAGGATTACCGTGTCCTCCCCCTCTCTTCAGACCTCGGATAACCCGATAATATGCCAGCGCAAGTTGTCTACCTCTTCTTCCAACTCCAGTATCTTCTCGTCAGTCCTCAGGGTGCGTGCGTTATATGTTGCCAGGTCGAGTCGTCGTAGGTGGCAACCGAACCTCCACCGGAGATTCTTAGCACCCCCTGCCCCGCCGTTACCATGGTCGCCACCGTAGCTAGGAATAGCGGGGCCGCTGGGGACTGGGGGCCGTTTGTTTGCGTCGTTACTCATGGGGGGATATTTGCCATAGTTCCCACGCTTGGCGAGCGGGTTGCAACCGTAGTTTTTTATTATATCATTGCTGTTAGATACTAGATAGTTGATGAAATATATGGGAATTTAATTTTTATCTTAAGTCAAAATAACACTAAATTAATGGATGCCCAGGCAAATTTAGGATTTGTTGCTTATGGGGTATATTATGAATGCGTAGTTTAAGGTTTCAAAGCAAAAGTGTCCATTTTTTCATCCCGGAGTGCTAGGTTTATTTTTTTTTTGTAGTAAAGCATTCGCTCACTGGTCATCCACATCATCTTTGTTTTCTTGAGGTAACGACGCATTGGTCGCCGTTTTTCTGTAAACTTAGTTGTGTCTTTTGGCTTCAATAGCGTTTCACTATCACATCAACTTTAGTTCCTGTGCCATTTTAATACTATTTTCAAAAAATGCGGGAACGAGAAAGATTCGTTCTTTTTCAAGCTTGTCGGACTGAGAACTATCAGACTGTCGGTGTAGACAAGTGGTAGAGCCATGCTGCAGCTATATTATTGTTGTAGCACGAATATGTCATATCGGCCGGGGTATGACCACGCTTTCACTAAAAGCCAGCGTAAAATGGCAGCTTGATGCTGCTGTGGTTCATATGGTGAGTGTAGAGAACTAGAGACATTTTTAACAGAAACATGGCATTCTATCTTAGTCCTCAGAGGTGACAACGCATCTGCATTTTGATTCTTAATCGAGGATAGATGTAGATGTCTATGAACCCCAGCACCCACTTACCATCAGATGGACTGTTTGCTCACTTATCACCCTTATTCTATTTTTACATTTAATTTCAGAAATTAATTACGCTTTATTGTTATAACTTAGACCAATTTCAGCATACTGCAGTAGTTGTATGAACTATTTATACCAAAAGTTTTGCAATCTCTTGGAATTGGGTCTTCGAGCTCATTGTAATTAAAGAAAATGAACTTATTCTTATTTTGAATTTCATAAACACGTGACTAACTCAAAGCTGAGCCTCTGCCAAATTAACAAGATTTAATTTCCCCCAGACCGAAATTTGGTCACGGGAGCCATTCTCATTGGAGACTAGGACCCAATCGCAGAGAAATAGGGTGCAGGACCAACAGCTTCACGTGCTTTCTGAGGAACAAGGGGAAAAAACTGCCAACTTCCTGACTGACTCCGGACTGCTTGATAATTTTTCGTCAGAAAAACCCAATAACTGCTTTTGGATTGATCCGGGATTCGAGCGCGATTCGGTATCTCATGAACAACAACCGCATTTAAGAGCACTAGACCAACGAAGCAGACGTAGGCAAGATATAATTTTAATAAAAATATTTAGTAGGAATAATGCTCTCTTAATTCATACTGTCAGTGTCAAAAAATATTAAAAATATTCATCCAATTATAACAAACGAATTAATAGTTATCACTTATAAATTTTTAGATTGTACAACCAGTGCGTGTTGTCAGTGATGACTTACGGATCTGAGACGTGGTCCTTCACTGCTGGTCGTATGAGGACGCTCAAGGTCGCTCAGCGAGCTATGGAGAGGGCTATGCTCGGAGTTTCTCTGCGTGATAGAATCAAAAATGAGGATATCCGCAGTAAAACCAGAGTGACCGACATAGCCCAACGGATTAGTAAGCTGAAGTGGCAATGGGCCGGCCATATAGCTCGAAGAACATATCCAGTATAAACATATCCAGTGGGTATGGATATCCTAGACTTATTCTGGGCTCAGATGTCGCGACGCACCGGTTCTTTACTTGAATTTTATGGGGATTGTGGTCAAGCACTAGCTTATAATAATTTAAAAAAAGTAACCCGTTTTAAGTGGGCCATCGTGCGTAATTAGCCACTTACTGTCAGGCTAAAAATAAATTCGTGTGACACTTTAATTAAAAAAAAACCTTTTGCTAAGTAAAGTAAAGTATTATTTGAGGGTATGGGTCAATTTATGAGTCAGTTCAGAACTGTCGCTGTGGACGTAATCTATCAGACCGTAATTTATAAAGAGAGTTTTATTTTAAACGAGACCATGAATTCATATTAAATGAAGGGATACGTATTCAGTCATAAATTACTTAAAGTGCGACCGAAGGAGTTGCGTGGCGGACAATGAAATATCAGTCACGTGTCGACCCTTCTAGTTTAAGGAATGAACGGATCTCCTCTAAGCTTATCAATATTGTAAATCGACAACCTAGGGATGGAAAGTTGCTGTGATCTATTCTAGTGTTTTTACTTAATCCCGAATTTATCGAAATAGTTTCTTCTTCCAGAATAAAATGACAATTTTTCATGGGGTATTTTAAAGTCAAAAGTGAATTTATTTTGAAGGGTTAAAGTTAAAACTAACGAAAACTTTCAGCCGTAGTGGATAGAGCGAGGGATTCACCGTCATGCTGTCTACAGTGCCAATAGAGGCGAGGTAAGAAAATCTACTATCCCATTTCGCCCCGTAGGTATTATAATTAGTGCAAGGGAAAACTGAAATAGGAGGCAGGCAGTAACCACTTCCGGATAACAACTCAATAATTATATAAACCTGCGGCTATGAAGCAAGAAGAAGAGAAAACCTAGAGGGCAGCCCATGTTTAGCGGTTAACTTGTGATGAGGTGTAGTGTGTAGTACAATAGAAGGTTCATTCATATTAAACACTAGCGATGCGCCCGGGCTTTGCACGGGTGATTTTTGGATCACAACAACAGCTTTACCTACCGGAACCGAAAGTGAATAAACCATCACAACCCATCTAAACACATAAACAATTTTATCAAAATCGGTCGAGCCGTTTTCAAATTTCATTGAGACTGCCATACAGTAATTATTTTTTATACATAGAGATAGTGTGTCGTGCAATGATATTACAGCTCACACGACACATATAATACAAACAAAAAAAACATCTCCCAGGTGTCCCACAGGGAGACCTATTGCGGGTGTGTAGCAACTTGTTGAAATAATGGCGTAGCTTTCAAGACTTTCTTATAGTGCTTTGTAAAGGCCTATTTTAATTAAAATATTTTGAATTTGTCTTTGACAGAAAAATAAACATCTTAGTCACCAGGAGATCATAACGCTACAAAGCACGCGAAAAAAAAAAACACTATTATAGTAAGTCAAAAGAAATTAAAAAGTAACATGAAGACTTCAATCCACGTTGTTACTTCAGGTGACACGCCTGTTTTAGTCACGAGTCTAAACACGTATGCCTGATCTTTTATCACATGAAGAGCGACCGGATGTTATCGAGCCTTGCATCATCAGTCACCTGTCAATGCTTAGATGTTTTCAAGCTCATACATAAGAACCGATGCCTTCAAAAATATTTTTTCGCTTTTGTGAATGACGTGTTTCTTGAGTCATAGATACCATATACAAATTCATAATATGCTTCAATAAACTCAAAGGCCCTATTCTGGGCACAGGATTTCAGTTACTTCCAAAAGAATTACGGAGAAGTTAATAAATCATACCGTTCGTTGTTGATACACATTCACATTATTACTCGACTTATGTTTTACATACGTGCTGGTTTTCTCGGTGGCATTTACACAGCACTTTTTAAAAGTCAAGAAATTAACGCCATTGCTACTCGTACGTGTGTTATATACGTATAATATATAGTATACGTGTGTGCGTATGTCAGAATCAAGTTCTAAGTCAATCCAATATGTTTGATCTCAAGATAATTTCGTTTTCTCAAAACCGTAGTTAACGCAGAAATTAACATTGTAATTTCTTTATAGAACGAATGTGTGAAACTAGCACACAGTTCAACTTAAGATAAGGGGATGCTGTAGCTGATAGACCTCTACATTTATTCTCGATTAAGAATCAAAACTCAAATGCGTTTTCACTTTTGAGGATAAAGATAGAATGGCTCTTTTCCAGCAAAAAGTATCTGCGGTTCTTTACACTCACCATACGAAACACTGCAGTCATAAGTGCGAAGCCGAAGTGGTTCGATAGTATATCAATAAATGGGAAATTTCGTAAGAATTTTATAACAAATACAACTTTGTATGGGTTTCTTAGAAAAATAAAAAGAAATTTTCGGGGTTTACAGGGGTTATAACTTAGTTTTCAGTGATGATAACGGACCTTAATTTTTGGTCTCAATCGAGGGTAGATATATAAGATAGATATATAGTCTATGTATATAAGATATCTATGTACCAGAGTAACTAATTACATTCATCAGGTGACCCAAACGCTCGTTTGTCATCCATTTTATATAATGAGCCGTAGTAGCTCAGTGGCTTAGCGTTTGCTATGAATTTTACAGTACGCGAACAACCCGGGTTCGATCCCCTTCGGCGCCATTGAAATTTTTAATTGCAATTTTAAGTTCTGATTTACCACGTTCTCTGCAGTGTAGGAAAACATCGTGAGAAAACCAGCTTGTCCGAGAAATAAAAAAATTAGATTGCGAAGACATGTGAAATCCGCCAACACGCATTAGGGTAGTGCGGTGGACACTTCTTGCCCTAAAACCCTCCCAGAAGTGAGAGGAGACCTGTGCCCAGTTGTGGAACGTATATAGGCTGCAACTTCCCTTTTAATTTACTTACTCATGTAAGAAAGTTCTGTAACTTTCTTTAATGATACGAAATAATTTACCTTTACATAAGCTTGTGCCCTTCTACATCACGTGTCAATTTAAGGGCTTCGTGTGCAGACATAAATATACTTGAAGAGTGTACGAATGAATTCTGCGGCGAGCCAAAATATCAGTCACACGCCGACCCTACTTGGCTCTAGAATGTATGAGCTCATATCTCTGAATATATGTTAGCCAAATGGACAAAGCAAATAGGCCCTTGTGAAAATCAAGATAAGATTTATAGTAATTATGTCTGTAGGTTTCATTCCATCTGTGTTTAAAAACTGAATAGAATAGAAATATTTCTTTTCAATAAAGATTACAAAATAATAATAGTCGAATGTTTTTAATTATTTCTGATCATTGAACTCAGTCCTCCACACACTAAGAACAACTTCCATCCTAAAGAAAAAACCTGCAAAAAAAACCTAGCGGTATTGTTTTAGGAAGTAACTTTTTACAAAGTTTCACAATTAATAAAAATCATTTGATAAACATCATAACAGTAAACACCTCATTCGGAGACGTTATTATTGATGGTAATAAATAACACGTAACGATTTCAGTTGAAGTGTCGCTTAGCAACTGTCAGTTTTGTGTATATTTTAATACCACAGTTTTTATCTTTAGTTTTAAAACCTTTATTTTATTTACATTAATATATAAAGAAAAAAGCTAAAGAAGTGATAATTAATAATATTTGACGTGCTTTGCGCCCAAATCCCGTGAACTACCCACAATGGTGTTGGTGAAGTGTGCTAACTGTAAGAAAAATATTACCAAAAAAGCACCGGGTCTGGTATGTAGCAGGTGCAACATTACTGTCCATTCGGATCCAACCTGCGTCAAACTGTCTAATAAACAGATTAATGCTATACGCAATTCGCCGAGCATCGAGTGGAGCTGCGATGAATGTATGAAAAATGTATCCCGTAGGTCTTCCTTTTTCATTCCGGACGGAGAGGCTGATGACGATGACTCTGTCGTTATGAGTTCTTTGAATACCCAAATTGACACCCAGAAGCTTATCAGTGACAATAGCCGGGAGTTAAAGAAAAGGTTCCGGGAAGAAATTGGAAATCTCGAAACTTCAATTGATTTCCTGGGTGAGCAGCTGAGTACTATTGACCAAACCCTAAAAAAACACGATAGCAAAATGAAAGAACTAGAAAATAAAAATCAAGACCTACAAAATAAGAACAAAAACCTCGAACTTAGAGTGATCATACTAGAACAAGAAATAAAAACGTTTCAACAGAAATCTTTATCAAATATGGTAGAAATTGCAGGCCTACCGGAGGCTTCAATCAAAGACGTCGATAAAATCCTAGAAACGCTAGCTTCAGAACTGAATACTAAGGTGAGCGACATTCAATCTTCACAACGCTTGCCCAGCTCTAAGGACCGCCCTGGTCCAATCCTTGTTGAGATGAAAACAAAGACAGCTCAAAAACAATGGATTGAAGCTGGTAAAGAGAAATATCTCTCCGTGGGAACTATCCTACCAAACTCGCTGAAGGAAGTAGCTGAACAACGAGTGTACATCAGGGAGGCCCTTACCAAGCACTTAAAAACTCTATTATATAACACCAAAGCGAAACTTAGTAAGATTTTCCAGTATATTTGGTGTAAGGACGGTAAAGTACTTGTTAGGAAAGGTCCTAATACTAAAATTTACTATATTCGATCAAATAATGATATTGAATTACTCCTAAAACAATTAGATAGCTCTAAAACCTCTTAATCATATATTATTTTCTTTGTTTACTATTGTTCGAATATTCCTACCTAATTACTTACTACTCTTCAAACTTTATTATGACCATAAACATTAAAGAATTTGGTAACTGTAACGATATAAATAACTATTTTCAACAATTACCGAAAAAACGTCATGCATTACTTACAAGTTTACATTTTAATATACGATCACTCATAAAGAATTTTGCGAAGCTTCAACAAGTTATCCACAGTTCTAAATACCCCATAGACTTGATTATTCTAACCGAAGTTGGTGTAACAGATATGATTGTTAACCTTTTTAATTTACCGGGTTATAATATGTACTACCGATTGCGATCGGCGGAACGGGGAGGCGGTATTATTGCTTATGTCAAAAACCATCTCAAGTTTACACTAACACCACATAAAAGTATCATGTTCGAAAACATAACGGGTATCTTAAAACTGACCCCGACCGTAGATGTAGTTGTATGTGCAATTTATAAACCTCCAAAAAGAAACAAAGATTTGTTTGTAAAGGAGCTTGGCAGGTATATCTCAAACTACGACACTAATAAAAACCTCTTATTAATCGGCGATTCCAACATTGACCTAAAAACTATTTCATCTTACAGGGACACTTATTTGCAAACACTCAGCGAGCGCGGATGAATGTGCGGAATTTCAAACTATACTAGAATTGAAACAAGAAAAAATAAAGTCACTAAATCTTGCATTGATCACATATGTATTTGTGAGGTTCCCCACATCAGATCCGTACTCAGCTGTGTTAGACGTTACATTGGCTGACCATCGGGGCATAGTGTTTACGTGTCTTGACGACTCGCCACCTACAAGACGCGTGCAGAAAGTAACACAAAAAACTACTTTTGATCATACCATTTTTAGTAATGCGGTGAGTATTACAGATTGGAAACAGACAAATAACATGAGTTCGTCAAATGATATACTTTCATTTATAAAAAAATCGTTCCTAACAGCTATAAAAACTGCGACTATTAGTAGGTCTGTTAGGTATTCTAAAAATCGTAGGATTCTGCCTATAGCCCCTTGGATCAATGGTAATGTTACCCGACTATGTGAAAAAAGGGACTACTTATTTAAGCTTTGGAAAAATAGCTCTTTTGATCCTAAAATAAGACTAGAATATAATAAAACTAGAAATAAACTCAATAAACTAATAGAATCAAAACGAAATACATACTATCTTAATGAAATACATAATAACTTTAAAGATACAAAAAAAGTTTATAAAATCATTAACCAGATGTTAGGACGAGTAACATTATCCATTGACGAGGCGATACTGAAGGCTTTTGACGGACAGGGCCTTACCACCAAAGTGATAGCTAACAACTTCGCAAACAGCTTTGAAAAGGCAGTTAAGACATTGTTCCTCAATGCAGCTTAAAATTAACCAATCCACTAACTTATCGGAGACCGGTGGATTCAAGTATTTTGTTCAAAAAAGTTTCTCAGAACAATGTTAACGAAATTATTAAGAGACTGAACTCACATAAGGCTCCTGGACCTGACGGTATTAGAGTAACTGATCTAAAAATAGTTGATAAACATATATCTTTACCCATTGCCAATTTAATTAACTGCAGTCTTGCGTCTGGAGAATATCCCGACGACCTCAAAATAGGCTGTGTGAGACCTGTTTTCAAAAAGGGCAAACACGATGATTACTCCAACTATCGACCAATCACTCCGCTTTCTAATATTGATAAAATAGTTGAAAAAGCTATCTGTGAGCAGATTCATAATTTTTACCGCAAGCACGAAGTAATTAACAAAAACCAGTACGGATTTCAAGCAGGTAAAAGTACTACGGACCTTCTATGTAAGTTTACAGATGAAGTAAACGAGCATTTGAACCTGAAAAAATGTGTTCTGGCCTTGTTTATTGATTTTTCTCGTGCCTTCGATACGCTGCAACATCAACTTTTAATCCATAAACTGGATGATTGTGGTATCCGGGGTCCGTTACTTAATTGGTGTAGAAATTACCTCCAAAATCTTAAATTTACGATTAAATTAAATAACGCGTTCAGTGACCCTAAGAATGTGACAAAAGGCACGGCCCAAGGATCAGTACTTGGCCCGTTGCACTTTCTATCTTATGTCAACGAGATGAATAACTGTCTGAAACACAGTTCCTGTTACCAATTCGCAGATGATACGTGTCTTCTCGTTTCGGGTAAGGATATCTCAAATGCGTGTAATGCTCTTCAGGCCGATTTAGACATGATGATACGTTGGTGCCATGACGTTGGTCTAGTGTTAAATGCCAATAAAACCAAACTCATGATTATCAAATCTCCGTATATGAGGTATTCTACTCCAAAACCATTAATTGCTCATAATCACGACTGCCTCCATCAACTAGGAACTTGCAAATGCCCTACAATCGAAGTTGTGACCACACAAAAATACCTTGGCCTTATAATTGACTCAAAGTTTAACTGGAACTACCACATTGAACATGTGTGTAATAAGTTGCGTCAGTTTCTAGCCAATATAAAAATCCTAAAAAATCGCATACCCTTCAAAGTAAGACTTATGCTTTACAACTCCCTGGCTGAATCTTATATTCAATATGGCTTGTCGAGCTATGGTCGGACGTACAAATCATATTTAAAACAGATCTATGATCTTCAATATAGTATTCTTAAAAATATTATATCCCCTAATATACGTGTCCTAATTGATAATGATGAAAATGCGATTTTTAAACATAGTAAAATCTTACCAGTTTATGACCAAATTAAATTCATGACATTTAAAAAATATTTCTTTTGCGACAGTTTAAAATCATATATAGAACATCCAGTACGTACGCGCGCTATGACACAAAACCGACTCCGGCATATCACTGCTAATAATGTGTACGGGCAACGGACGGCTGCTTATCTGATACCGCATTTAATAAATAACTTACCTTTCGATATACGCGAAAAAGTATCACAACAAAACATTAAAACTAAACTCAAAAGCTTTTTCCTATCTAAATTATAATTACATACTATATCTACTTAATAATAATGTACTACCTGCCTAGCTCTTACTTTTACTTTTACCTTTTACCTTGCTACTTCTGACTTTAACTAAGTTGTTAACTTACCTTTTTAGTCTTTATATTCTTGTTACACCTTCTACCTACTCATATACCTAACTATTGAATTAGACTGTGTTTTGTACATAATTCGCTTACCTAAATTTAATTATTTAGCATCAAGGTAAACCTCTGTGGTTTTTAGATGTTAATTAAGCCTATATTGGAATGTATTTTTTGTTTGATCTGATAAATAAATTGAAAAAAAAATCACGTGTAAATTTAAGGGCTTCGTATGCAAACATAAATATACTTGAAGAGTTAACGAATGAATTCTGCGGCGAGCCAAAATATCAGTCACACGCCGACCCTACTTGGCTCTAGAATGTACAAGCTCATATCTCTAAATATATGTTAGCCAAAGGGACAAAGCAAATAGGCACTTGTGAAAATCAAGATAAGATTTATAGTAATTATGTCTGTAGGTTTCATTCCATCTGTGTTTAAAAACTGAATAGAATCGAAATATTTCTTTTCAATAAAGATTACAAAATAATAATAGTCGAATGTTTTAATTATTTCTGATCATTGAACTCAGTCCTCCACACACTAAGAACAACTTCCATCCTAAAGAAAAAACCTGCAAAAAAAACCTAGCGGTATTGTTTTAGGAAGTAACTTTTTACAAAGTTTCACAATTAATAAAAATCATTTGATAAACATCATAACAGTAAACACCTCATTCGGAGACGTTATTATCGATGGTAATAAATAGCACGTAACGATTATTTTTTATTAAATTACTAGAAATAAATATTGTTCTTTTGCTATAGCCATTTATAGTTATTGTAAATCGTGAATGATTCGGTAATTTGACTCGCGTGGCGTAAAAGTATCGGTGATTGCATTCACATTTTTTAATGATCCGGTAAAAACGATTAACAGAACCTTTTCAATCTGTAACCTGTGATTGCAATTAGTCTAATTAAAATTTTCATATTTTTAAAAAACACTAAAAAAAGGTCTCGAAATAATAAATTTTCTTGGGAACAAAGGGAACTTGAAAAAAAAGGAAAAAAATCGGACCGAAGACAGGACGCGAACCAAGGCACTATGTTTTCTTGGGAACAAAGGGAATTTGAAAAAAAAAGGAAAAAAATCGAACCGAAGACAGGACGCGAACCAAGACACTACGATTTCGCGACAGCTCGATATCCACTTGAGCTATTACGATCATTAACCCAGTGTCAAAATTTATCTTCTTATATTGTAGTAATTTTTCATTGCCTGAAAACACGGACAAAAAGACATTTTCTAAAAATAAATCCTATCTAGATCGATTTATTGCCTCCGAAACTCCCTGAACACTAAATTTTATGAAAATCGTAGGAGCAGTTTCCGATATTCCGATTATATATATACAAGAATTTCTCGTTTAATGGTATAGGATATAGTAAATATTATACTTTATTTACACACACTAAATATCACAAAACTATGCAATACTCAAATAAGATATAATACAGATAAATCGAATCGTAGATGGAGGGACTCGAAACGTCACTCGCGTTCCGCCACCAACCAAAGAGTTATAAAGTAATAAAATAAATAAATAAAATAATTCTTATTCAATATTGATTACAAGTAATTCTTATTGAAAGTCAAAATTTTACTCTACCACTGATTCGAAAAAAAGCCTCTGTCCTGGGAAGAACCAGCAAGAAAACCAGCGGGACTTTTTTTTAAAATAAATTTTACAAAGTCAAGGGTCACAGAATATTTACAAAATTTATTTTAGAAACAGCTTGGAAGCGACCACCTCATTCCCATGTGTTACTATCAACTATGTATTCATTTATATCATAGTAACCCTTTTTATACAGTTTTTGTTTAATTAAATATTTAAACTTGGTAATAGAGAAACCTTGTATATTTTCTGGGACTTTGTTGTAATAGCGTATACATTGCCCCAAGAATGAATTACTGACTGTGGAGTCGAGAAACAGGTAGCACTAATGACCATAGTGTAATGACCAAGGATCGAAATAATCGAGCGGGTCTCACAAATCACAAATTTCTGTAACCTGAAATGATTTAATTATCGACCTGAATGACCCGGTTATTATGACGAATCAATACTTTAACGAAAGGGCCACTAAAGATAATTAAATGACACGTCGTTGTATTGGGAAAACAAATTTCTACCTGCATATATCGTAAAATATTTTTTTTGGTTTGACTATGAAATATTTGCGATGTTGGTCCTATCTTTATAAAAACTTATAAAATAATGTCTAACGTCGGAGAAAAATAAAGGGCAACATATTTCAGCAGTTCTTTGAAACAGTACCGACTCCATCAGGTGCCCCCTTTCCATTACCTGCTTCTAAATAGTTCCAGGTCATAAATTTTAACTCCGGACAGTCATGTTGGAATTGACCAATCATAAGAAATATGTAACATTTTCTGTATTGTCTTGTTGGACTGTTGGAAATGAAATGTATGGTATCAATGTTTTTTCATTTATTTATCATATGAACAAGCATTACACATATTTGTAGTGATAGCATTTAAAAAACCACTAAGGTTTATACTTAAGCTATCGAGAGATTACAATTTTATAAAATAATATAGCGTTATTTTTAGATAGATGTTGTATTGCAGATACTATAAAAAGGAAAAACAAAAAAAAAACATGAAATGAATATGCAAACAATCAAAAAAATGACAAAATACGTTATAATAATTTAAGAAAGTGACCCTTTAGTTTACACCTAATGTTATTTTTAGTGATATTGTCCACTAATTCTGATGGCAAGTTATTGATAAGCCGAGGTATTAAGTAGCTACATGTTCTCTTACCGTACGCATTGCTAGCACGCGGCTCGTTGAGACGGTTTTTAGAAATTGCTCGAGTGTTTACAGAATGCTCAATCGGCATTTTTAGCGATTCATAAAAAAATTGTGCTTTTAATAAAATATTTTGTACTTGTATATGTATTGGTAAAATTTTACAACGTTTAAAGAGACAATTAATGTCATCCCTGAATTTATTTTTTATTTTATTTGGAACTATAGTATTGAGTATTCTTACTTGTAAACTATGGATCTGGTCAAGATATGTTTTGTAAGTTTGGTCGTAGCTACTTAGCCTGTATTAAATATGCGACTCCGCAAGTGCATTATATAACATTAAATTTATTTAAAAAGGAATGCGATTATTGAGAATGGTGATATTTGCTAAAAACTGTCTTAGTTTAGTACATACACGGTCAATATGCTGGCTCCAATTTAATTTACTGTCAATGACTAGTCCGAGATACGTTTGTGTGTCAACTATCTCAATTGCTGGGCAGCAGCATTGAGCAGCGCGGTTATTATGTAAGCAGATGTGGTTGTGTGCAACTATTTTTTTAATTGAGGCGGGTTTGAGGTATGGAGATTTAATGACTAACAGCTTAGTTTTACTATCATTAAGGACAAGCCCAGCATCATGGCACCACCTTGATAGGATATCTAGGTCAGACTGCAAAGGGTCACATGCCTTTTGTGGATTTTTATCACTGATTACAAGACAATTGTCATCTGCAAAAAATTAATTGACACAGATATTTCTCCGATTTAGGCAAGGAGTGGTATGAGATGAGCCCATACAGCACTTGCATCAAGTTGATTTTTGATTGCATTCACTAATACTGCAAACACTATTGGTCGTCATTATTTCAGTTTCCGGATGAAGTAAATAAACAACTAACGTATACAGAGCAACTTTCGCACGACTACCACCAAAATGGAATTTCTTCATTGAATTTGACTAATTTCAGAGAAATCTATATGTACTATAGCTTTCTTGGTAGGTAACCTCGCTTTTTGTGTGTTTTTGTTTATACCGGACCCCAATATTATTGCAATGTCTAAAATACGAAATCAATGACTTTTCTAGTTTTTTTCATGATATTTCTCGCATAATCTTGCATTTGAATTTTCATGTTAGCAGTTTTAATTTTGTTTTGTCCTTTTGTCACCTAACTTTCTACCTTTATACACTACTGATAATAATTTATCTTATCTTCATTGCTGAAGTCTTCAAAATTAATTACTCGATT
This sequence comes from Parnassius smintheus behrii, assembly GCA_036936625.1. Lineage (NCBI taxonomy): Eukaryota > Metazoa > Arthropoda > Insecta > Lepidoptera > Papilionidae > Parnassius > Parnassius smintheus. The sequence goes on from JAUPFT010000003.1 coordinate 5,792,709, forward strand.
TTTGCATGTTTAATAACTTCGATTTAAGCATCTGTCATCGATGACGTCGCGGTACAACGTTTCAAATATAGCTATTCCGTTGGTTTCTTTGATAATTCTTTTTTTGTATAAGCTTTGAACTAATAATTCGAAATTTACGTATAATTTACATGCTTTGTTTTTATTAGGTTTATTGTCTTCTAGATATAAAAACCAAAATGGATGGTTTTTTCGGAATGTAGAATGTCCTACATTACTATTTTGGGCACTCATAAACTTTTATGAAGGTTTGTTAACGTATCTGTGACATAGCGTTGTCTTCGTACTCCGTTCTGTATTCTGTATTTTTGTGTTACTGTCGTTTTCAAAAAATTCTTCTACTTGCTGTTTAACATTAATCTAAATATCTGAATTTGAATTATGGGCTTGTGATAATATATTTTCATTTCTCAGTGTACATTTAGAAGCAATACAACAATCCGATTTTCCTTCTTACTTAAGACATGAAAATTTTCCGTTAAATTTCTTACTATTATTTCACTAAATAAGAATATTTTTCGTACTTCTTCAAAGCAATACAACAATCCGATTTTCCTTCTTACTTAAGACATGAAAATTTTCCGTTAAATTTCTTACTATTATTTCACTAAATAAGAATATGTTTCGTACTTCTTCACGTTTGCCTTTGTCTATTGTTTCGATCAATTTATCTATTTTTTGGTTTGTTAATGGTTCTGATTCTTGTACATTTTATCCTTTGGTTCTTTTCTAAAGTTCTAGTGAGAATCTTCATTACCGTATCTTGCTCTTTTTAAATTTTTTCTTTTTCCTGTTCCGGATTACCTATCTGTTTTTTGTAATTATATCGCAGTCTTCTCATCAATTTCTCTTTTTTTACACGACATACCGTTTGTTTAAAGCACCTCAGGTACTTGGTGCGAACGTCCTTCTAATGGATCTCGTCAGACATCTTCATTTTCTGCTCGATCACTAGTTGGGGTGTAGTATCAATCAACATCTGGTGTTTTCTTCTATTCCTTTTCTCTTATTCTAAGTGTCGTTTACTTTTTTCTATATTTTCACTGTAGCCTCTTTTTCTTTGGTGTCATATCAACAAAAGTTTTAATTTTCTTTTATCTTCTTCCTTTCAAGTATCTTAATCTCTCTTTTACCTTCTGGGCTGCATATTTCTCAGGATCATTGTTGTTCTGTTTATATTTCTCTCCTTTATGTAGTATTGCTTGACCTTATCTTTCTTTTCAAGTCTTTTTAGTTTTCGTTTTAGGCATGCTGTAGTAGGTAGGTACCTAAAATTATTAAAATAAATCTCAAAATATTTTTTTTTCATTACAATTCGAAAAGGATACGACGAATAATTTTATATTACGACTTTTAAAAGATATTTAAAAAAGTCATTACCTTCTCCTAAACATCATTACTATCACTTTAAGAACTGAAGGGAAAAAAGACGGTAATGAAACTGAGGGTAATGAATTTTTCGATATATTTTCTATTTTATTAAGAAAGTAAAAATCGTTTAAACATATACAAAAATGTGAAATATTTGAACCCAAGTATAATTACGTCGAGAGTAAAAAATGACAAGTACTTACGCAAATACTTAAAATCACGTTGCAGGTAATGAAAAAAATATAGGCAAAGCAGTAGTTTAAGATAGTTATCGATGTTTTTCGACGATATTAATACGTGCGTTCTTAACAATATTTGCAGGGCGACTAGACCAGCAATGGTAAGGTAGACACAGAGCTACTTCCAAGGAATGAATTTGAAGGGTGATTTTAATATTTCAATTTAAGCTGATGGTAACTAGATTTTTTACGTCAAAATTTTTTTAGTATGGTAGATGTAAATTTCAATAGTTTGGTACTTTTTAAATTGACAATTTCATTCCTAATAATGTAATCTTTAGTTTCCCGAAAAGAATACAAAATGAACCTTTGTTTAAAACTTTATTCCAATATATTTCCACATTTCGCGAAAACGACACCGAATGTAATGAAATTTAGATATAAAAATATTATTTTCAGACAGTAATTCACGAATTATACTTTAAATTGTGTGTGGCAGTTATACCCATGGACTACTATGATATTAAAGAAAAATATTTGAAACCTGTAGAGTGTTTAGTTTTTTGTATTATGTAGCGGAAATGTGATTTGCACGAAACTACAAAAATACTCTTGTTTGTCTCTTAAATTATAAGAAATGCATTAATTAGCATATCACATAGATTTATTTTCAATTAACATAATTTTATATTTCACTAAACTGAACTTATTTACATTTTACATAAATACAAATAAATTTTTAACTATATAACGATAATTAATCAGTCGTAATATACAGACTGGAGGATTTTTGAGCTATTTAGACAGTGATATAGGTATGGCGGCGCACCTCAATTCCTCTTCAAATAATATTTGACTACGCGCGTCCCGATTCTTTTGTTTGTTTGACAGTGCACGTCGATCACTTTAAACTCCGCATTCCTAGAGATGTTATATTAGCGGTGACTGATGTTATTTTAACCGACTTGAAAAAAGAAAGTATTCTCAATTCGACTGTAATTTCTTCTTATGTAGTTATGTTACTCGATATCTTCATCAATTGTAAACATATTTTAATTATAACTTTTAATTAATTATAATACTTCGGGTTTCATAATAACATTGATGATAAAATTATCATTAAATGTATATATTTTTCCACCATATAGAGTATAAGGATGGAAAAATAAGAGCTGTTTTTTTTTTCAAAATACTTAGACGGCATCCGGACTTGTGATATTTCTTTATCTTTTGGATAGTCTTTGTCTATCAGATTTTAATGAAAATTATAGGGCGTCAATTTACTAAAAAATATTAATTTTCAAGTAACAGCTTATGAACTTATGAACGCTCAGAAAGCTATAAACAATAAAATAAATAAATCTGTCCTTAAGTAAGTTAGTCCCTCGTTACCCAGTAACGATCAACTAAAGATATATTATAAATCAAATTAATTAGAAATCAAACAAAGAAATAATCGTATTTCATAAACAAAACCGAGATATTGACATTTAACTGTGAGATTTACAATTTGACAAATAAGACAATTTGGGGTTTACATCACTGTATAAATCAGCTTACTTTATGACGTTACTTCCAGGTAAAATGAAAGTTAATATGTCATGCATTTTGATAAATAGAGATGGTCTATTATTTAAAGAGACGAAAGACCTAAAATAGCAAAATAAGATTTATAAAGGATAATAATTAGTTTTTATTCTTCATTTTTCGAAACCTTTGCCCATTTTAAAGCTAGGTGGTTAACAGGACCGTATCCATCACCATCAGTCAGCGAAAGGCACAGCGTGCAGGTGAGCTCCAAACATTCTATAGGCCTCGGTAAAATATTGTGATAAATAGAATTTACAATCTACAATTCTTATTTAGCTATTTATAGCTAAATCCTCATTTATGAGGGTAGAAGGAAAATAAAACAATACAAGTAAGTAATTGTTATTAATGGCTTTTATTTAGTAAATACTAAGCATATATACTAAATAAAAGTAAACGTAAAGTTACAGCCAATATAGGTCCCACAGCTGGGCACAGTCCTCCTCTCTTTTCTGAGAGGGTGTTAGGACAAGGAATAGTCCGCCGCGTTGCCCCAATGCGTGTTGGCGAAATTCACGTCTTCGGTTTTTTTCTCTTATTTCTTAAACATGCAGATTTCCTCACGATGTTTTCCTTCACCGCCATGCACGTGGTAAATCAGCACCTAAATTTGCAATTAACAATTTCATTGGTGCCGGCGGAGATCGAACCCGGTTTGCTCGCGTACTGTGAAATTTACAGCGAGCGCTAACCATCTGAGCTACCACGGCTCACGTAATATTAAATAAAAAACCAAAAAAATTATAAAAAATATGGCAAAGGTACTTCGCAAAAACGTGCGTGCATTTGTTATTTGTGTAACTAAAAATAAAACTTCTCTTGTTACTTTGACATGAAGAAATAAACTTGCCAATGTTAAATTTCCGTTCTCAAAATGGATCTTTCCAGCATGTTTTTTTTTAATATTTTATGTTAAGCGCAACACAGATGTTGTAGAAGCATACTGAAGCGTAATTTCCGTTACGTCCCACCGAGCACAGAGTTCATACAAAAATATATTTAAGGATATAGAGCGGATCCTCGTCATAAGTTCGGGCAAGCTTTCCCAAGTTTGTTGTTTTTACCTCGCCTCGATGGTTTTCTCCTTTAGAATATAATATTCCCATTTTACGCACCAATCACATTGTGAATGTTTTTAGTATTTTCATGAATAAGGTAGAACAAGATTATATTACTACATGTATACTACGGTCCTTCACAGCTGGCCGCATGATACGGCTTGAAGAACCGATGAGAAAGACAGGTTCCCGATTGACATCATCGTACCTGTATGCAGTGTAGGACAGCCCCCAACAAAATATAGTTAAACGTGGTAGAGCTACGCTGTAGCTTTATTATGGTTGTAACATGAAAGTAACGGCTCGACCGGGGTAGGAACACTCACCGAATACCAACGTAAAATACCTGCTAAATGTTTGTCGTATGATGACTATAGAGAACCGGAGACCTTTTTTACTTGAAACAAAGCTTTCTCAATAATGACAACCCTGTGGAAATGCAAGAAATCGATTGAGGTATGTTTCAGAACCTTGAAACCAGGACTCGTGAAGACCTGCAATAGCGATTAACAATTATTAACAATGTTTATTCAAAACATTATCGACTTTTTTCAATTTCTACCATGTGGAGGCTTAAACTTCAAAGGAGACGGTCCAAAGTTCTAAGAATCGTAGGCCTAGTTTTGTGCTAGTAGAGAAATAAATAAATAAGTAGTAAGAAAAAAATGTATTAAACTACTTTTGATTATTCTTATTCACGAATTTGCGTTTATATCAGTGGTATTAATGATTTCTCACCAAAAATGCAACACCAATGGTGGATTTGATGTTAGCTGTCAACTGTAATGATGTTATTGATCCATTTATTGATGACTATTTGAATTCTGAAAAGCTGTGTTATCTTTATCACTAAACTAAAACCAAATCGCCAAAGAAATCCAAGAGAAATGCAATAAATGCTTTCACGAGTTCAAAACTGCACGATCAAGCTCGAAATTAATAAAAATATCACGTTACCTACATTATTTCATGGCTCAAGTCACTTCTCAGAAATAACATTTGATAAATAACCGCGTCTTTTTTATGACAGGAAGGGCGTCATCTTGTGAAACCATTAAAAACTTGGACTTGCATTTTTATTTTAGCAATTTGATTTATTCTCTTATTTTATTTTTAATAAAATCCTTGAATTTTTCCTTCTTTTACGGTATAGCGTACATAAATGTGGCCTGAAATGGACCGCCTGCTTTACAGATTTTGATGTTAATTAGAGTTTAAAATATAAGTAATGATTTTTTTTACATTATTGAATTGAATGACTTGCTGATTAGGATGATGTCGACTACAGAGCAGAGTTCATGAGGAAGGAAATATGTTCAGCATTGGCTGTTATGATAACGATCATGATGATCACCATATATAAAAGTTCATTGAAGCATTCAAGGTCTTCTTCATTATTAGCTCTTAATAGTTCACCGCTTGACAAACGCCTCTCTAGTTGTAAGGAGTTGCGTTTATGTGTAACAAAGGTGTTCTGTTGGCTCTCTGTTGACTCGGCCGAAAGGATCTCAGTAAGTAGGATAGGATGATACAACATTACAGACAGTTTTATGTGGTAGGGCTACGCTGCAGCTGTATTGTATGTAGTAAGGTTTCAGCGTATATACGGCCCTACTGCTAGGCACAGGCCTCCTCTCTCATTTCTGACAGGGCTTAGGGCAAGGAAATGTCCACTGCGCTGCCCCGATAAGTGTTGGCGAACTTCATATGACATCGAATTGTTTTGTGTTAATTTCTCTTACAAAATAGTATTAGCTATACTATGCCTCCACAGAATACCAGCATCAATCGAATCTCAATTGATGCTGGTATTCTGTGGAGTCATATCAAATCGAATCAATTTATTTTTCAAACATGGGTTAATTTACTGATATCAATGTAAAGGGCAAAGTAGATTGTCTATGTCTCGTCAGTAAAAGCATACAAAATATAGCAAAAAATTTAGGGCAAATTATCAACAATTACCCATATAATAATTGCCATCTAATTGTTATTTCTACGTGTCATGGTATGTATATTGATAAATATTTGAACATATGAATCTAATGTTATAACTTGAGAGAAACACTAATATCAAAGTTTAAAAGTTTATGTTCAAGGAATTCATTTAAAGTATACTGAATCAATGAATGCTTTATCAGTTAATAGATTAAGTAACAGCATGAACGGTAACGAGTTATTGTCTCACCTCCTAACGTCGAAGTAACAAATTTTCTAAACTAATTAATACAATCAGGCCTTACTTTGTAAATTATATTTTATTATATTAAATTTGGTAAGACTTACTTCGCCTATATCCGCCCAATGTAATAAAATGATATGTCTTACTCTGCGGTCAGCCATCACAGAGTCTATATTACCTAAAAATGCCTCGTATAGAGGCGAAACATGTCGTATTATCGTCGTATTATCGTCGATGGCGTGTCTTTACTAATGTAGTGGTTTGGGAATAGTGGTGCAGGGATTAGTGGTGATGGGGATATTGCACGCAATCAAGGGAGGGCGGGAGGTGCTCCTCACACTAGTAAGACACATCATTTTATTTCATTGAACGGAAATGGGCGAAGTAATTCTGACCAAATTTAATTTTCTAAACTTCAACCCATTTTAGTACCTAATATTACTTGAAAATGTTCGATACGTTTACCTGTTATAGAATTAGAAGCGCAGAGCTGTCTATGGCGTAGATTTTGTTCGTATAAAAAGTGCGGTCTTTGTGGATTTCATCACAAGTTGCAATGACACGAATTTCTAAATAGCGTACTGGAAATTAATCAATTTTAGAGTCCGGTGACGAAAGAGATCAAGTAAATTTTATATATTTTGCGACTCGATGGATTTTTCTTGCGTAAATATTTTAAATAACGGTTGGAATAACGACCAAGTGCGATCGATGCTTTAGTAATATTGTGGAGTTTCAAACAAACCTCTCTCTGAAATACTCAATACATTAACAATTATACTCGTACCATGGAAGAATGGTGCTGGTTAGCAATGTACAGTTAGGATTAAAATACGCACGTCTGTAAGACTGCTGTAAATTAACTAATAAAAAATTAAAAAATAACAATATAACTAATAAAAAATAAAATGTATTACTAATTAGGACTCCAACTCAGCATAATGCTACAAAGGTTACAGTGTCGGTTTTCAATTAAAGTGTTGTAATTTCACCGTCAAGTCAATGTATGATGCTCGAATTGTAGTATTTTTAGCTATGACGGATTGGACTTGTCGTTGTGTGCGTATACTTGAGAAAAAAATGACTATTGAGTATTTTCAGAACGGAATGTTAACAAAGAAATGTTGTTCTCAATGACGTAAGAAAATATTGCAATAATAAGCTTTCGTTCACCAGATGTCGCTAGCTGGGACTGAGCACAGCGGTCACACTCCCTGTACGTGAGAGCTTAAGCGCCGGTGACCTTGAGTCGAAGCGTGTAACGCTAGGGTTGATATCGAACCGAAATGGAATATTATAGACTTGTACCAAAGAAGATACATAGTAGGTACATGTTATATATTATGTAAACTTATGTATTTGGGTGGTGAAAGATACGTTCAATTTTAAAACAACTTTTATTAAATAAGAAATATTAAAACTTCCGACAAAACCAAATATGCACGACATTTAATGGTAATCTTAAATAATTAACCAACAATTAGTAATTCCTTTATAATATATTCTTATTATATATATAACATATATCCTTTAAAAATAATTATATATTATATATTTTTGAATTTTTTTTACATTACATTTTTTTTAACTACAGTAGATCTTCGATAATCCGGCCCCTGGCTAATCCGCACCCCCTTGTAATCCGACATGCCTTAAATGAATCCGTTATGGGGGGGGGGGGTGTTCTTCGCGAATACGTGGACAAGCAGGTTGCATTTATTTCAGGCCATTGTCTCAGTTTAAGTGTGACTATGGGGTTGCGGCCTAACGGACAGCCATCATTTACTTGATTTCACGTGACTTTTTTTATTATTTAATATTTGATATGTAATTTGTCGGATTACAAGGTACTCTTTTTCAAAAAGTTTCGGACTACCAGGGGGCTGTGACAGTACTCTATAGTCCGACAAATTTGATAATCCGACACCGTCTTGCGTAACGTTTGTCGGATTACCGCGGATCTACTGTATTGTAAAAATTCGTAGCATGTATATTTACAACAAATTGTTTCCTATGTGTTGAGGAGATAAGTCATTTTTATTTCTAATGAAATAATTCATAAATACAACAATGAACAAATACAAAAACTCTTTATAGATATCTAAAATTTCTTGACTTTCTAGTGGTATTTTTAATAGTGTATATTTCAGTTAATGTAATATAGTAAAATTATTGGCGATATATTAGTTTTATTGTCATGGTATTTCCCCATAATTCTTGCTAAGATCATATCGACTTTCATTAAAATGAGTTCACATATTTTTAGGTATCATAAAACATTATAAAAAATTAAACTAACAAAACAAGGGCCCTTGTTTTGTGCAGTGGAATTTATTTTAATTCTTATCACTTAAAATCACTTTCAGTATACTATAATATCATTTATTTAATAACAACATTAATATTTATCAAAGCATATAAACCGGCTATAAAACTAATAACGTTACTTGGTAACATAAACTTAGTACCTACATGAATAGAATAGTAATATGTACATTAAGATATCAGTAATATTCATATATTAATTGAAATATTATAATATCACTTGACGAATATATTCATATTAACTAATACTTACAAATATCGGTATTACTACTAGCCCTCGGCCAGGGCAGTCGGTGACTGCCCGTTCCACGCCCCGCGCGCCTCTCAAAGCCCCCGCACACATCCAGACACCCACACATAGCCGCAAGCGATTTTACGTGCACACATGCTTAAGTGTCGTTTCTTTTCGCGTGGTGTATATATTCTTTGACTGAAGTGAAGTTATTTATTACACAATGTCATTAAAACTGAGAGGTTTTAAATAAATGTTTATCTGTTTCTAGAGTTATAAATACGCAAAATAATGTCCCAGAGGTCTGCTCTTTAATTTTTCTATTTTTAGGAATATCCATTTTTATTTTTCGCATATCTCTTCCATTTAATATAACATATTACTGTTATTTCAGAAGGAAACAATATTCCCAAATTGATTTTTCTGGGAATGGGTACTAAGTGGCGTGGCGCCGCAATGGTGAGAGAAAAAGTTGTAAATGCTTTCATTGAATCAGAAGTTTGAAAGGAATAAATAACAAAATTTCTTAGTTAGAAAGGTTGATAAAAACATCATCTCTAAATGTAGACACAGGTATTTGAATACCTATGTATTTCATTAATTTGTCATTTGTTTACGCTTTGGCGGCAAATTGAAAATTGTATGTGTCACGTCAGCATGAATTTAACGCGAGAAAATTTTCCTGTAATGATTTTTTAAGACTTTCGATGTCATTTAAGTCAACAAAAAAGTTACGATAGACTTCGAATGGATTGGCCTTACACAGTGAAGCCCCATCTCATGCCACTGTTTAAAACTGGTTTAATGAGTTTAAACGTGGTCGCACTAATCTCACCGATAATCTGCGCGAGGGTCGGTCTTCTACAGCTACGACAGAAGATAACGTCAGTGTTGTGCGGCGTATTATAGAGACTGACAAAATAGTGGCTTATCAGCAGATTCGGACAAGCTTAGGCATCGGTATGAGTCAAGCGCACAAAATCTTCCATGAACATTTGGCGGGCAGGAAGCTTTGTGCTCGGTGGATACCTCATATTGACAGAGACCCAAGAACTCCGTCGTGTTGATTGATGTCGTGAAATGGTTCAAAGATCTAACGGAGGTGATTCAAATGTTGTGTTCGAAATACTTACGGTTGACGAAAGCTGGATTTATCGTTATGATTCTGAAACTAAAAGACAGTCCGCTGTCTGCGTGTTTCCTTCCGGAGTTGACAACTAGAGAGAGGTCAAAGCGTGGGAAAAAAGATGGTGGCCTCATTCTTCGAAGGACAGGTCATTACGCAACAATTGTTTTAGAATTGTTGCGTAATGACCTGTCCTTCGAAGTTCTTCGTTATATATATTGTGTTTGTATCATGAATGAGTCGGTTCAACCGGGGAAGGACCACACTCTCACGGAAAATAGCAGCGTAATGCTGCTTACTGTTTCGTATGGTGAGAGTAGAGAAATGGAGACCAGTTTTATTGGAATCGAGGCATTCCATCTTAGTCCTCAGGGGTGAGAGCGCATCTGCATTTTGATTCTTAATCGAGGTTAAATGTACGTGTCTATGGGTCACAGCGTCCACTTACCATCAGGTGGAGTATGTGCTCGTTTGTCACCCTTATTCTAAAAAAATCTGGATAAAGGTAGCATACTAGTTGGCGTTATAGAGCGACGCCGTTTCTGGACCAACGTTTTAAAGGCTATATTATTTCTTGCTTTCCTAATGCCTACAGATAAGGAGTTGCAGAGTAGTGTAGCCTGAACAGTGAAAGGCATACTGATAAAGCTAAAGAAAATGGAGTGAAACTGAAATCTTTAGATTAGTTGAAGAGGGAAGTATCCTGCTGAGGTTGGAGGAAAGGTATAGAAAATTGTCTTGAAGTTACGAAAGGGAGGACGAATTATTTAAAATGGAGTAGAGAAACGAAAATGTTCTGAAAGTGCGCCTTTCTTGTTTAGTTAGCCTTTTAAGGTGAATACGAAATTGAGAGATACGGTCATATTTTCAAAGGCAGAAAATGAACCAACATTTTTTGCATAATCAGTGACAGACGAGAAGAGTTTTTGAATATGCATATGTTTAGTTTTGTATGGGAGAAAGTTTTTAAGACGGTAGAGCTATCTTAATGTAGCAGAGACTTTGCGGCTGCCCTCAGTAACTTGTTTTCTATATCATAAAATTTGTTAAGGTGACACCGCGAAAAAATGCACCTCCTTTCGTCGAAAGTAAAGGAGGTAAGTATAAGACCATGACACCACTAACGAAAGTGAAATTTCGATATAGGCAAATTTATGTCTTTATCTTGAAAATTTTCTTGCTCAAAAACATGATTGTATAATTTTGACTCGATTATAATTACTTGCGAAAACACCTCTAAAAAATCACAATAGTTGAAATTACAACGAAATTATTGGCAAAGAGTTCCATTTTCCTTTTTTTATTAAATCGTTTACAAGGGGACAGTTCTAAAAACTTTCAATGTCACCCCCGTATTATTATAGTTACAGTGATCCCTCAGAGGATATTTTGATAAATACAAAAAATACATAACAATAAAGAACATAATATTATATGTACGTGTGTTGTTCGTGGAAAACTCAAGATATCCCCCATCTTAGTATCCGTGTCCCTATCTCAAACAAGTTACATCACCTTTATCACGTGTCAAAGTACAGAGCACGTTCGGTGTTATAAATTATGCTAGGAGCGAACAAGTAGAATTTCCGCAGAGTACCGCAACGTTCGTCACAAGTCGACCCAACTCAGACATTGAAATATTAGAATTCATTTCTGCGAACGCAGAAATCTATATACACACGGATTACCAGTGGAATCATAACGACAATGACGAGCTAGAATTTATGATGTGGAAACTCAAAAGTTAATATTCATAATATCTTATTAATGAAATTAAATTCACATAGCACATAAGGTATTTTATTTTCATTGCTTCATTCTTTCATTACAGTTACATTAAGCTACTACTCATAATTTACTACTATTCGCTGGTGCACAATTCCGTGGACAATCACATTATTCTAGTACAAAACCATTTTCTATCAATAATTAATCCTTTGAGTATGTAATTACTCTACACTTATATGTAGAATTTATCTATTCAATTTCACATACTATCAAATTTTTAGTTTTATATACATACTCAATTTATTATTTAGAACTTATTGTATTTTAAGCATTTTAAGATTGGGTTATGTGATCTGTTAGCAACATGGGTTGATTTAAATAAAAATACGATAAATTAACCGTAAAATGGATCTGGAAAGTAAATGTGTATTTGTTTTTTTTCCGATATTTTTGTAAAATAAGCTTTTTTTGAGCCCAATAAAAACATAATTAACAGCGCTGAAACTTTTGTAACTTAGATAAAACGCCCACAGAACGTTATAAACACTTTATAACTAGATGTAGGTTACACCCGTAACCGGCTTCAGTACGGTGAGTACTTAAGAACTACTTACTAGTTAGTGTCCGCCTTTATAGTCAAGAGCCAGCTCGCGACACAAAGGCCCAAGTGCACCTAAGCTATCTAAGGTTTTGCGTATTCGCTAAGAAAGGTCGCCTTTAAAAGTGGTTTTAAGTTTTTTACTTTGGTTGCACGTGTTGCTTATTCCACCATTACATAAATTTAAATTTGTAGTAAAAATGGTAAGTCTTTTTCTATAGAAATAAAAGTGGCAAATGGGCACACAGTAGGCTTGACGGTAAGTGAATGTTATGGCCCATGTATATAAGATATAAACACCATCCAAAACCCGCGATTAATAATCAAAATTCAGCAGCGTTGTGAACCCTGAGGTCTATGTAGAATGCTTTATTACTAAGGTCTTCGGTACTCGTCATTTACTATACTTAAAACAAAAGCACTATGCTGAATTACAGCATTAAGTAGCAGCTTAATGCTGCTGTGTTCCGTATGGTGAATGTAGAGAGCCGGCATTATTTTTAAGAGATACGTGGATTCCTTATTTCTCACGGGTGACAGCGCCTCTGCTTTTGTATTCTTAACTGAGGATAGATGTAGATGTCTATGGACCACAGCATCCACTTAACATCAGATGGACTGCGTGCTTGTTTGTCACCCTAATTCTACAAATAAAGCGATGTCCTGCTGGTATAGTATGCGGAAGTAGTTCCCCGTCGGGCTAACCAATATATGCTGCAGCCATCACACGTCGCAGCGTTGCTCACCCTCCAATAAATTGTTTATTTTTAAGACACAAATTAAAACAAGTTACATACGCATCACTATAAATTTCAGAAAAGTATGTATTATGATCTATCCACAGAGTAACATGACCACCGCACACAACACGGAGTCTCTACGTAACAAAATTTTGTATAATTTAAAACAATATTTAAATAAAATGCAATCTATATTATGCAGTACTTAAATACACTGCAAGACATAATTTTTGTACTAAATGACTAAAAAAACGAGTAGGTACTAAATTCACATGCTCTTTTTGTATAAACACTATACATTATTTTTGTTAATTGTAAAAATATTTAATAATGTTCTTTTTTTAATTCAGGAGTAGTTACATATACACATATATTTGAGGAAAAATTTGCCCTCTCAAGTTAAAAAATAGGTTTCAGATAACTGACATTAGGTTTTATATGTAATTGTATTGACAATCAAGTATATACAAATAAATAGACTTTTAATTAAAATTGATGACTTATTTGGAAATACAATACTAAAATGAACAACTCAAAAAAACTGTGGTTGTCTAGCCCTCTGCCATTCTTGGCAACTAAAGCAAAATATTCACTATATGAGGCAATCAATGTGAAAGACCTATGTTAAGCAACAGACTTTAGAGAGTTTGTTATAAATGAATGAATGTTAAAATATCTGCTTCTTATTTAATTACAATTATATATCCTGAATAAACTTGAGCAATAGTTCTTACTGGCGTCGATTTTTTTTTTTCATAGAACAGGATGACAAACGAGCACACCTGGTAAGTTGCTGTGGCCCACAGACATCTACGTCTATCCTCGATTACAAATCAAAATGTAGATGCGTTGTCACCCGTGGGGACTAAAATGGAATGCCTCGTACACTCACAATTCGAAACAGAGCAGCATAAAGCTGCCATTTTGCGCCTGTATTCTGTGAGAGCGTAGTCCTTCCCCGGTCGAGCCGACCCATTCGTGCTAAAACTATACTACTAATATAACTGCATGGCTCTACCACGTACTCGTGCATACATGATAAAAATAAAAACAACATAAAGAGCGTAAACGGGATCAAAACAAAGTCATCGTGCATATTATATTTAAAAACCTAATTTTCTTTCATGCTAGGCCAAGTGATAGTAAGTGATAATGCAACCATAAATGGTTAAGCAAACTAAATTAGCTTAAAACTTATAAACTCTTACCTTAAAAACATCCACAATGTAATCAGAATGCTGGAAACTTATTCCACGCATTTACTTTATACTGTACTAAGTCGAAGATGAAGAGGTGAAGACTAGCTAGGGTCTAGCTGACGATGGTGGTAGAGAAAGGCATGAATTAAGTTTTGCCATACCCGCGCACACTCTCCGAAATGTATCCTGTAGAAAACCGAGGGAGAAGCCAGCCATTGATCACTAATAGGCTACTTATCACGCCTTAATATTGAATCAAAGCTGCTAGGTGGCATTTGGGCTGCACCATATACGGTAGCAACTCCTCATGCGTAACCGAACTTGCGCTTTACATACAGTAAGCAAATATCCCGGCGTGAACTACAGACGGGTTTTGGTAAAGATAGGATTTCTCGATGTTGCTTTGGCCTTGGACACCTGCGTCACACAATCTCAACCCTCAACAACTGACGGTCAGTTTATTCCAGTGATACACTTTGAAATGCAGAAAGGAAGGTGAACTAGTCCAAGTTACTGTGAAGTGTGGTTTGGAGGACCTGAATTTTACAAGATTGGTATTGCTCTTTCGGAAGCTGCTTGTAGTATGAAATTCACACACTCAATCGTAGCTTCTCTTCATATTGAATTTGATCTTGACTGGCCCGAGCACTCGGTTGGTATCTCTCCACGACTATAGTCGGTGTAGGCTCGGCAATGCAACCTTTAACAGTGAACTAACCCAACCGATCAGACCACTACGTTGCATAATAATCCAAACGCTGTAAGCTTGCCTAAAACCTAGCATGTCAGACCCAGTCAAAGGTCTTTGAGACATCAAAGAAAACGCCAATGGCTTTGCAATTTTTCCCTGTCTTACCCCTACGTGGGGCCATACGCTAGAAATTCCTTAAAGATTATATGAAAGAAGCTTATCGTGACAGTTTAGTAGTCTACATTTACTATAATTTCTTGCCATCTGGTACCACAGTTACTGTTGACCGTAAATAATGGTAGAGAAGTTGGCACTCAAACACCAGATTCGTGATAACTCAGGAGCTAAGCGCTCGCTGTGCTCGCTTGAGTTTGATCCCCACCAATGAAATTCTTAAGTGCAATTTTAAGGTCTGATTTACCACGTGCTCACCGGTGAAATAAAATATCTATAACATAATAGGAAAATACATATAATAGCGAAGTCACCACCTTGAAGCCAAGGGTAATCAGTATCGGGAGGTGCTGTGAACTCAGGTCGTACAGCACACTTATCACTATCACGCTGTTGACGTTCCTAGAGACCACGATTTCTAATACGTCCGGACGTTTCCGATATGTCAGTCGGAACGTGCGTCGGTTCTTCGGGATCTAAAAAGTCATAGCTATTGGTACATGCATCTTCATATATAGTTCATGACTCGCTGGGTAGATCAATTTAGATTCCCAGGCCGAGTGTTTAGCGATTAAGTCCTCCGAGATGATGGTAGATGCTACGCCTACCATGATCGTCCGGATGTCTGAGGAGTAAAATGGATTCCCTGGTGGCCGGTATGCTGCGAAAATCCTTAGTTTCTTGCTTGCCACCTCCATTTTATGCCGATTGAAAAAGAATTCGGCTCGCAAGGACCAATTGAAAAAGAACCCGACGGGCGGGAACGTTCGATAAAGAAACAGAAGGGAGTAATCGAGGCTTCTCTCGATCCGGCCTCCTATAACGCCTACGTTGAGTTCGGGAACAACGTATGTGATCTCCGCAACGGAGTAACACACTAGGGCGATAACCTCTTTCTTTTTCAGCAAGTAGGTTCAGACGGGGATTACGGGTCTTCCGAAGCCGTCCCGGTCCCGACGCCTTAATTCTTCGATGTGGACTGTATAACTTTAGGGATGAATTACTTGGGAATAAAACAGCAATTATCTTCAAATCGTTCCGTGAGAGAGTAATCACTTTTCCCTATCACTTCCCTACACTTTTTCTTCTTATTGACTGCTGGTTCTTCACTTTTCCCGAAGGATTTTCTTATTTTTCCGAACTAATTCCCCGAACTATTTCCCCGAACTATTTCCCCGAACGAATTGCAATAAAACCCGTTCACTAAGCTACCCCCAGAGCTATACGCGAAAGTGAGCCGCGCCATTCGCGTGCCTGCGCAACTTAATAACATGAATTTGTACTATTACTCTCTCACGTTTCACTTAATTTCTTTATTCACATAAGTCATACACAAATACAAGTTATCTATTTAGATAGCACAAAACAATATCTACACCATGATATACATTATTTTTTCGTATCACAAAAATCCTTTAATTTATAAAACAAACTATGCCTATTTTAATCACAAATTCAAAGTCCAAACTTCTTAAATATTTAACAAAGAAAGTTAAAACAATGTTTCCCACTTGAATTTATACATATGTTAACTAATACAATAGTTTAATTTACATTTTCTCTATTTATTTCACTATTTAAAACACTTTTAAATTTCTTATACAAAACTATCATTATTTCACTTATACACAGGAATTTTCACATAAAAATAACACAGAATTCACCTTTTTAGCACGTACAATCAACCTGAAATGTTTTACAAGTCATTTTTACATAAATTGCTGAAATTACAAACATTTTAAATTTTTACATATTTGGCCTCCTAGGGGCGTGGTCAGCGTGCTTCCGTGAACTCACACTATTTGAACAACTAACTTTGCACGGCTCTCGGCTATCAGAAAAAATGAAAGTCTGAAATACACCAATTTTAACAATATTAGATAAATAAGTGCTTCTACATAATTTTCAAACTGTAGGAAACTATCTCTGATAAGATTCTTATCAGTTATCATGTTTCTTATCAGATAACAATACAAGTGAATGTTCTCATTAATCAATCATAACAAATAGGCATTTGTTTTCGTACAAAACGTATCATACTTATACAAGACAATACTTATGCAATTAACTTCCGTTAATTCTGTTTATGCACAGAGTGATCATCTCGACCGGGGAACAAATCCGATCTCTTACTTCACTTTAATATTCCTTTGAATTTACATCGTTGGAAAGACGATTTCAACCGGGGAACAAATCCGGTAACATAATTTATATCATAAAATTCCCTATATGAATTTATTGAAAGATATTATTATATATATGTAATGAAATGAATGATATTTCATTAATTTGAATTTGCTGCGCTTCGCGTATCTATGTTGTCTGTGGAAGATGGTAGAGGGCGCATCGAAGTGATGTGTAAACTATGATTCAATGGCGGATGACGTTTAGATTATTTTGTGCATTTTATTGTTATAAAAACTTGTAGAGAGATAAACCGAAGGATACGATTGAGGAAGCAATATTAGTAAACTTTAAATGTCGTTTCTTTGTATTTTCAGGTGAGATAGAAGTGTAATTGTCATAACTTGATAATTGTTGTAATATTGGAAAGACGTGTTAAATAAAACAAAACTTTGTATTTTCAGAGAAACAATTTGTGGTTTATTTTGAAGATCCTCAATAATATATCTTATAAAACGACATTTTTGTTAACTAAGAGAAGATGGACCGGCTGCAATTCGAGTTTACGATGATAGCCTCAAATGATGGCAAATCTAATGTACTAGCCATAACCTCAATATCTACAGAAGAAGGAAAATGTTATGTTTTACCCGAGGAGCTGAAGCCGGTGAGTCATCATACATATATTGTTAAAATGAACACTTTCACAAAAGTAAAAAATAGCATAAAGAAAAGACACCAAAGTAGAAAAGTATGGATAAAATTGGATGAAAATCTAAAGAAGACATATGTAGATGAGGAAGGTAATATGCAATTTTTAGATCAATATTTAGAAGAAATGAGCACAAAACAAACAAGAGACAAAGATGACAGTTTGCAACATATCTTGGAACAATTAATAGAAACTACAACTAAGAAAGAAAGTCAACATAACTTAAAACATATTTCAGAAAAATTTATTATTGAAAAATTCACAAGCAAGAATCCTAATGCGATGCAATGGATAGAGATTTTTGAAAAAGAGTGTGCGCGCTTCAATATAACAAAAGATGAAACAAAAATTGATATATTGAGGTTATTTTTAGATAAACCTTGTTTGGATTGGTATAGCTCGATGATCATAAAACTAACAGTAAATTCTGAATGTAGTGAATGGAAAGACAAATTTTTAGAAACTTTTAAAAACCGAGGATGGGACATAGTCACATACGCTCTCGCATTTAGGTATAAAGAAGGACTGTTAATTGATTATGCCATAAAAAAAGAATGGCTTATATTAAATATAAACAAATCTATAGATTCCAAAACAATGATAGATCTTATTGCAACTGGTTTACCTGGATTTATCTTAAATAAGTTAAACAGGGACGAACTCAACAACACTACTGATTTGTACAACGAGATAAGAAAATATGAAGGTATGGTGTACAAGAAAAACTCAACTAACATAAAGAGTGGTATATTTTATAATAAAAATAAAACTAATGAGAAGAAGCCATGTAAGTCTTGTGAATCTTTGGACAAAGGAATTAGATATCATCCGGAGGAGTCATGTTGGTTCAAGAAAAATAAAAATGAACCTGAAAAGGTTCTTAAAACTAAAAATGTAAATAATAACTCCATCATTGAAGTAGACATAAATGCTTGTAAAAAAAACTAGTAAGTACACCATTAATCAAAATCAAGCTATTATTAGAAAATAAACTAGAAGTGAGCGGCATTTATGATTCAGGCTCACAGATCTCTTTAATAAATTCAAGATTGATAAAAGTAAAAGAAAAAAAAGATGATGTGAATATAGCATACATGAAAACGGTTAATGGTGTGAAGAAGATGGATGGCTTGATAACAATAAAAATAAAAATATTTGATTTGGAAGAAGAGGTGGATGTATACATAGTAGAAAATGAAGATTTTGAAGATTTCATAATCGGATTGGATATGATAAAGAAATTCAGATTAACCCAAAATGAGAACTTGCAGATAGAACAAAAGAAAATAACAAATAAAATAGACAGAATGTCTAAAGATAACAGAAATGAAGATAAGAATATAGAAACATATACAGTAAATTTCAATGAACACATAGAAACAAAGGAATTTATAAGTATGACAGATCATTTAGATAATAAAAAGAAAATTGAGATAGAGAAAATTATAAAGGAATATACAACAATTTTTGCTAAGGACAAGTATGATATAGGATCAGTTAGAGATTATGAAGCTCACATAGATTTAATAGTAAATAAATATTGTAGTAAAAGACCATACAGATGTACAATAGAAGATAAATTAGAAATTGAAGAGCAAATATCCATGTTACTAAAGAATAATTTAATAGAAGAATCTTACAGTCCTTTCGCTGCTCCAGTGACATTGGCTTTTAAAAAAGGTGAAAATAGAAAATCCCGTTTATGTGTAGATTTCAGAGAATTGAACAAAATTGTTGTACCACAAGCTCAACCTTTTCCTTTGATAGATGATCTAATTATTAAAACAAGAAATTGCAATATTTTACTACACTGGATATAAACTCAGCATTTTGGGCAATACCTTTACGGGTGGAAGACAGAAGTAAAACAGGATTTGTCACACAAGATGGCCACTTCCAGTGGACCTGCCTCCCTTATGGCTTGAAAACATCACCAGCAATTTTCCAGAGAATTTTAAGCAATATTTTAAGAAAACACAATCTCACAGGATACTCTGTAAACTATATTGACGATATTTTGATATACTCGTCTACCTTTGAAGAACATATAAAGCACATAAGAAATGTATTAGAGGCAATAATTAAAGAAGGCTTTAGATTGAAGTTTAAGAAGTGTACCTTTGCTTCAGACTCGGTAAAATACCTCGGCCATATAATTCAGAACAACTCAGTAAGACCATTAAAAGACAATTTGATTTCAATAAAGAATTTTCCAACTCCTAAGACGCAAAAAATCATCAGACAATTTTTGGGAAAAATAAACTTCTACCATGAATACATACCAAGAAGTGCAATTATCCTAGATCCATTACATAATTTATTAAGAAAAAACGAGAAGTTTGTATGGTCAGAGAAGTGTGAAGAATCATTTAATCAGATAAAAAGATATTTATGTTCTCAACCGGTCTTGGAAATATTCGACAAAGACTTACCAATCAAAATCTTTACCGATGCATCTTTGGAGGGCATTGGAGCAATATTAAAACAGACACAACTAGATGGTAAAGACAAACCGGTGGCATATTTCTCAAAAAAACTGAACGAACATCAAAAACGGAAAAAGGCTATATATTTAGAATGTCTTGCTATGAAAGAAGCTGTTAAATATTGGCAGCACTGGCTCATTGGAAAACAATTCACTATTTACTCAGACCACAAACCTCTAGAGAACATGAACATTAAATGCAGGACAGATGAAGAATTGGGTGATCTAACATATTACCTATCTCAGTATGACTTTACAGTAAAATATATACCTGGTAAAGAAAATGTAGAAGCAGACTGTTTGAGCCGAAATCCGGTATTAGAATCAGAAGATAACAGTGAGGAACTATTGAGAATAGTTAATTTAATACAAATAAAAGATATAGTTGAAGACCAAGAGAAAAATGAAACAATAAAAGAAAAGAAACAAAATTTAATACACAAAAATAAAATCTATTATAAAAAAATAAAGAAACAGGAAAAGATTATCCTCTCAGAAGAATTTAGTAAAAAATTTATAAAAAAGGTGCATGAAAATTTATGCCATATTGGGATCAGACAATTGCAGAAGAAAATAAGTCCTATATATACAGCTATAAACCTAACAAAAAATATTATAAATATTTGTAAAACATGTGAAATATGCATAAAAAATAAATCAAGATGTCAAAAAAAAATTGGATTAATGTCACAACTGGGACCAGCTACAAAACCATTTGAGATAATGTCAATGGATACTATTGGTGGCTTTGGAGGATCTAGGTCTACAAAGAAATACCTACATCTTTTAGTAGACCACTACACAAGATATGCATTTATTGCGACTTCAAAAACTCAGAATGCAAGTGACTTTATAAATCTAACAAAGAAAGTACTAGAGACAGATGAGATTGGAATTATCCTGACAGATCAATATCCGAGCATCAATTCAAGAGAATTTAAGCAATATTTGCAGGAGAATAATATTAAACTAATTTTTACAGCTGTGAATACACCATTCTCGAACGGCTTGAATGAAAGATTAAATCAAACAATAGTAAATAAAATAAGGTGTAAAATGAATGAGAAAAATAATAAGAGAACGTGGACAACACTAGCAAGAGAATGTATACAGAAATATAATGAAACAGAACACTCCGTTACAGGTTTTGCACCAAAATATTTACTGGATGGTACAAATGTCAGTATTCTACCAAATGAATTTAAAACAATAGAAAAGGAAGACAAGTGGATGGCTGATAGAAGATTGGCATTAGAGAATACAATAAAATCCCATGAGTACAACAAGAAAATATTTGATAGAAATAGAAAAATGCAAGAGTTTAATGTAGGAGACAGTGTATATTTAGAAAATGGAAATAGACTGAATAGAAAGAAATTAGACGAATTAAAAATAGGTCCTTTCAAGATAATAGAGAAAATATCGAATTCGATTTATAGGCTTGATACAGGCAACAGAAAAGCAGAATCAACATTATTTCACATAACAAAATTACAACCTGTCGTAACAGAAGAAGATGATGGAGAAGAAAACGAATATGAAGATAACTTATAGGTACATTGTATAGATATATTGCTTAGAATTTTCGCTCTTAGGGGGGGAGATGTAATGAAATGAATGATATTTCATTAATTTGAATTTGCTGCGCTTCGCGTATCTATGTTGTCTGTGGAAGATGGTAGAGGGCGCATCGAAGTGATGTGTAAACTATGATTCAATGGCGGATGACGTTTAGATTATTTTGTGCATTTTATTGTTATAAAAACTTGTAGAGAGATAAACCGAAGGATACGATTGAGGAAGCAATATTAGTAAACTTTAAATGTCGTTTCTTTGTATTTTCAGGTGAGATAGAAGTGTAATTGTCATAACTTGATAATTGTTGTAATATTGGAAAGACGTGTTAAATAAAACAAAACTTTGTATTTTCAGAGAAACAATTTGTGGTTTATTTTGAAGATCCTCAATAATATACCTTATATATATTACTTAGAAAACCGACATTTTTTTTTAAGATTTAACTAAGCATTTTCTTATCAGAACATTTCTATTGGACAATGAGTCTTTGAAAAGTTATTCGTCATCGGTTGACTTAATAAACTGAAATATTCTTATAGGCGCGTCGCCAACAATCTCCCCCCCCCCCCCCCGTGCGTTAGCACCATCATTTGGGAGGCGTCGCGGGTACCAGGACTATTATTCTGGATGTAGGTCTCCTCAAGATACCTGTGCTAGTAATGACGTCAACCACTCTGGTGTGAACGTCTGGTCCCGGTAACGTTCTACTAATTTTGCCTTTCGGCCACGTATTTCGCGGCAACGAATGATCTATTATCAAAACAATATCGCCTTCTTTAGGTTCCATGAACTTTCCGTTATTACCTGTTCGCGGTATTAAGGTAGGCATGTATTCTTTTAGCCACCTTGTCCAAAAATGGTCGGCTAACCTCTGTGCAGCTTTCCAGTTGAGTTGACCCGTCAGATGCCGCTCTAGAAATAATCCAGGTGGTCGATCAGCACATGAGCGTCCCAGAAGAAAATGATTGGGTGTCAAACCCTCTTCAGGACTATCCATACTGAATGTTACCAGAGGCCTGGAATTTACTGTGTGCTCTGCTTCTAAAAGCAACGTATGCAGAGCCTCCTCACGCGGGCTCCTTTCTCTGAGCGTAGCGGTCAACGCAATTTTAATCGATCTTACTAACCTCTCCCAGGCGCCACCCATGTGCGGAGGTATAAATTTCCATTTAATATATTTCTTAAATGACTCATTTTTTATGCCCTCATGGCATTCTTCGCATGCTTTCAATAATTCTTTATTCGCAGCTTTGAAATTTGTCCCGTTATCGCTGTATATAACGGCTGGTTTTCCTCTTCTGGCGATAAATCGCCTCAACGCCATTATCATTGACGCTGGTGTCAACGAGGCTGCTAATTCCAGATGTACTGCTCTGGTAGTCAGACACGTGAATAAAACACCCCAACGTTTTTCGTGTCGCCTTCCTATAGTCACACTCATAGGACCGAAATAATCCACAGCTGAGCATGTAAAAGGTGGTTCATGATGAGCTATTCTCTCCAGAGGAATATTTCCTTGTGGCACGTTCTGCGGTTTTGATCTGTATGTCCTGCACCACTGACAATGATGTGACACACTTCGTACTACATTACGTAAGTTCAAGACATAAAATTTCTGGTTCACCTCATTCATCACCGTCTGGTGATTGGCATGTCCAAAATGATGATGAACTTCTCTAATCATCATTTTAACGATTTCGTGTTTACCGTCCAATATGACAGGTTTTCTTCTTTCCTCGGTCAAATTAGACTTGAAAGGTAAACGTCCATTTAAACGGAGTAAGTTATCTTCTCCTATTTCCATAGATAATTTACTTAAGCGTGAACTTCTTTCAACACTTTTGCCTGCTTTCAAGCATTTTATTTCCGAATAAAAACACTCGTCTTGAACGAACTTCCAAATTAATAATTCCGCTTTTTTTCAAGAGCGCTATGTCCAACGCGCCATCGGGTCCTTTAACCGACTTTGCTAAAACTTTGTTGGAACACATAACCGACTTTTCGGCTGCGTCGTCGGGTCCTTTAACCGACTTTCTTAAACTCTTGAATTTTTCTACCGCTTGTAAGGTGCGTGTAGTTGCCCCAAGGAATTTTTTAAAGCTGCTAAATCGTCCGTAGTCGGGTAGACTTAACGGTTCTTGTTTTCTTAACGCATTTACGCCCTTTGGCGATTTGTCTTCGCCTGTTTCTAAGCTTTTTATGGTGTCCACTTGTTTGGGCCATAAATCAGGACTTTTCCTGAGGATTTCAGGTCCTTGAAACCAGCGATGACTTACATCGAAGGTGGAAGGAAAATTTCTGGTGGCGTCGTCTGCCACATTTTGTGACGTTGGAACCCATCGCCATTCACATGGCTTACTGTGATCTTCGATCTCAGCCAATCGATGAGCAACGAATGGTTTAAAAGCGCGAGGATCTGACTTAATCCACGCTAACACTGTACGTGAGTCTGTCCAAAATACTCTCTCGGACATCTCGTACTTGCTCTCTTCACTAACCGATGCAGCCAGCCTGCTGCCCATAAGAGCTGCTTGCAATTCAAGCCTTGGAATAGAAATTGGTTTCAATGGCGCTACTCTTGCTTTTGCGGCGATCAGCGTAATCCGCCTTATTCCTAGCTCGTCCGTGGTGACGTAATACACCGCGGCAGCGTATGCTTTTTCACTAGCATCCGTGAAAGTGTGTGATTCTCCCTTGCCGACGCCTTCAGCAACGGGTCTAGGTACTTCTAAATGACCTAATTTCTTCACTTCCGATATCCATTTACAAAATAACACGTGTAATTCGTGTGAAACTTCTTCATCCCAAGAGATGCCTGTCCTCCATACTTGCTGGATCAGCGACTTCCCTTGAATCGTTATGGGTGATGCGAGTCCCAACGGATCGAAGACTGACATCACAGCGCTAGTTATCTCCCTCTTCGTAGGCGGTCGTAAACCTTCCATCACCTCTTCCGGTGTGTTACGAAGATTTGTGGAGAAACTTATTATATCCCGTTTGATATTCCAAATCAAACCTAACGTGCGCTCTGTGTGCTCTTTATCTCCCAACGAAGCACTGTCGCTCTTATATTTATTTTCCATTTTACTTAAAACTTCGGGTCGGTTGCTAGCCCATCCTCTCAGTTGGAAAGAAGCATGTTTATGTAATTCATACATATCGTTTACTATCCTTTCGGCCGTCGTCACGTCGGGAAATGCCTGTAGATAGTCATCCATATAAAAATTGCTTTCCGTAGCGGAAGCTGCTTCTGGGTAGATATGTGCGTTGTCCTGCGCATTCCTATTCTTTACATATATAGCGATGCATGGTGATGATGCCGCTCCAAATATGAGTGACGTCATTCTATACTCTTCCGGTGGCGCGTCACGATTGTGCCGCCATAAGAATCGAAGGCTATCCTTGTCTTCATCCCGGATTTTCACTTGCAGGAACATTTCTTTAATGTCTGCCATTACTGCCACGCTTCCTTCTCTGAATCGTAGCAGAACTCCAAACAACGACTTCAATAAGTCCGGTCCGGTTAACAATGCATCATTGAGACAACGTCCGCCCGTCTTTGCGGCGGCGTCGAAAACTATCCTTATTTTCCTTTTTTGTGGGTGAGTCACTGCGAAGTGAGGAAGGTACCACGTACGTGGGGAAATGGGAATATGGTTCGCTTTCTCTGCGTAACTATTAACGATGAGATTTTCAATTTGCTTCTCATATTCCTTTTTCAACTCGCTATTTTTGTCGAGCTTTTTTTCAATATTCAACAGGCGACTTTCAACCTGCGCTCTATTCGACGGCATGCACTCATTGTCTGTGCGCCATAACAAAGCAGTCTCGTACCTATTATTAGGTATACGACGTACCGTTTTGTTCAAAATATTTAAAGCTCGTTCTTCTGGGTCGTTCGCGGGCTTTCTAGCCGACACTCCCAGAGATTCCAAACTAAAATAATCCTTGATCAATTTATCCATATCTTCCTCCTTCTTGGTGGAAATGTGGTTAACGATCTTGATCGGTTTAATACCACCCGATATGTGACCATGTAAAACCCATCCAAGTTTGGTGAGCGATGCTACAGGTAGGTTCTTACCTCCTGAAATTAATTCACGAGTAACTATGAGATGCCAATTGTCCTGACCAATTAATATGGTAGGTTTGGACCTCTCATACATCAACTCATCCTTAATCGGTGTCAAATGAGAACACCGTTGCAATAATTCTCGGCTTACCGACTGAGGAGAAAGGTTAAGTGACTTAATTGTTTGTACACTTATCTCTTCTAAGTCGCTCGAGTAAATGCCTTTTATCTTAACGTTTAAGCGATACGAACTGTCGTCGTTAATTCGCTTACCTCCCACGGCTTCGATACGTAATCCCTCTTTACGTCCGCGAGGCGCTAATTTCTGAGCCATACACTCCTCTATGAGTGTCATGGTCGATCCCTCATCCAGAAGAGCTGTTGTCTTGACCTTTCCTCTAGGTCCATACAACTCGACCGGTATAATCTTTAAGTATGCACATGCCAGTGCATTCACTGTACTAACAGTTGTGATCTGAGCATCTTTACCCCCCTCGTCCCCTTGTGGCGAGGTTTTTTCATTGGGGTATCGGTATATATATATCGGCGATATATCGGCATTCGATGATGTGACATTCTACATCCCTCTACACCACATTTTTTCGCTTTGCACTCTAACCTCCTATGGTTAGGTGACAAACATTGGAAACATACTTTCGCTTTTTTGACCGCTTCCCATTTCTCGCGAATATTCATGTCCTTAAACTTGTAACAACTCACTATAGAGTGCTCCTTGTTGCATATAACACACTTATGTGTTACCCGACTTACAGGCTTGTCCTGGGTTGTCATAACCACTTGTCGGTTGTGCCCTTTATTATTTCGGCGTTCACGGCACAGCTGCGTACACCTCCCTTTGCAGTGTGTACAGTTTGCTTCCTGAATTCAGGACGCTTCCTTTTTTCAGGCGCATTTTCATTGTTTAAGGACGCTCCAAATTGTTCACTCAATAAATTTAAAAACTTGGCCATCTTCTGTAACTCTGGCTCCAAAGGATACTGAGCTCGATATTCAAACCATTTAATCATAGTTCCGAGTTTCTCCACTATGCGGCTCACTAACTCCGGTGAGTACAAATACTGTGGTTGATTCAACGCTTGTATCGTGGCAACCACGTTCGTAATACGGCTTGCAAAAGATCCTATATTCCGGCAATCTTCTGCCAATCTTGGCATGCGCTTTACATTCTCGATTTCGGCTAGAATGAGCATCTCAACCCTACCGAATCTTCTTTCGAGAGCGTTCATTATTTCTTCCGGTTCACACAAAGTAAATAACAGCGACTTTACCGCCTCTTTAGCGGTGCCCTTTAATGCCCTCCTAAGGCGTGCAACATTTTGCACCCCTGAAAATTGGCTTCTTGTGTCTTCAAACACCGTTTTGAAAATTATCCATTCACCCGGGTCTCCATCGAACACCGGTAATTCCTGGAGGAAATGAAGCTGGGAAGACTTATCTTTACCCGCTATTTTTATTGCACTCACAATCGCTTCGGTCAATTCTGACACCTCACTCGCGTGTGTTTTCTGTGCATTTCCTTGGTTGCGCTCGATCTCCGCCCCTTTGCGGCGTGATCCTTTACGCGCTTCCTTATCAGTAATATCGGGTTGTGCTACACTAACCGGCGCGCTCATTATGGTTTGCTGAACCCAACTCCTTACGAAAGGTTCCACCTGAGTATTCCGCTCTTCATCATCCTCACTCGAGTCGATTTCCTCTTCTCGGTTGAGTCGTGCCAACTCCAATTGAGACTTGGCTAAGGCAGCAGCTGCCTGTGCTCGTTCGAGCTCTGAGCGTTCGAATTTAATCCGCGCCTCTAATTCGGCTTTCAGCCTCGCCGATCGCGATGACCTACTACCTCTCTGTGACCCTTTATCACTAGTGTGCCCGATTACTGTCCTTGACGATGCCGCTTCTTCGGTCCTTTGACCTACTTTTTCGACCACCGTTTCACTCCTGGATATAACGGATTGTTGTGCGGTGCTGGCCTGCGTACCACTGGTGTCCGTCCTGTTGCTCGTCGTTGCAATGGACGTCCCTGAGTCCCACGTACATGTGGACGTGTCGGTGGTGGCTCCACTTGAAGGAGTTGCTCCATTTTATCTTATCTCCCAACCCTACAACCCTACTACCACCCTAACAGCCCTATCAGCCCTATCAATCCTGGACGGGGCCTACCGAGGTGAGCCGTCCAGGGATGGAGTCGTGCAAGAATGGAATGGAGGAAAGGTTTAGGAACTGTCCCGCCAAGGAATATGACGAAACAGTCGAGCGGTAGTGCAAGCGCAGTCTCGCTCGAGAGAACTGCTCCACCCGAAGGTGTTGTGCCAGAGCCCGACCGTTTGGCACCGTTAGGTGGTCGGGATGTATGCTGTGCTCGCCGCCCAGTTGCCGGTGACGCCTCGTCCGAGCGCCCTCCTCCGGCCGCGATGCAGTTAGGTGCCCACGCGCACCCTCGCCTGGCAGCAGCAGCGGTGGATGCTTCTTCTTGCACCCTGATGACCCGACAGGAAAATGCCGGACACGATCGTCCGACAGGAAATGCCGAGCACGCTTGCCCGACAGGAAAATGCCAGACCCGGTCGTCCGACAGGAAATGCCGAGCACGGTCGCCCGACAGGAAAAATGCCAAGCCCTGCTTGGCCACGATGAGTGCCTTCACAAGACACCTGCGCCCGGCTGCGATACGTGCCCCATGCGAGCACACGCCCCAGGCCGCAATCCCGGTTTTCTTTCTTCCGGTAGTTCCAGGTCCAGTCCTTCAGCGCTGACGTCCTGGTCTTCTGGCCTTTGGTCCTATTGCTTCAGCTCAAACCTCTGGCTTCCTTCGGTTGCTGATCTTCACTCGGCTCCGAAGGTCTTCTTTTCCACAACCAGCAGTCCACAGCTGGTTCCTTGATCCAGCTGGCGGGGTTCGGGTGGTCCTTTTAATCCGGCTCCGAAGGTCCAAATGAAAAAGAATTCGGCTCGCAAGGACCAATTGAAAAAGAATTCGGCTCGCAAGGACCAATTGAAAAAGAACCCGACGGGCGGGAACGTTCGATAAAGAAACAGAAGAGAGGAATCGAGGCTTCTCTCGATCCGGCCTCCTATAACGCCTACGTTGGGTTCGGGAACAACGTATGTGATCTCCGCAACGGAGTAACACACTAGGGCGATAACCTCTTTCTTTTTCAGCAAGTAGGTTCAGACGGGGATTACGGGTCTTCCGAAGTCGTCCCGGTCCCGACGCCTTAATTCTTCGATGTGGACTGTATAACTTTAGGGATGAATTACTTGGGAATAAAACAGCAATTATCTTCAAACCGTTCCGTGAGAGAGTAATCACTTTTCCCTATCACTTCCCTACACTTTTTCTTCTTATTGACTGCTGGTTCTTCACTTTTCCCGAAGGATTTTCTTATTTTTCCGAACTAATTCCCCGAACTATTTCCCCGAACTATTTCCCCGAACGAATTGCAATCGTCGTTGTTGTCTTCTGCAGGCATATAGCCATGCAGGTCTCGGGCCTCGGGGTGTACCCCTTTACCCGGATGTTCCTCACGGCACACTACAGTGTGCCGGTCCTGGGCACCTAGGTGTTATAGGCGTTGTTTGAGCGACTTTGGTCGCGGTCGGTTAATTTATAACAAAGGGTGGTAATCTGTAATTTGTGTTTAATCACAAATTATTATGTCCGAGTTGGCCTTTCTGCGGCATTGTGGGATTTACTTAACTCCCTAATCTATATAGGGAGGAGTTCTCTTGGATAAGGTCGCCCGTCCGGCGGCCTTGCATGCAACGGCGCGAAGCCGTTGAGGTGTTCGTGTGGCCCGTTGTCGGCGCGGTCAAACATACCGCGCGCCAGCCGGACCACGAATTCACGAAGGCTCTCCATCTTGAGGTTGGCCGCTATGACGTCATTACGGACGTAGCGACCTGCACCGACTATGGTTCGTAATGACAAACTCTGCTGGGCCTGAAGTCAAGGAATATGACGAAACAGTCGAGCGGTAGTGCAAGCGCAGTCTCGCTCGAGAGAACTGCTCCACCCGAAGGTGTTGTGCCAGAGCCCGACCGTTTGGCACCGTTAGGTGGTCGGGATGTATGCTGTGCTCGCCGCCCAGTTGCCGGTGACGCCTCGTCCGAGCGCCCTCCTCCGGCCGCGATGCAGTCAGGTGCCCACGCGCACCCTCGCCTGGCAGCAGCAGCGGTGGATGCTTCTTCTTGCACCCTGATGACCCGACAGGAAAATGCCGGACACGATCGTCCGACAGGAAATGCCGAGCACGCTTGCCCGACAGGAAAATGCCAGACCCGGTCGTCCGACAGGAAATGCCGAGCACGGTCGCCCGACAGGAAAAATGCCAAGCCCTGCTTGGCCACGATGAGTGCCTTCACAAGACACCTGCGCCCGGCTGCGATACGTGCCCCATGCGAGCACACGCCCCAGGCCGCAATCCCGGTTTTCTTTCTTCCGGTAGTTCCAGGTCCAGTCCTTCAGCGCTGACGTCCTGGTCTTCTGGCCTTTGGTCCTATTGCTTCAGCTCAAACCTCTGGCTTCCTTCGGTTGCTGATCTTCACTCGGCTCCGAAGGTCTTCTTTTCCACAACCAGCAGTCCACAGCTGGTTCCTTGATCCAGCTGGCGGGGTTCGGGTGGTCCTTTTAATCCGGCTCCGAAGGTCCAAATGAAAAAGAATTCGGCTCGCAAGGACCAATTGAAAAAGAATTCGGCTCGCAAGGACCAATTGAAAAAGAACCCGACGGGCGGGAACGTTCGATAAAGAAACAGAAGAGAGGAATCGAGGCTTCTCTCGATCCGGCCTCCTATAACGCCTACGTTGGGTTCGGGAACAACGTATGTGATCTCCGCAACGGAGTAACACACTAGGGCGATAACCTCTTTCTTTTTCAGCAAGTAGGTTCAGACGGGGATTACGGGTCTTCCGAAGTCGTCCCGGTCCCGACGCCTTAATTCTTCGATGTGGACTGTATAACTTTAGGGATGAATTACTTGGGAATAAAACAGCAATTATCTTCAAACCGTTCCGTGAGAGAGTAATCACTTTTCCCTATCACTTCCCTACACTTTTTCTTCTTATTGACTGCTGGTTCTTCACTTTTCCCGAAGGATTTTCTTATTTTTCCGAACTAATTCCCCGAACTATTTCCCCGAACTATTTCCCCGAACGAATTGCAATCGTCGTTGTTGTCTTCTGCAGGCATATAGCCATGCAGGTCTCGGGCCTCGGGGTGTACCCCTTTACCCGGATGTTCCTCACGGCACACTACAGTGTGCCGGTCCTGGGCACCTAGGTGTTATAGGCGTTGTTTGAGCGACTTTGGTCGCGGTCGGTTAATTTATAACAAAGGGTGGTAATCTGTAATTTGTGTTTAATCACAAATTATTATGTCCGAGTTGGCCTTTCTGCGGCATTGTGGGATTTACTTAACTCCCTAATCTATATAGGGAGGAGTTCTCTTGGATAAGGTCGCCCGTCCGGCGGCCTTGCATGCAACGGCGCGAAGCCGTTGAGGTGTTCGTGTGGCCCGTTGTCGGCGCGGTCAAACATACCGCGCGCCAGCCGGACCACGAATTCACGAAGGCTCTCCATCTTGAGGTTGGCCGCTATGACGTCATTACGGACGTAGCGACCTGCACCGACTATGGTTCGTAATGACAAACTCTGCTGGGCCTGAAGTCGCCGCTTTTGACGATCGCTCAGGAGTGCATACCAGGCCGGAGCAGCGTATGTTAGCAGGGGTCTTATATATGTTTTGTAAATAGTTATCTTCGACTTTGTCGGTAACTTGGATGTCAGGACAGGGCGGAGCATTGCCCGCGCACATCGAGCTTTGCGTATAGCAGAGTCGACGTGCGCTGTCATATGCAACATCCTGTCAATCCGACATCCAAGGTAGGTCACGGCCTTCTCATATGCGATCTCCTGGCCTCTGAGGGTTAGCGGTGGTGGTAAATTTCTATAGCGGCGAGTGAGTAGAGCGGTCGTCTTGCTAACATTGACGGCCATCCTCCACTCATCCAGCCATGGTGGCAGCAGGTCCAGCAGACGTTGCATCCTGGCAGCTGCAATGTGGGCTCTTCTGGACGACGTGAAGTATGCGCTGCCATCCGCAAAAAGCGCTAGTTCGACGTCGTCCTCCCATTCGTGCAAGTGTCCTGCCAGGGTAGGAATGTCATTTGTGTACGCCGCGTACAGGGCTGGAGATAGACAGCTGCCCTGTGGCACACCAGCTGTTATGGTCTTTATTGCGGACACGGCGTCCTCTACGCAGACGTAGAACTTCCTGCCTTCCAGGAAAGACGCCACTAGCCGCAATATAGCAGGAGGGATACTTGTTTGTACTTCTAGCTTGTAGAGTAATCCTGTGTGCCACACCCGGTCGAACGCCTTCTCAATATCAAGAAAGACGCCCAACGATATGCGGCCTCGGTTGTGTTCGGCCGCAAGCAGGTGCAGCACTCTGGTCAACTATGTTGCTGTTGAGTGACCCCTCCTGAATCCATGTTGCTCCGCCCGAAGTTGGATGCACGGGCGGAGACGTCTTAACAGTAATCTTTCGCACAGTTTAGCTATATGCGGTAGCAGCGTGATCGGCCTGTAATTGGCTGCTCTACGCCTGTCCTTCCCGGGTTTCGGCAAGACGATAACTTTGCCTTTCTTCCAGTCCCCCGGGAAGTGGGATGTCCGCAATATTCCGTTGTAGAGCCGACCTATCTCTACAAGGACTCTATTGGGCAGCTGTCGTAGTGCAGCGTTAGTTATCCCGTCGTGCCCCGGTGCCTTCCTCGGTTGCAGGCGGGTTACTATCCTCCGCAATTCAGCGGGGGAGACAAACCACTCTCCTGCAAGCGGTGGCGCGGGCGACGACAGGAGCTCCTGCACGCGGCTCTCTTTCCTTGTATGGGATTCCAGGAACTCCGCACCTGCTGGGTTCGGCATAAACTGCTCCTCGAAGTGCTCAGCTAGGATATCCGCTCTGCCCTTGGCATCGTAACATTGAATGCCCGCGTTGTTAGTCAGCGGGCAAACAGGTGGTCGTGTTTTCGTTAACTGTCGGTTCAATGTATAGAGCGACGCATGCTGTTCGTCCGCCCTCCATATGCGCCGCTCCCAGGCCTCTCCTCTGTGGGCCTGTATTGCAACCGACAGTTCGTCTGACAATGTGTTGAGTCTCCTTTTTACTCTAGGGCAGCGAGTACGCGCCCAGAGCTTTCTCAGCGCTCTTTTATGGTTGAGCTGCACGCGTAGTCTTAGCGGCAGCTCTTCTTTTCTCCCCGTGAGAGGGACGATCGTAGAGGCCGCGTTGAGGGCCTCCTGGATACACGTGGTTAGTCTGGTTGCAGCGGCCTCTACGTCGTCCGCTGAGTTAATCGGTGTATGGACTGGAGGTCTCTCCTGCAGGTGTTGGTGGTAGAGCCTCCAGTCAATCTTAGTCTTGACGGCTCTGGGCGGTGAGGTCACTGCCTTAGTGCCAAGGGTTATCAGAATCGGGAGGTGCTGCGTATTCAGGTCATACAGCACTTCTACCACTACTGGGTAGTTGACGTTCCTAGTGAGCACGATGTCTAATACATCCGGACGCCTCCTAGGGTCGCTAGGGATATGCGTCGGTTCCTCGTGACCTAGAACGTCGTAATCATGGTGTTCTGCGTCTTCGTAAAGTTCACGACCCGGCGGGGTGATCACTCTGGACCCCCACGCCGGGTGTTTGGCGTTCAGGTCCCCGGCGATGATGGTGGGTGTTGTACCTTCCATTACCGTCCGGATGTCTGAGGAGTGAAATGGAGTCCCTGGCGGGCGGTATGCTGCAAAGATCTTAAGTTCCTCGCCCGCCGCCTCCATTTTTATGCCGATTGAACGCATCGTCTGGAAGTCTGGCAGCTCCAGCTCCTGGTGGACGATGTCTCTCCTCACCAGGATCGCTGTCCCTCTGTAAGCGACCCCCTGAGGATCGACCTCGTCCCTCCTGTATATATGGTAATTGGGCAGCTTAAGATGCGTTGTAGGTCTTAATTTGGTTTCACCCAGCAAGATCACCTGGATGTCTTGTTGCTGGGTGAGAGTGCGGAGTTCGTGGATCCTTTGACGAATCCCGTCCGGGTTCCAGTATAGCAGGCGCAGGTTACTATCCTCCATAGTGCCTTGCCAGTAGTGATGCCAGCGCCTTCATAACGGCGGTAACGGGATCTGTCCCGGCCCTAATGTCGGCCAGGACTTGTGTTCCGACTTCGATGGCTATGCCTACCAATCTGTGGATAGCATCAGCCGTCTCGAAGTCGGAAGTTGGTGGTCTGCGTTCTGCACTACGCTTTTGTGAAGGCACTGGTCTCGGGGCATTGGTTTGGGTCTTCCTTTGCACAGAGCGCGCTCTATGTGAGGAGCGGGCTCTGCTTTCCGGTAGGGCCCTTTCTGGCGCTCTACTTGCCGTAGTTGGTGCTGATGTTTTTGCAGCAACCTGCGCCTGCGAGGCTATCGGTCCTGTGGTTGTAGGGGTAGAGGTCACAGCCTGAGGAGGAGGCTGCTCCATTTTCCTACTCCTGTTCCTCCGCCTCTTCCTCCTGGAGGGTTGCCTCTCGGTGGCGTCGTTGGCAGGATGTCGGAGAGTCGTCCCGGTGGTTGCCCTTTGGTCTGTGGGACCAACCGTTTCTGATGGTACTACAGGAGGGGGGGGCTGATTGCCTACCCTTCCCTCTGGTGATGGTAGCCCACCCGTCCTCCTGAATGGTGACGGCCTTTGGGCGACTTTGGGGGATCCTCTTTGGGTTCTCCGGCAGTAGCCCAGGTAAGACGATCCCATGCTTCCTGGCTATCCTCCTCAGGACCGGGCAGCGGCGATCGTTGGCCGTATGGTTCTTGGCGCAATTTGCGCACTTTGGCTCCTCCTCTCTACCCCTAGGGCAAAGGCTGGCAATATGTTCACCGGCACAGCAAACGCATTTCACTGGCCTGAAACAATTAGCGGAAGCATGTCCGAAAGCCTGGCAACGGTGGCATTGTGCCGGTCCGGTCTTCCTCTGCCAGGCTTCGATGACGACTCCTCTCATATATAGGAGCTCGTCCAGTTGGGATAGTTGCTGTAGCCGTTCCAGGCTCAGATGCTCCAGCTGTGCATAGTAGAGGCAGCCCGGTCTGCCCCTACGTGGTGGTATAGCCTTCACATAATTGATGGGGAAGCCTTTTGCCCGAATAGCCTCCTCGATCATTTTTGGGTCGGTGCCCACAGGCAGGCCACGGATGCCCACTTTAGTGGGCTTCTCCTCTGCCGAGATGTAGCAATACCACGACATGGTTTTGTCCTTTTCGGAGAGCTCGACCATATATCTTTGTACAGTACGGAACTCATCCGGGCTCTGCGGTGTGAACCTAACTCCCTTCCCGAACGGACGGGCGTTAGGTGGGTGGCCCAACTTCTCATTCAGGACCTTAAAGTGTTTGGTCCACTCTGGGAGGCATTCTGCGACAATCGGCGGATATCTCTTCTCTTTCTCTTTCTCAGTTTTCTGAGACTGTTCCGCCGATTGCGGTCGTGGTACTGCTGGGGCCGCAGCCATGTGGGCATAGCTCGTTGACGGACGCTGTCCATCGTCCTGAGCTAACCCGGACGGGTTGGTGGTTTGGACCGGGGATGATCTACCGGCCGATGCAGCTAGGGTTGCATATGTTGTCGAGCCCCAGCTGTAGGATTCCTCACCTCCTTGCTCGAATTGGATCGAGTCGTGACTATGTCGGTCCGGTGAGATAGGTGGCGGTGATGGCGACTTAGGAGGTGAGGTGTGGACCTTCTTCCTAGTCGTTGCTTGGGGCTCTTCATCTTCTGATGATGTAGGTGAATCCGATGAGTTACCGATGCACTGCCTCTTTTCGTGGAGGGAGGCTTCGGTCTCCGGTGGTGTGTGCCTTCGTGGCGTCTTCTTAGGCCGCTGCTGTTGTGAGGGCAGCGGTTCACGCCCAGTCGTACACTCAGGTACGATGGGGGAGAGTGCAACCCTAGGTGTGGCCTCCTTACCCGGCGACGAAGGTTTCCGGGTCGGTATTTGGGAGTAAGACGAGACTACTCTCGTCCTCTCCGGGTTAAATATGTCACGATAGGCGATGGGTCTGTCCAATACGCCTGGTCGATCCGGTGGTTTCCTTGCTCTCGGAGGAGGTTCCCCCTTATTGTTCCCTGACATCCTAACCTACCAGTCAGTGTCAGCGGTAATCTAGTCAAGGCCCTATCTATCTTCCAAACGGTCTGCAGCAGATGTTGATGCGCGACGCGGATGGTGGTAATACTGTTATATAGACTTTCCACACTGTGGGCACTGCCTACCCCTTTTATAATAAAAGGGTTGGGGGAAGTGCAAAGGTGGCACTTTAATAAGCGACTAGGCACAGAATGCACGAAACGCATAAAGTGCCAAGAATCACCTAGGGGCCGGTGACCTCGATGCCTCACGGAATCACGGGACTCAACGATCGGCGGAGTTTGTCGTACCGGCGGTTATTTGCAGCCACTGTATACTGCAAGTAACGCACACCTAGGAGACCCTTCAATCCAGAACGAATTGCAATAAAACCCGTTCACTAAGCTACCCCCAGAGCTATACGCGAAAGTGAGCCGCGCCATTCGCGTGCCTGCGCAACTTAATAACATGAATTTGTACTATTACTCTCTCACGTTTCACTTAATTTCTTTATTCACATAAGTCATACACAAATACAAGTTATCTATTTAGATAGCACAAAACAATATCTACACCATGATATACATTATTTTTTCGTATCACAAAAATCCTTTAATTTATAAAACAAAATATGCCTATTTTAATCACAAATTCAAAGTCCAAACTTCTTAAATATTTGACACAGGAAGTTAAAACAATGTTTCCCACTTGAATTTATACATATGTTAACTAATACAATAGTTTAATTTACATTTTCTCTATTTATTTCACTATTTAAAACACTTTTAAATTTCTTATACAAAACTATCATTATTTCACTTATACACAGGAATTTTCACATAAAAATAACACAGAATTCACCTTTTTAGCACGTACAATCAACCTGAAATGTTTTACAAGTCATTTTTACATAAATTGCTGAAATTACAAACATTTTAAATTTTTACATATTTGGCCTCCTAGGGGCGTGGTCAGCGTGCTTCCGTGAACTCACACTATTTGAACAACTAACTTTGCACGGCTCTCGGCTATCAGAAAAAATGAAAGTCTGAAATACACCAATTTTAACAATATTAGATAAATAAGTGCTTCTACATAATTTTCAAACTGTAGGAAACTATCTCTGATAAGATTCTTATCAGTTATCATGTTTCTTATCAGATAACAATACAAGTGAATGTTCTCATTAATCAATCATAACAAATAGGCATTTGTTTTCGTACAAAACGTATCATACTTATACAAGACAATACTTATGCAATTAACTTCCGTTAATTCTGTTTATGCACAGAGTGATCATCTCGACCGGGGAACAAATCCGATCTCTTACTTCACTTTAATATTCCTTTGAATTTACATCGTTGGAAAGACGATTTCAACCGGGGAACAAATCCGGTAACATAATTTATATCATAAAATTCCCTATATGAATTTATTGAAAGATATTATTATATATATTACTTAGAAAACCGACATTTTTTTTAAGATTTAACTAAGCATTTTCTTATCAGAACATTTCTATTGGACAATGAGTCTTTGAAAAGTTATTCGTCATCGGTTGACTTAATAAACTGAAATATTCTTATAGGCGCGTCGCCAACACCGATAGATAGCATATATTGTTATTATTATACATAAGGTAGATCTAGTTTTAGATGAACGAAGTCTTTCCTCACAAGAACCGCCGTGCTTCCGAAGGCGACTCCTTGAGCGTTGACCTCGCCCCGCCTGTACATGTGTTAGTTGGGCAGTTTTATACGCGTGGATGGTCTTAGTTTCGTCTCTCCCAGCAATATCCCGAGGAAGATCTGTTGGAGAGCCAAAGTGCGGAGTTCATACGGCTTCTGCTGGATCCTGTCCGGGTTTCAATAGAGGAGGCGCAGGTTACTCTTCTCTGTAGTACCGAGCCAGCAGTTGCGCCAGCGCCTTCATTATGGTGGCAATTGGGTCCGTCCCGGTTCTTATGTCAACCAGGACCTGGCTGCCGACCTCGCTAGCGATGCCTACTAATCTTTGCAAGGCATCGGCTGTATCTTGTCCAGCTATTGGTGTGCTTGTTGATGTGTTTGGCTTTGGTCTCAGCCAGCAGCTCTCCTCCTTCGGGGTAATACAGTACCAAGACATAGCTGGTATTTTTTCGGTGTTCTCAATTAGGTTTAGTATTATACATGGTAGAGCCACGCTGCAGCTATATTATGATTGTTGCACGAATGGATCGGCTCGACCGGGGAAGGTAGCTGCTGTACTCTAGTCCTCAGGGATGAGAGCGCATCTGATTTTCGCGCATCATCTGGTTTTGATTCTTAATCGAAGTAAATGGAGATGTTTATGGGCCACAACATCCACTTACTATCAGGTGAACTGGGTGCTCGTTTTTCACTTTTATTCTATAAAAAGGTACCGCTTTATTACCCGGAATTCATCCAGGCTCTGGGGAGTGAACCGTACCCATTTCCAAATGGGCGAGCATTGTGAGGATGTCCCAGCTTCTTGTTTAGAACTTCGAAGTGCTTCGTCCTGTCCGGCAGGCAATCCACGATGATAGATGGTAAGCGTGCCTTCTCAGCCTCCTTCGTTGGATTTGGTACCTCAGCTGCCTTGGGTCTTGGCACTGCTGGGGCCGCTGCCAGTTTGGAGTAGCTAGTCGATGGCATTTGATTATCTTCCAATGGTAGGCCTGATGGGTTTGGTGTTTGTGTTGAACCTTGTTGAGATTTAGTATTATTTATACAATTATATAAATATATGATATTACTGACGTATTAAGGGACTTTAATTTACAACTATATGTGGAAAATGAGTTGCTAAGAGAGAAAATTTTTTTCGTCGCGAACAATGTCATTAAATGAATACCTAAAGTAGGTAATTTATTTATACTTCACTCTTAATGAGTTAGAAGCACTTTAAAAGAGTAAAATAACGACTAACCCGAAAACTGGTAGATTTAAGTAGAGGGTCGTAAAACCAATTTTTAATTTAAACCTGAAAAGTCACTAAGACAAAAATTTTAGGTAATCATTATATTTACACAACAATAAAAGTAGTTTAAAAAAATTATATTCATTCTGTGAATACTAGGAGCAGACACAAGCGCAGTACCAGTCACTCGACTATAACGAGTCCGGGCGTGGGCCGAACTTGGGGCGAAGTATATGCTTTTTAACAAAATCCCAGAAATTAAACCAACTTTTTAGCTCCGCAAAGTTTAAAAACTTTATTATAGAATGTTTGTTTAAAAAGGGTTATAATATTATTGAGGAATAGATGGATGACAATAACCTCTCGGAATGAGGTGATCGCTACCA
The DNA here is from genome assembly GCA_036936625.1 of Parnassius smintheus behrii. Classification (NCBI taxonomy): domain Eukaryota; kingdom Metazoa; phylum Arthropoda; class Insecta; order Lepidoptera; family Papilionidae; genus Parnassius; species Parnassius smintheus. The sequence continues at coordinate 5,832,368 of JAUPFT010000003.1, forward strand.
AGATATTTCTAATTTGTTTTGTGTTTTTAAATTTATAACTTTTATTGTAAACTGGTTTCAAAATGTCCCGATGCTTTTCTTCTGATTCGGCGTGCCCAAACGAATATATAGGCCTGTTGGTCTAGTGGTTAGTGACCCTGACTGCTATGCCGGAGGTCGTGTGTTCGATTCCCACCCAGGACAAATGTTTGTGTGATGAGCACGATCATTTGTTCTGTGTCTGGGTGCAATTTATCTATAATATTTACATTTAGAAATATATAAGTATGTTTATCAGTTGTCTAGTACACATAACACAAGCTCTGCTTAGCTTGGGACTAGATAGTTATAATTTGGTGATAGTTATGGAATATTATTATTATTATATTATATCACTTTTAAAGTCCAACCGTAGAATTTATTTAATGATGATGGTAAATGCTGTCAAAATGGAAATGGTAAATTCTTATAGAATAATTTGCATGCGGAAACAAAATACTCTCCTTTAGTAGATTTAGTATATATATAGTGGTCACTATAGTATTTCCCTTCAGCTCTGTGATGCGTAGCCATTTTTAGCCAAGCTTTTGTTGCATAATTTCGTTAAACCAAGATTACTCTTCAGCAGAACTGAGACGCCAACTCTACTGCAGCAACAAGCAGTTAAAAACTTGACTAGGTAGGCAGCACGATCCAGTACTGTTGTCACTGGCCGTTACAATATCTATCGATAAGTTAATCTTTGACTCGCTGTTTTTTTAGCGACAGCACCACCATTACACCTAACAAACCTTAATTGTGGATATTATGAATAAATATTAGGAAAACGTGTGCAACAAGTTTTTTTTTTTTTAATGGAATAATGGTGACTAATGCGCAGGTGCAACGCGCAGGTGTGTGGCGCACATAGGTTGGGTTTGTGCACAGTAAAGGATATGAAACGATTTAGAAAAGTTCGGTGTCTTTTATTAAAACTTGCAACAAGAAGTCTGGTATTCCATCTTCCATGCTTATAGTGACATACATTCTGATAAATAATTTCAAACTTTTTTAGATCGGTTTTTATATATATATATATATATATATATATATATATATATATATATATATATATATATATATATATTTATATATATATAGATATATATATATATATATAAATATATAAAAATAGATCGGTGAATGAATTCAGCACTCTTGGAGCTGACACGAAGTCTTCACCAACTAACGACAAGCTTAGTTTTGTATTGTCTGATTCATATATCCCTAAAGATCTTATTATTAAACAACTTAAAACATTGGGCGTCACCAAAGTACTTGGGCCTGATAGACCTTCTCCATTTTTCTCTAAAAATATAGCTGAAGAAAGGTACTAGAATATATAGTTCCTAAAGATACAGGAAGGTATAGTCCCTGAAATTTGGAAAATGGCCAAGTTAACCCCTTCTTTATTCAAAAAAAAACGGCAGTAAGAATGAAGTGACTAACAATCGTCCCATATCGTTGCTATCCACCCGATCGAAAGTATTTGAACGGTTAATAAACAATTATATTTATCAATTTTAAAATAATATTAACCAACACGGATTTGTAAAAAAAACGTTCAAAAAATAGTAATGCAGTCTAAAAATCCAAACTTTCTATTTAAATGCATAGACAATCAAATTCAAGTTGACTCTGCCGACACTGATGTAAGGCCTTTGATAAGGTGGATCACGATATTTTGCTAAGAAAAAAAATAGCTCTTACTTTTAATGCGATATGGAAAAATTTAAAATTTATAATATATTAATTTAACGTGAAAAAATATTTTATCCTTCAATGATTCACAATCTTGTTGTTATATATTGTGGAAGTATAAACATTTTAAAAATGGTTTTAGCATCAAAACATTATTTGCATAAAAACAACTAACATTAACAAATTAACGAAATAGAATCTTTTTACAATTTACTAAAGCTTTCTTCCACGCACAACTTCTTTGTGGACTCGACTTTGAGAACTTCAAGGAAAGAGCCTCCTCTTTTTTTAATGCCGGCAATGCATCTGCAATTCCCCTGGCATTACAGTTGTTCGTGGGCAACGGTAGTCAATTAACATCAGTTGAGCCGCAAGCTCGTTTGCCCACTAATATAATTAAAAAACCTAAACTCAACCTAATTACCTACTCACTTCCCGAATAATAAAGAAATAAATAATTTCGCTCCGAAAAAGCACATTTTTAGAAATAATCAATTAGAGGGCTCCAAGTGATCGCTACAAATCAGTCGTTTCGCTGTGAGTGATTGGTTGCGCTTAATTTTGAATATGTGATATCTTCTTAAGTACTTATACATTTAACAGAAATAATGTAATGAACAATTTTAATCTAGATTAAATACACAACGTAGCTAACATTAAAGATACTATTTATCTTAATAAGTACTAATACACAATAGGAAAAAAAAGCTTAGCATATGGCTCGGTGGCGCGGTGGTTTAACATTGAGTTTCAATGCCGGGGGCCGCGGATTTGAAACCCGGACAAGCTGAACAAGTGTTGGTGTGGCCTACCAATAATTATTCTGGGTCTGGATCTTCCTTGTACAATTTGTTTATTTAAACTGCCTCCACGATAGAGGAAATAATCTTGTGTTATTAACGACTGCCTCGTTGATCTAATTGTTGTAGTAGTGCGACTGCCGATCATGAGGTCCTGGGTTCGAATCCCCGGTCGAGCCAAAAAAAAATCGATTATCGAGTTTTTCTGTCAAGAAATTCTCAGTAGTTGTCCGGAGTCAGGAAGTTGCCGATGTCTTGCCCCCGTGCCTCGGAAAGCACGTAAAGCCGTTGGTCCTGCGCCTGATCTCTATCCGGTCGTGTCGGTTTACCGTCGCATCGGATTATGAGAGTGAGGGAATAGAGAGTGCACCTGTGCTTGCGCATACACTCGGGCACTACAATCCTGTCCTGCGCCGATAGCTAGTCTCTGTGCTAGCCGCCGTGACCGAAATTCGTTCTGGAGGACATTAAAAATTATAATTAAGAAATTAATTAATATATTATACAATATTATTATTACATATTATTATTATAACATACGCCATCGTGGACTTTTCTCTAGTCTATTTGAAGAACTACAATTATGTATTACCTACATTATTCTGATTTTGGTATCTACCTTTTTAGGTTTATTCAACATAAGCCAGGTATATAAAGGCCCGAAAACATTTTTTACTAAACATATACATAATGAAAACATATTGTACATATTAAACTTGCGTAAAAAATTATCAAAGTTACATTAAAAACCGTAACAAAATCTGTTGTGTGGTTTAGATAGAAGTTAGCAGGAAAACATGAAAACTGACGTTTATATCGACTTTGTTTTAATACTATTTAGAGATAGTCCGCACCGTAGTAGCGGTGAATATTCTAAACTATATTTTAATATTTATATGTTACTTTAAGCGGTAGTTTAATTTGCACTTCTTAATTTTTCTCCTCCTTTTTACGTAATCTTTACATTTATTACAAAGTGAAACTTTGACAAACGTTTATAGCAATGCACAAATACACAATATTGATATTTAACTCGTGCAGGCACTTGTTTTATCTCTGTTATTGTAGAATCTATATTGTAAAAAAGACAAGTGGAAACGTTTTTATTTATTAACAATATACATAAAAAGTTTATATTGTTTATAAACTTTACTTTAAAAAAACTTTTCCATCAAAACAAAAAAAAGAGAAACAATGCTCAATTTCATTTGCCTTTGATCTTGTTTTAAAACGTTTGTACCTAGTGAATCCTTGCCCGAAGCTAATTAAAGAGTCGTTCAAGGTAGATTCCGAAACTTTTTTTTACCAATTTGTAAATTAAATTTATTTTCATTAAAGAAGTTTCAAGAGCCCGGTATGAGGAGAATGTGAATGTTTGTTACCAATCTTTTTGATGTTGATTATCTTATTTTAGGTACTTAGAACATTTTACATATAAGCTATTTGTAGGTATTTGTAGCCTTTATCTTCGTGTCTTAGCTGCTGTGAAATAGCTGCCAATAACATAAACAAACAAAATTTAAAACCCAATACTCTAAACCAAATTTTATTATATTTAAAGGCTTTTCCTCTGCATATGTTTCGTGTTACTCACCATCTTGTGAACCTTTACTATTGTCCTTATTAAGCATTATCGTTAAAAATATTCTGTACACACTATGCTATCATAAGAATACGAACTTGTAGTAGATTCTTTTTAATTTTATTGTTAATGTTTTTGTTTCTTTAGAGCTTTAGCTAATGTTTTATGTTTCACTACATTTGGGGTCACCTGATAGCGAATGCCAAAAGGCATGAAGTCTGCTCATTGTGACCCTTTTATTTGAGATAATAACAATAAAGATTAATAAATAATTTCAATTAGTTTGTTGTCTGACGTCTGTTTTTGTTGTTTGTGTTGAGAAAATGGACATAAAAGTTTCATTTAGGTACTTAGCAGTGCATATAAGAATTCGTTCAAGTAAGAGAATAAAAGTAAAGGATCAACTACAATCCAAACAAAGAAGTACATCACATGCGTGGTGCGGTATGAAGTGACGGCGATCGGATATGTATCACCGCATTTCATCTTGTAGCTAGTGAATGATGTAAGATGTCTATGGTTATTTATTTTGTAAAAGATGTCTGTATAACCTTATCATATAGCTCTCTTCTTCTTCTTATCTATCCCTGTTAAAGGGAACCAGTTTAACACTGTGCCTATGCGGCCGAGTGCAGACTAAATGTGCTATTTATTATTTTTAACACCTATTTTTATGACCCGGTAAAAATTCAATCTGAATTTGAGCTTTTTTGTTTAAACGGATCCATGATTGGCCGTAATTGCACTGTTTGATAGACAGTTTTTATAATGACCAGAAACAAGCGTAATATGTAGACATTTTCCCGTGAAGGAATTATTGACTCTTTAGATTCGAGCAACCGGTATAACTGTCTTATGCTTGTTCCTGGTATTTACAGAATGAATATCAAAACAAAAGAATTATAAAATAAGTTTGTAGAATTTATTTTATTATTACAAGACCAAGAATTATTTGTAATCTAATTATGGTCCAGCCGAGAAAATAATATTGAGTTGAAAGTAATTGTACATTAATAACGAGTAAATAAATATTTCAAATTTGACGACCGCACGTTCATAAGTCAAGATTGAATTCTGACTTGGAGAACTAAAAAATAATGTTTTCTTTTTGTTTGTAGGATACTTTTTGATATTTGTATAATAAATATAGACAAAATAAAATATTAATAAAAATATATCTTAAGTTTTGTTGAATTTTGTTAGGCTGCAAACACAAGGAAAGTCATCATCATCATCATCATTATAGCCCATACAAGTCCATTAAAAACATAGGTCTCCCCTAAGGAATGTCACACAGCACGGTCATGAGTCACCGGCATCCATCGACTCCCTGCATCACCATATAGTAGGGCCGTCTAAAACTCCGCTGACCCGTAAGAACTACTAAAATCACGTGTTTTGTATAAAGTAACGTTTTCGGCACTCACTCACGTCCATGTGGCATATATATATATATATATATATATATATATATATATATATATATATATATATATATATATATATATATATATATATATATATATATATATATATATATATATATATATACATATATATAATATGTTCATTGTTATTTGAATGTAATTTTATGTTGTATCTGTATATACGTATAAAGTGTAATTTCTATATTTGTATACGTCATTTTTTTATAATCCCAAATAAATAAACATTTTTATTTTATTTTAATTAAGTACTTTTAGCTTTCACGGGCTTTGGATTTAGAAAACTTCCTGTGGGAATTCACTGAATTGAAAATTGTCGGATTCCATTAGGATTTCCAGTGATTATCGCAAAAGGAAAATGGAGATATTTGTGATTGCTTTTCTATTAAATCGTGTACATCCTGCTCGCTGGCAAACGAGATTCTGGCTATTTAGAGATAGCAGCAAATAAAACTGCCAATTTCAAAACCGCATACAATGCAGACTTGATTAAAGTGATTACGTAATGAGATATTGTGAAAAGAAATTGCTTAATATTTTACTTTTTTTAGAAAACTAAAAAGGCTTATTATTTTTAGGAGATGTTGAGAAACAACACATTTGAAAAATGGAAAAATAAATTCAAACAGCTAAAAGCGCTCCGCGACGGAGCAGACTGTTTGGCAAAGGGTGAAAGTTTTATACGTGGTAAAGGCAAGATGCAGTTATACTGTAATTGTTACACGCATGGGTCGGCTCGAGTAAGGATTAATAGGACTACGGACTAGGAGATAAGGACTACGCTCAAGTCACGCTCGCATCACTACACTACACTAGAATAAGGGTGACAAACGAGCACACAGTCCACCTGATGATAAGTGGGTGCTGTGGTCTCATGGACATCTACATTTATCTTCAATGAAGTATCAAAATGCAAATGCGTTGTCACCTCTGACGACTGAGACGGAATGCCTCGTTTCCAGTAAAAAGGGTCTCCGGATCTCTACACTCACCGTACGAAACACAGCAGTATTAAGCTACTATTTGACGCTGATATTCTGAGAGAGCGTGGTCCTTCCCCGGTCGAGCCTAACCATTTGTGCTGCAACCATAGTTATACATAATAGTAGAAGATTACTAATTACACAATTAAAATCCATATTGATCCGTGAGGGGGTATTTAGGTATCGTAATATGATTCTGTAATAATATATTACGATACCTAAATGCAATACCTACGATAATATTTCAAATAATTATATTTATTAAATTTTTTTTTTGGTCCACTCCACTCCAATGGTTTGGACACGTTGAACGAATGAGTGAAGACCGAATGGTGAAGAAAATATATAGAGCGAAAGTAAATATTAAAAGGTGTCGAGGTAGACCGAGACTAACTTTCGAAGACCATGTGAGCAAATTGCTCGAAGAGGGGAGGGTCAAGAGTACTCGGATACCTAGACGTGCATGTTTGAAGAAGTTAATGAACCTGAAAGAAGCGAAAGAGGTATGTAAGGATCGTGACACTTGGCGATCTGTTCTCTCTGGCTACCCCGTTAGGGATTGTGCGTGACGATAAGTAAGTAAGTAAGTAAGTTTTTTTTGGTGACTAAATTGCCGTACTCAGAGGTGCCCCTTTCGAATCGGATTGGGTGTCTTTTACATTTCGTATATGGAAGACATATTTTGAAGGTAGGTAATACGTTGTTTATTCTAAAATTCTTCTCTCTTTTTAGCTTTAAGCTCGATGATTGCGGGGAACAAGATACTGTTTTTATAACCTACACACTGTACTGACGACCTTAAAACTACCTGAAAACACTGTACGAGAGGACCTTAAGTTGAGGATTTCCCCGTTTCTCTGCTGCATGCTTATTTTTCTAGCATGAAGTAAGCATGCGACATTTGGTGGACAAAAGTTACTTTATTTGAAACGTTCTTGCTTCTTCATCATCATTACAGCCATTCACAAGTCCACTGCTGAACATAGGCCTCCCCCAAGGAATGCCACAAAGCACGGTCCTGAGCCATCTGCACCCATGGACTTCCTGCATGTCTTGACAAGTCGTCACTCCATCTAGTGGGGGTGGCCCTACGCGTTCTTGCTTATTATCGGGAAATAAAGGACTTTAATATAAAATCTAGCTGATGAAGAATCTACTTCAATAACATCCCTCTCATACTATCGAAAAATGTCATGTGGTTATCGCTTCAAAAATTAGAACACAAACGTCTGCGATTGATATTTCTTAAAATTTTAATTTTAAGAAATACCAATATTAGCCTATTAAAACCGTATCTTAATTACGATATTTGTTCTATCTGGCTTTAAGTGTTATAACCACAACATTTACAATTATTAGCACGACGGTTGTCGGTTCGAAAAATCCAAAATATATGTTTTAATTAGCGCATTTTTATCCCGCTATATAAACGTAACAAAATACACAAAAAGTCAGCGCATAAAAGTTTCGTCAGGTAAATAAAAAGAACTGGTGACGCATTTTATTTGTAACGAGGCGTCATATCTTATTTCGCAGGGTTGACATCATCGTGTGAATTTTTATTCTTAATCGAGGATAGATGTGAAGATAAGAAGAATGTCTTTGGGCGACAACCTCTCTTCACGTTAAAGTAATTAAATAATTTGTTTAAAAATAAATAAAGCCCTATAAAGACTCCTAATAAGTGTGTAGTGGTAGGGACACGCTGCAGCTATAGGTAGTTGCAGCATAAATGGCCCGGCTCGCCCAGGTTAGGTCCACGCTTTCACAAAATACCAGCGTGAAACAGCAGCATAATGCTGTTATATTTTGTATGGTAAGTGCACAGAACCGGAGACCATTTTTATTGGTAACGAGATACCTTATCTTAGTCCTCAGGGATAACAATGCATCAAGAATAAAAATGTACATATGACTCACAGCGTCAACTTACTAAAATTACTTACTGATTCCCTTATTCAATAAAAAAATATTTCGTTAAACATTTCTGAAGTGGTCGCAGTATGTATAGGCTTTTAATCTTTATTTATTTTAACTGTATTAAGTTTCCTTTGTCACAATCGATGTATTGTTAGAATCGAATACTTTTATTTGGAAGAGTTTCTATAAAAAATTCGTTGAATAGATAGCTGCCGAATTCCATTAAGATTTCCAGAGATTATCGAAACAAGGAAAATGGAAGGAAATGAAAAACTACAAATTAGCTTCAAACACTTAAGCAAACCAGAAGAAGTGTTTATATTAACTATGTCGTTTCATATATAATCTTATATTATAATTTTATTCGGAAAATTTACAACAATTGTTTATTGTTAAAAAGGGATAAAATGTAACTATTAAGTCGTTTGCAAATATCGTAGTCGTTTATAATTATGTTAAAAATAAAGAGATAAACGAAAGCTAGATCAAAGATAAAATTACTAGTTAACAATGACGTAAAATTAAAAAATGAATGATTTTAGAAATATCTTTACAAAATATTCACTGGTTTAGTGCTCTTGGCCAAACTCGATGAAGTAATAAATGATTCAATATAATCTAAGCAACAGTAGCCTAATAGGTTACAATCCGCCATGATACTATTGTCGTGGACCACTCCTTCTCTATGACTCACTCCACTCCTCCACACAAGCATTTTAAGCTTACCAAGTTAAAGGGAATATTAGTATTGCGTGCCATAATTAATGCCTGGTACGTAGTGAGTGGTAACTCGCGCCATCTAGTATCGAGTAGCAGAACTAGGAGAGTTATTTAGAAAATTCCATATTAGAAAGTATTGAGGTATTGAATTGGCGATTCAAGTGAATAATTCGACGCGATTTAACCACAGAGTACCTTTATATATACTGAAAGATATAACTGCGAACGAATGTAATCATTGTGTTTAATTATGTGTTTTATGTTGTAGTTGGTGTTCGGTAATTAAAGTGTCAACTTTGGTGATTCAGTCGGTAGTCTTTATTGTCTCGAACCCCAAGCTCATAACATTAGTAATTTTAATAGCGAAGCTAGTATTTTTTTTAAAGATAAGCGAAATTACAAATTTAGCAGTTATAATCTTGAAATAATTACGTTTGTAGTTCATATGAGCTCTGTTTATTTATTTCTTTACAAGGATCACCGAGAGATGATGCGCAAAAACTAAAACAAGATACAAGCATTGTGAGAAACATTAAATGTACTCAATCCAAATCAGATGGGCTAGATGTATGATTATACAGTCTAAGCATTCTGGATAATTGGGTATATTAATAAAACTTGTTGAATAGCACAGCCTCTACATTTAGTGTAGACTTACCGGAACTAAACTTTGAGACCCTCGTCCTAGCACAGTTACACTTTTTAATTTTAGATTAGGACTTTGTTTGAGTGCGTTGTACAGTTTATTGAAAAAAGTTAAACATCAAATTAATTAAAAATTAAACATATTTACAACGACTTATTTTTTTGTTTTATAAGTTTGTTTTATAACATTTACAAAAATATGTCATCACAAATTTTTTCCATGTCCCAACTCATCACTATATTTTTTATAGTAACAAGAAAGTGACAAAAAAGCACACAGTCCATCTTCATCTGTCTTAGGTTAAAAATCAAAACGCAGATGCATTGGCACCTTTGAGGACTAATGTCGAATGCCTCTTTACGTTAAAAAGGGCCTCAGATTCCGAAAACTCACACACTCACACATTGCGATACCTCATACTTAGTACGGTAACATTTAAAGTTACAGTGGAAAGTAATTCCGCAAAGTTAAATGAACCATACTTACAAATTCTTAGATAAAAATATACGTCATTACTATTACGAGCAAAAGGTAAGGGTAGAAAGTGATACCGTTTGCACTTCCTCTAATATAGTCGCGAAAATTCGTATTTCCTCTGTAATCAACGTATCTTAAGAACCTTTTCTCATCAATGTGGATACAAGATTTATTATAAATATATTATATCAACAGCTTATAAAAAAATTGTTTAAAACTTTGGTTAAGAAAAAATCACTTGAATATATTTTATTGTATATTATTAAATACGCTTTTATTTATCTACGTGCAATTAGGCGTATAATATGATCATTGAAATAAAATACACTTTACGGTGAAACAATGAAAATGAAAATGCAAATACGCGTATCATTTTCTTATCTGAAAATGTTTACTGTCGAGCCGTCCCTACGCGCGAATTTTATTGTTTGTCATACTGTAGAACGCTGTCATTGAGCTGTCGATTCTTCAATTCCGAATATGTAGAACAAAACCTTTGACATCCCAAAGGAACATTGGGAGTTGGAAACCTCAGTGCGATCGTCGCGATATCTCAAATATTTTGTAACAGGAAATCTTATTTCTATATATTTGATAAGTCGCATACGTGTTGGTACATATATTTTAGTTCGTGTATATAGTTTTATTTGGTTTATGTTCTTAAAAATGCTTATTGCTTTACTATATACTTAGAGTCGTGGTAGCTCAGCAGTATACGAGCAATTCGGGTTCGTTCCCCGCCGACACCAATGCAATTATTAATTGCAATTGTGAGTGCTGATTTACCACTTGCTTGGCGGTGAAGGAAAACGTCGCGAGGAAACCTGCATGTCTGAGAAATAAGAAAAATATATATCGGAGATATGTTAAGTTCGCCAACACGCGTTGGGGAAAACCATCTGAGAAATGAGAAAAGGCCTTTACCTATCAGTTCGAAGTATATAGGTGTATAGGTCAAGCCATAAAGATATTTTATTATTCTTTTACAGAAGGGTGACAAACGAGCTCACAATAAACCTGATGCTAAGTGGATTATTATTATTATTAATGTTATAAAACAATCTTGTGGCCCTGTGACATTCTACATATCTATCCTCGATTAAGAATCAAAATATTGATTTCGTTATCAACTATGAGAACTTAGATGGAATTCTTCGTTTCCAGTAAAAAGGGTCTCTGTTTCTTTAGACTCAATATACAAAACACAATTCAGCTTCTATTTTACGTTGGTATTCTGTGAGAACACTGTCCTTCCCCGGTCGTGTCACTCCTTATCTCTAAGATATAATGGATTGTAAAAGAAAAAAAGAATTAGAGGCATTCTTAAATATAAAAACTTGTTTAATGTACCAATTATAGCTTAAAAATAATCAAAAATCCGGTGTAATTAGTTATGTTTGAACTTGGGCCACTAAAACAATGAAATTGCCTTACTGGTACAGTTACCATCACAGCCTATCAAATGTCCACTGTTGCACACAAGCCTGCCACATAGGTTGTCTCACAGGGTCTGCCATGCTTGGCAGACCAGTTGGGAACCGCAGCATGTTTTATTTTCTAGTTGTAATTACAAAGACGCTGCCGGCTACTGGTTTGGTTCCCTCTGTTGTTTCATACGACACCCACGACAGAATTTTGGGTAGTAATAGTAGTAGACTACCTTTTTTTAATAGGATAGGGTGACAAACGAGCACACAGTCCACCTGATGATAAGTGGCTGCTGTGGCCCATAGACATTTACATCTATCCTCGATTACGAATCGAAATGTAGATGCGTTGTCACCCGTGAGGACTGAGATGGAATGCCTCGTTTCCAGTAAAAAGGGTCTTTACACTTACCATACGAAACTCAGCAGCATTAAGCTACTATTTTACGCTGGTATTCTGTAAGAGCGTGGTCCTTCCCCAGTCGAGCCGACCCATTCGTGCTACAACTATTTTACTTATTATTTATTTATTTATTTATTCTTTATTGCACCAAAGATTTTGTACAAAAGACGAGCTTAATGCTATATGGTATTCCCTACCAGCTAACCTTGTGTAGAACAGAGAGTGAGTTATGGGCAGTAAAGTTGTCATGATCACATTCAATTCACATACATGCTTCACACACATACATAAAATATATATACATATGTACACATATACAATTTATACAGATACACATATAAATAATATAACTAATACACATATATAAATAAATACACATATTTATACATATATATCTCAATAAATGTATATACAAATAACTATAATCATATAAAGTAAGTGGACTCAAATTTGTTGGTTACGGATATGTTCGTATAGTTTTCTTTTAAAAACGTTTTTGGCAGCTATTATTCGCAGGTCAACAGGCAACTTGTTCCAGAGGGAGATGGAAGTTACTGTGAAAGAATTTGATATAAACGCAGAATGGTGGAGAGGAGTAGACAGTAATAAATTGTGTGAAGACTACTGGTAGTAGCTGCAGCACGGCCCTACCACGTATAAATGTAATTTTATTTTTTCTGGGTCATTGTTTTGTATACTAAAGAAAAAAATACTTTAACTAATAGGAGATTTTCGATATAAGATTGAAGTAAAAATTAATTACATTTTTCCGTCCAGTAGCGACGTCGTAGTAGAATCCACTACAGCCAAAGAATATATACCCTACGCGAACTACAGCAGCATGTATCTGAAAACACATGAAAATAATAAAAAACTTGGCTTTGCCACCTTCGCCGATCTGTTTGCCAAGCGTGCCTGAGATATTTTCGCAAGCTCGTTTGCTCAGTCACTATTCAGCTAGGTATGTAATTTTATAACGTCCCTACACGTACCATTCGATATTTCCCGCCTCCCGCCTGCCAATAGTATTTGTATCGAATAAATTAGGCCGCACGCTCCGTACGGTACCGTTTATTGTCTACCCTCGTGAATTGTGCCTTTCCACGGTTTCAATTTATCCCCGAGATGCAAAGCATCAATCGTCCCAAATTTAAGAATACTACGATAGGCGAAATTTTAAACTTCTAGACGAGAACGAGGTTTCTTGACTAAATGGAAATGCCTACACTTGTCTGTATACATTATTCGATTTTCACACTCTCGAAGATATATTCTTACGGAGAACTCTCTACCGTGTAAATGAATCCAATACCCTAGTTAGAGGTATGTCACGACCGTGAAAAATGGATGTCCGTTATCTGTGCCTGCACCTCTGGCAGGTCGTGAGCGTTGATGTACGATGTTGATGTATATATATGTAAATGCATGCCTCGTTGGTTTAGTGGTTGTAGAAGTGCGACTGCTGATCATGAGGTCCTGGGTTCGAATCCTGGGTCTTGCCAAAATATTTATTTTGTTTTTAAAAATTATTATTAATTTTTTATAAAACAAAATAAATAAAATAATTTATTCGTTGAGTTATGACGTCAAGAAATTCTCAGTAGCTGCCCGGAATGAGGAAGTTGACGGTGTCTCAACCCCGTGCCTGGGAAAGCACCTGATCTCTCTGCGGTCGTGTTGGTTTACCGTCCCATCGGATTATGAGAGTGAGGGAATAGAGAGTGCAAACACTTGGGCACTATAATCCTGTCCTGCGCCGATGCATAGTCTCCGTTGAGGCAGGCCGCCGAGCCGTGACTTAAATTCGGTCTGGAAGGTATTATTATTATATTTGTATACATAATTTGAAATTATATTTAAGAAGTTTTTTAACAACAAAAACAATAAGTAAACAATTTAAAAAAAAAGTATAGTTAAATGAACCCGTAGAGAGGAGGTATAAGACCATCCACTAACCTACATCATTTCGTGAGTGTCGTCAGAGGAGACAATGGAAAACTTAAATATATTTATATATATTTAAGTTTTCCATTGCCTATGGTTATAAACAGAAGCACCTTCTGTTAATAGCTATAAATAATTAAAAACTGTAGTTGTCAAACGCCCTATCGACCGTGGCAACTGTAACACGTATACTTTCTACGAGGTAATTTATTTAGGAGGCTATGGTCAACAGTGAACTTTAGATATTTTTACTTTTAATAAGGAAAATTAATAAATAAATTAAACATAGAACTGAGTAATTGCTTTAAGGCAACACTAGTTAGCCAATATCTATTCTCTTTTACGTATACAAAGGTCACACTTGCCCTTGTACTATTTGTATTAGCCATTGACTTATATATTACTAGCGTATATCAGCATGAGATAGCTGTTGTTGACAATAACACATAGCATTCCTTAATTTTTTGTTTTTTGTTTTTTTTTTCGCAAGCACGCATTTGGATCACCGTTTCTATATGTGGGTGGCAGAGAAAGTTGTTACCGCTTCGGACAAAGATGGGAATGTCGTTCAGCCTATTATTGACCATATACTGAGGGATGGGGCAAGAAGATATGCTTCAGACTCAGAACTATAGAGTACAGTTGGCCTTACGCCTATTTATCTGGATCACAGCTTATATGATATGAGGCTATTCGATCAGTTCACAAATCCTGCTATAGCAATATATATATATATATATATATATATATATATATATATATATATATATATATATATATATATATATATATATATATATATATATGTGTGTGTGTGTATATATATAGTTAGCGTAACAAGCACAACAAGTAGGTACACACCCACGTAAGCATACATTCACTTACATACATAAATAAAATAAAAACTGTATTTAAAGAAACCGATTGCGTTAAAATATGTAAGGAATACTAAAAAGAAAAATAACATTTTAAATAATGTCACTTTCACAACTTAGACGGATTTAATAATACCCATATGTTAAAACCATCAAGTCATTTAGATTTCAAAACGTGTTAAAGAAATATACATACATACATACACTCAAAAACTTTACCCTGCTTCTGACTTAGCGAAGAAAAAAACCTGTTTAAAAACAACCATTTATAGGCGTTACTAGGTTCAACTTCGCGGTAGCATATTATTGCATTGTTATCGAAATTTGGCGTAATTTATGTAAGTATACCAAATTTCGTAAATGAGAAAACGCTTCAAAATTGTTGCAAACAAATTTTATCGTATTAAGAAATACACAAAAATAAGGTAAATAAAAAGTTGTAAAAAGAAGAAATACGAACATATGGCACAGGCCTCGGGGTGATTTTCCTCGTTATCCATAAAATGCATACGCTTCGGTCGTTACGTCTCATGAGCTCGCAGTCGCAACGCTGTCTTTCGAGATTTTACGATTGCTTCGAAGTTGTTTATTGTACGTTATAGAGTTACAATGTATTTTCGAGGATAGAAGATATCATGTTCCCCTAATAAGTAAACGCGTATTGAAATAATATCCGTTGTTTTGTTTCTTTTTACCTCTGTCTTTCATTTCATTTAGATAAATCTAGGTGGCCGGGCAAACGTTGTTCTGCTTTGTCCGATACCCTTGTCCAAATTAAGTAAATATTAATATTTTTTTAAAGAAAAAGGATGAGAAGTGACCACACAGGCCACCTGATGGTACGTGGATGCTGTGGCCTATAGACATCTACATCTATTCTCGATTAAGAATCAAAATTCAGATACGTTGTCTTCCCTGAGGACTAAGATGGAATGCCTCATAGCCAGTAAAAAGGCTCTCCGGTTCTTCACACTCACCATATGAAACGCAGCAGCATTTAGCTACTATTTTATGCTGGTATTCTGTGAGATCGTAGCCCTTCTGCGGTCGGGGCGACGCCTTCGCGCTGCAACTAGGTATAATATAGCTGCAGCATGGTTCTACCGCGTATAATAACTAAGTCTTTGTAAATGTATCCATATTTCACAGCAATCTTAGTTTAACTACCTTACGCTCAATTCCAGAACGGTGTTTGTTCTTTTTTCCATGTGACGCAATTTCGTCTTCTCAACTGAAAAATAAATTTTACTATCTCTCCTCATCTGATGATAGAGTACTATTATCTACTTCTAACAATAAAATTTGTATTCCAGCTCAGTTCACTGGGTTTTGGCTACAATTTTTTGAAACTTTTGAAACATCTTTTGATGTTATCGGGCTCCTTGCCCGATAACATCAGAAAAGCACCCATTTTAAAATGTTGGTTCGTGCGAACCTATTACAGAGACAACACTTGTTAGATAAGTCACCCAAGTATATCATTTGTATTGTTAAACAAACATATGATATTCATAGTTTTTTGTATGTAAATATTTTTATCTTTTTGCATATATATACGTAGTATCTATAATTTGTATATTTGTGTAGCTTATTCATATGTAAAACGTATCCAATATATAGTTAAATATTAATATTATTTTGTATAATTGTAATCAAATGACATTGTTGTTTAGTTGTATTTCTATACTAGTTTTTAGAGCCGTGGTAGCTAGAACCTCACCGCTTGCTGTAAATTTCACAATAGACGAGCAAACTGAGTTCGATCCCCGCCGGCACTGCAGCACGGCCTGATTTACCACGTGCTCGGCGGTGAAGGAAATCATCGTGAGGAAACCTGCATGTCCGAGAAATAAAAAAAATATAATATTTCGAAGACATGTGAAGTTCGCCAACACGCATTGTGGCAGCTTGGCAGACTATTCCTTTCATAGATTTAGTATATACTTACATTTTACTGGCAATGTTAAAAAGCATAGCATATCTTAAGTTAGAATGAGATAGAATGGCTAGACCATACACGTACACGTTATAGACCTATATCGGGCTGACGTCAATCGTTAATGAAACAAATCTCGATTATTTTCGCGGAATCTTTGATTTCGAAGTATTAGTAAATTTTTAAAAGGTGTGATTAAATATGGTGACGTGTGCAGTACCCGAATGCAGTTCATCGAGAAAATAAAATCCACAAAACACTTCACACGTAAGCACAATTAAAATGTTTAGCACTCTAAATACAATAGTTTAGAACTGGTTTTATACACAAATGTATAGGGGAAAATATCGAATTTTATTACGATAATACTCTACAGGCATAAGAATTATAATAAAAATTTTAACAAATACGTGAATTCCCGCTATTTCTGTTTTAATTTTTGTAGAGATTGACACTATCGATGTTATAGTATCGATAATGTGTTTATAACAGGCAAAGGCATATCTTTGGATGCAGCCTCTTTTAACTTTGTATTTTTTTAATTTTCAATATTTTATTTTAGGCATTATAGTAAATACTTTAGTGAGTAAAATTAAACCATTATAATGTTTAAGATTTCCAAAAAATATTAAGGTTAAACAAAGATGGTTAAAAATTATATAATAGACAAAACTGGGTTCTCAAATAATGTACAAGTATATGTCGCAAGCACTTTGAACAAAAATGTTTTTTCTAATAAAAGTAAAGTTAAGTTAAAGTTAAGTTGAGTAAAGTTGCGTTCTGATTCAATACCCACATTATTTATGCTGGTGCGTAGACTGTTAATTACAATATTTTCCTACTGTACATATGTTTATTTCGTTTGCGCATGTTCAAATGTTTACAAATTGTTGTCGTCATCTTTGTGATGTATATTTTTTAAAACAAAAGTAACAAGGGAACTTACAGGTTTACTTGAAACTCTTTGAAAACGGCTACTGCAGTACGTGGTCACCTACATTCAGCTTCAAACAAAGAAAGCTACAAATATGTTTTGACCCCTGAAGATTAAGATAAAATGCCTAACAGCTTATAATTATACGGGCTCTCTATACTCAACAGGCCGGAATGCGCCGATATAAGCAGTGCTGCTTAGCGGCAGAAATACGGTGGTTAAAACCCCATTTATTCATTTTAGTCTTAGATAAGTACATAATATATATACTAATTAAATTTATTTGTAGGTTGTGCTTAAGCCGAAATGCAAAGCATCTTCATGTCTACAGAGATATAACCCCAGTACCCAGTAGTTTTACTGCAAACGTCTGATAAAGATGATTTCCCGAGAAAGAAAAAAATGAAGAAAACTATTGATGTTCTTCTGAGAAGGCCAGATATCAAATGACATTATACTAACTAACACCTAATTAATAAATTAATAAAAGAAACTTATTTGATTATTAGATTGTAGTATGAAGCAAAATTGCAAAATACCTTTAAAGAGAGCTTACGGCATTTTAAAAATAATTTAGTTATTTTTGGTGGAGAATAAAAATCACAAACTTTTTGTTTACTGTTTTATTTTACGCCCTTAAACTTAAAGATATTCATTTTATGACACAGACAGATTTCTCTGTATCGATAATTGAAGATGATGCTTAGCGCAACACTATTCGTCTCGCATACATGCGCATTTCACTCACACCGGTACATTTAGTTTTTGGTCTCACCTTAATCAGTGCATCGCTAATCTTAATATATGTAAATCACGTGTCACGTTGTTTGTCCGCGATGGAATCCTAAACTACTAAACCGATTTCAAATTTGCACTCCGTGTGCAGTTTGATCCAACTTGAGAGATAGGATAGTTTTTTTGCCCATGAGTGGTCCACAATTTTTTTGCGAATTTAATAATTTTTAATAGGACATGACAAGGGGTCGTCGAAAAGGGGAGAACAACGTCTGCCTAGCAAGCTAGTCTAATGCATACTATATCTATGATTCCTATGCCCTAAAACCCTCTCAGATATGAGAGGAGGCCTATGCCCAGGAGTAGGAAGTATATAGGCTGTAGCTTTAACTTTTACTAGCTTTTCACCCGCGGCTTCGCTCGCGTAGGCTTAAATATAGAAACATCAATTGCCAAAATTAGCAAAACTGGATCACTTATAGAGACACCTCGGTATTGGTGTCTATATTGAACGAAGAAAATTATTGAAATTTGGCAATATAATATGCTACAGAAATACATAAGTGAGTTTATCAGAATTTCATTAATCTTGCAGCACCTTTTTTTATATCGGGCCTGCCTAACGATGTATTTTTGAAGGGGAAATTTCGCTAGAATTGGAAATGCGTTATTTACATAATATTCGTAATTAAAGCTGATAATTATAATTTTGACAAAATAATGTTGAATTTCGTGGTCTTTATTAATATTGGTCCTAGTGAATATTGTAAAATTCCGTGGTAGGACCATGCTGCAGCTATATTAATGGTATAGTTGTAGCACGAATGGGTCAGCTAGACCGAGGAAAAACACATTCTCATAGAATACCTAGTAGTTCTTTTCACGGTGAACTTGTCAGAAGAACTATATTCGTGAACGGAAGTGGCATCAATATACATGGTTATTTTGCAATAACCTGCCAAATTTGCAGAGAAGGTTCAGAATAAGTAATATAGGTAAATGGTGTAGAAAAAATTAATTTAAAAAACATCTCAAATATTCATTATTCAGATGGTTTACCCGCGCACGCATACATTTGTTAGGGTCGATAGGTAGGCAAATACGTTGTTGCCCATAAATCACATTCAATTTGGGATAATTTCAAATAAAAGTAGAAGCCTCATTTACTCGTGTTTTTAAAAACTGCAATAACGGTATATCATTATTCATATATTTGAACTTAAGGTTAAAATTTGGCTACTCTTTGAAAAATAACCCTATGTAACATCATAGTTCAAAATATTAACAATTTGCAGTTGGCAACTCGCATGCCAAGCGTGCCAACTACAACAAATATCTATATGGGATATATGGGAATGCGATTGATAAAAGGTAGTATATAATATTACCGAAGTCGAAAGCACGAGATTTCTGGGACTGGAAATTGGTGAAAAATTGAATTGGAAGTCACACATTAGAACACTTTGTAAAAATATAAGTAAGTCTGGATATGCTCTAGGCAAATTGTCATCCATAATTTGTATAGATGGACTCCTTACAGCGTACTAAGGTACGGTAGAAACATACCTACGATATGGCGTAATATTTTTGGGTAACACTAGCGATAAAGGAAAGATATTCACGGCCCAAAAAAGGTGAAGAGTACTGATAGTTGCAAGCCATATTTTAAACAATATAAAGTATTAACTGTACCTTGTATATACATATTAGGAATAGCAGTCTTTGTAAAGTCAAACCAGAACCGTTTAAAGTGCCTAGCAGACCTTGTCCCAATAAACAGACGCGACAATTACAGTAAAGTTAATATTCCTAGGGGAAAAACAGCACTAATACGCAACAGTGCCTGCTGTATGGGGCCGGCTATTTACAAGAAATTACCCAAGATATGGAGGGATCTGAACACTTCATTATTTAAGACAAGAATACGAAACTTTTTAGCAGACAAAGTTTACTATAATATTTATGAATTTTTAATGGTCAAAATGTTATATTAAAATGTGTATGCTTGTCACATGACATTTATTTATAAACTGTTTTTTTTACACACTATATTTTATAAAAGAATATTAACAATGCTATAATCATTACTAATATTCCTCTTAAGCACTCGTGGTAAGCTTAAATTGCTTGTGTTACAAGTGGTTCACACCAGTAGTCGAATGGCGGATTCGAACCCACGACCTTTTTGAGTTCGCGGTCCGCGCCCTGCCATTAGGCTACTTGTCTGTACTTATATATATATATATATATATATATATATATATATATATATATATATATATATATATATATATATATTTATTTATATATATATATATATATATATATATATATATATATATATATTGTAATTAATTTGACGATTGCTTATAATTTTTAAATATGAGTGATAATAATGTACCGATTGACTTATTAGACTTACATGTTATTGGAATAGACATAATTGTTAATTTATTGTGATATTGTGCTGTGAATGACATATGTAGGTACGTAAATTAATAAAAAAATATTATTTCATATTTTTTGCATGCCTTCTTGTGAAATATGGTGGAGTCTGCACTTTATATTTGTCACCACATTCTCTATTACCCATATTTGCGAAATAAAGAAATTCTTTCATTCATTCATTCATAATAGAAATTTATTAGCCATGTAGCGAAAGTAATAAAAAGCTGCGATTGCTTACCCGCTGCGTAAGCAACCGCAGCTTGAACTACTGCAAATATCCGGTCTATTTGACAAACAATGGGAGAAGTCTATGATCAGCAGTGGATAGCCCTATTAAAAGTAAATAGTAACAGCTTATATACATCCCACGACTGGGCACAGGCCGCAGTGAATTTTAGAACAAAAAAGAGTTGATTTAGATGACTCCAACGCGGAATGACCTACTTCATTTAAACTAAAAAAGAAATATTTTTTAACTTCTCAGATATGCGGGTTTCCTCGCGATGTTTTCCTTTACCACCTAGAACTTGGTAAATCGAAACAATTAAAATATGAGTGAAATCGTCGCGGATCGAATTTGGGTTGCTTTCGTACTACGAAATTTACGTTGGGATCGGTTTGTTTACCGGCTTTGACAGATGACTTTCAAGATTCTATACTCATAGTTAAAATTAAAATAAACCTGTGTTCAAAATTTTCTTTCTTTGATGTTTGTAGTACTTTTTTGCAAGAGCCTGTTCTCTTGACTCATGTGAGCTGTGATCCCCGAACTGTCACAAATATTTTAATAGATTTGTCTTAAAATATGGAAGCTATCTTAATGTATGGCCATTGAGTTACAATACCTATAGAGTCACAATCTCTAACTGACAATACTCAAAAAATGTCCGAGCGCCGTTCCATATACCTATATATTTTGATATTATATAGTTCAAAATGACATTTGCTCGAATTTAGACGTTAACCTGCTTGTACAATGTTCAAAGTCGCTCGTATGCAATGTCATCATCATTCACTCAAGGGCACGTTATCGCGGCGCCGCGCGGTCGGCGGTGAGTGATTTAGTTTGCTAATAAAATGAAAATTATTGAAATTTAAATGAAAACATGCACTGTGGATACATAAATACGTAAATTTGGTATGATACTTACCTAAAATATGAAACACCATCCTTTTTCGCACGTGTCTGCTGTTATTTGGGCAGGAAATCACCGAACACTTTGGCATCGCGGACGTTGTACGAGGATTGTGGTCGCCTTACAACTAAACAAAAACTCTGCGCACTTCGCAGCGTGCGCCGAGTTTTGGCGCGGACATTTTATTTGTCTGTTTGTGACTCTATAGGTATTGTAACTCAATGTGTATGGCAAACTGTTTTAAAAGACTCACTTAAAGTATTAAATGCGGCGTCAACGGTAACACCAACTATTCCATCAATAATAAGTAAAAATCTCACAGTGCACTTAATTTTTAATTGCATATACCGGACTTGATATAAAAACAAATTGGTGAAGTATTGTTATGCCGATAGATACACAACATATTATTCAACTTCTCTCTTAATCACAGTATTGTATACACAGTTTTATTAGTAAATTTGTTATAAATTGACAATTATGTTAAATCATGCGGACAATGGCCACCGATCAGTATATTTTAAGTCTGAAAGGTTTCGATGCCGCAACAATAAGTGTTTAATTTGATCATTTACTTATTATTAGTTTATTTAGCCGAAAGCAGATGGCGCTATTATTAAATTAAAACTACGGTAACTAAAACTGTACCCTCTAGTACTCTGCCACAATAAGCTGCCATATATATATATATATATATATATATATATATATATATATATATATATATATATATATATATATATATATATATATATATATATATATATATATATATATATATATATATATATATATATATATATATATAATTAATACATAAATTAGGCATAAAGTAATGTAGAATCTATTAAAAATTCTTCTTTTCTATCAGTGCTGCTAGTGGTGTGTAATGAAATTATTTTACTATATAGCAATAATATTCAAGTAGAAATAGAAATATCGTGTTTAGTTGTTAACATCGCCAAACACAACAATTATTTATCTTTATTTACACTTCAAGGATAACAAGGCATTTACAGTAATGCGGGCTAATTGGTTTGCCACTCACCAGACGTCGCTAGTTGTAACTGAGGTAAAGTTTTTGTTACAAAATGTCAGTTAGTTAAGAAATTTGTTTCATATAACAGTTTATCAGTTTCTAGAGTCTTATATTAATACACAAAATAATGCATAGTGGTTTAATCTTTATTTTTTTTGCACTTTTTACTTGTTTTTAAAATTCTCTTTTTAGTTAAATTTTGGTTGGGTTTAATTATTTCTGATATAATTTATATAAAATATAACGAATAATATAGGAAGAAGCATTAAACTTTACACTTTCTTAAGAAATTATCTTCCTCGCTATAAAATCTGTCAAAATTTTACCTCATTGTAAAGTGGCGGTGCCCAGTTGTGGCATAAAATTTTTTTGCCACATTAGTTTTTATTAGTAAAAAATTTTTAAAAAATTTTTGTAGTAAATTTTATGATTTTTGATAAATGTCACTATTTACCATTTAAGTAGTGATTGGTTACTATAAAATTTATTTATTCCTACTAAAACTATATAAAGAAGGAACTAAAAAATGAACGTTAGCATTTTAAAATTAATTATGTATTTAATTATTTAAACATATAAATGTAACGTACTTATATTATTCCATCTATTAGTAACTGGAGGCAAAATGTCACATTTTTTTTGTATTTTACATTAGATGGCGTTTTAAAAAGTAAATCGTAGATTGTTAGCGTAGTTCAATTTATTACGCAACGGTTAAAACTAATTTTAAGCTTTAATTATAAATATTTTATTTATTTTAATAATATAAACAACATGATGTTGTGATACAAGATGATAGATGATGATGTTGTGACCAGGATTAAGAAAGGATTGCTTCGGTGGTTTGGTCATGTAGAAAGAATGAATGAAGAAAGAGTGACAAAGCAAATTTACATGGCAGATGTGCACGGCAGAGTCGGGAAGGGACGCCCTAGAAAAAAGTTTATCGACCAAATTGGCGATATTTTGAAAATGGGCCACGTTAGAAGTACCCTTAACCGACGAGCATGTATGCATAGATATATGGATGTAAAGGAGGCGAAAGAGGTATGTCAGGATCGTGTCAAATGGAAGTCCGTAGTCTCTGCCTACCCCTCTGGGTGACAGGCGTGAGTGTTTATGTATTATGTATTGTGTATTTTAATAATAATTATAATAATAAAAAACTTTATTCAGACAAGAGTCCATAAATTGGTTAGTAACATAACATTATTATTGAATCATTTTCAGTTAAATTGCTTAAAAATCTGAGAAAAAAAATCATACATTTTAACAACAATGTCAATAATTACTAAAAAATACATTTTATTATAATTATTTAAATTTACATTTTAATTCTTATGCATGTGAATGCGGATCCAGTGTCTTAAAAGCGGAGAGTCCCACCTATCGGCTAAGGTGCTTAATATGCTATTAGAAGAGTCTCTAATACGAAAAAGAAGCGAGTTGCATCTCTTTCGCACTATAGCATAAAAGTCATCGATACATGCCTCCGCGAACATACGAGTAGTAGATGCACTACAGTGACGAGCTAGTCCCATCAAAATCCTAAACGCATTGTTATATTGCACGCGCAGTGCACTATACGTCCGCTGCGTGTACCCAACCTACATGCTACACGTATAAAAAGTTTGACAGAATGCTTTGAAAAGCGTTATTTTAACCTGTCTAGAGGAGTTAGTTTTAACCTGTCTAGAGGACTTAGCGAATCTGCGAGTCAGCATGTTGCAACGTACTGCCAGTGCTCTGCGTTCTCTCTCAACATCGCAGTCATCGCTCATGTTTTCAGTGAGCCAGTGCCCCAGGTACTTAAACTGAGGTACTCTTTTTATAACTGACCTACACAAATTTACAGGCGGTAATTTAGCTCCTCTCTTAGCGTATGCCCCAAAAATCATTAGCTCACTCTTTTTTGTGATGTATATAAGCCCATTAGTACTGGCATATAATTCACAAAGTCTCAGTGCTCTGATCGATGGACTCAACAACACCATATCGTCCGTGTAACTTATGTTATTTATATTGACTCCGTCTATTGAACACCCAATACCAGTGCTGTTGAGCTCAGCGATCAACCCATTAATATATAAATTAAATAAGGTAGGAGAGCTTAATCCGCCCTGCCTTACTCCACACTCTAATCCGTATTCATCTGACATACCTGTGCCCCATCTAACGTAATTCGTTTGATGTGAGTACCAAAATTGAAACATAGTGATAATCTCTTCAGGTATGTCACTCTCTTCTCGCAGCTTTCGCCATAATACCCTATAAGACACCAAATCGAATGCTTTGGATAAATCCAAGAAACATGCATACACAGGGGTTCTTCTGGTCGTGTAGTACTTGACCGTCTGCTTGAAACAGAAAATTGCACTCTCTGTCTCGTCGAAAACCAAATTTTGCATCATGCAAGGAGATGTGTTTCTGCAGATATTTATCAAGCAGACTGTCAAGCACTTTCGCGATTACGGTAGCTAGTGATATCGGCCTGTAATTAGACACGTCTGCCGCGTCCCCCGTTTTATTTTTTACAATCGGTACCACTAAAGTCTTCATAAGGTTTGCTGGCAAATTCATATGCGATAAACAAAGATTAAAAAACAATGCCAGCACTCTTGGTAAATAAATACCTGCATATATCAAATGCTCAATACTGAGCCTGTCATGTCCTGGAGATTTTCCACGCTTCATATTTTTAATAATAGCATCTATTTGATTTACTGTGATTCTTACACTGATCGCCGATTGCTGACATTGCCCATCTATCGATTGCGTTGAGGGGCCTAGAGGAGATACAACTTTAAAATAATTTTAAAAAATACATCAGTTATCATATGAAATGGAAATTATCATCAAAGGTAGGAAAAATACTTAACCCTTGTTTCTTCATGTTCTGTCTCGGATAAAAAGTAGCCTATGAGTTGTTCCGGGTCTCTAACTATCTACCCACAAGTTTCATGGAAATCTGTTCAGTAGTTTCTGTGTAAATAGTGAATACACAGACAGTCACACATACAAAAAATCTAAAAACCATTAATTTGGCTTTAGTGCCATTTATTTAGTCCCCTGGACTTTGTTTTTATTCCAAAAACTATTAAAATTACAGACATGACTTTTGTACAGATTTGTTATATGTATAGATTACCAAGCCTACGTCAAATTTTTGCCACTCCATGAGTTGACTAGCAGAAAATACCTCAAGACATTACAATCAGCCCTTTATATTTTTTTGTAATAAGGCACACGATAACATCGCTAGGAACCTTTCCGGGTTCAGTTCAGGTTCATAAGTATATTAAAGTTAAAAGATACAACCTATATACTGTTGGCCACAGGCCTTATTTCATTTCTGAGAGGATTTTAGGGCAATAAAATGTTCACCCAAATGCATGTCGGCAAACTTCACATGGCTTTCGAAATATTTTTTTTACTTCTCATACACGCATGTTTCCTCACGATGTTTTCATTCACCGCCATGCTTGTGGTAAATGATTAGTACTTTATTGATAAATAAATATATTAATTTTAAAATATATTACTTTATTAATAATTTATTAATATCTTGATTTAAACGTCCTCAACCTTACTAATAAATTTAAAATCGAATCCTAGCATAACTATGAATCATCATCTTAACAAAACATATACAATATTTTGTAAAGATGTATTTTTAAAGCGATGTTATGAACACATCCACACCAGGATTTTCCCCTGTATCATGAAAGCATTTAACAAACATAAAGCTCTTCAGCGGTAAACATTAATTTAAAAAAATACGCTGCATTCACCTACCCTCAGGCGGACTATATTCTCGTTTGTCACCCCCATTCCATTAATAAAAAATAAACCGTCACCTCTGGTATCTGTGTGTGGGCGTGCAATATACAATACTCAATATTAGTACTACTTCAACGTATTTTTTACAAAATTGAAGTGACACACAAACTAGTAGTCATATATATAATGTATGCTAGTACTCTAAATCCATTAGACCATCGACCGACGCGAGCTGAGCAGTCAGAGACGGGTGTCCGAACTCCCCTCTTCGGACAGCGGTTAGATAGCTCAAAAACGCTAAAAAAGGCAACATGATGATTGGAAACAATACCAAATCATAAACCATTCATCATCATCCTCACCTCACGGCCTTTCCCTTTTTTAATTAGCACGCGGCCTTGCAGGCCTCGAGCCCTGAGTCAGATGAAGCTGTAAGAGTCGCATAGACTAACAGCGTTAACATTCAGAAACTAGAACTAGAAATCCATCAGACCAGAGCACGGCAAGGCACAAAGAACAGAGGACAGCACAGACGAACTACTTGGGAGAAAGAAGCCCTACTACGTAGTACTGATAGCATCTTAGCAAAGATGCTACGTAGGTAGGTTTTAGAGCGCAAAAATCGTCCGATCTTTTAACCAAGCTATACTGTGGATACAGCGCTACGTAATATTTTAACATCAAAACAACAACGCAATTTCACGGTCCGGAGCTCTTAATATATTTTTGTAATTAATATTTTTCGATATTCGTTGCTATTGATTTCTGTTTATCCAGTGAATATTTTTGGCTGATCGATATCTCATTCATTGCTATTAAAATTATGATTCAAGTTCAAAATAATAAATAAATAATAATTTTCAAAAGTTTATTTTAAATTTCACAATGCTCTTAGCAGCGTTTAGAATTATTAATTTTATGTCAATCATTACAGTAGTTTTTAATAAACGTAATATAGAATTTAGTGAAGATAGATCTACGGAAATAGATTACTCAGAACTAGCAACACTAGCAGAGAGTAATAAGAAAGATGTACTCGGTTTCCTTAATGATGAAAAGGTACGCAAGAGATATAGAGAATTATATGACACGTTACTGGATAACCTGATCGGTAAGCACACTTTCACTATGATATCTGAAAAGGCAGCATAAGCACTACCCCAAGTTATCCCATCGATGTCGTAAGAGGGGACAAAATAAAACTGAAAGAGGACATGGTAGCAGCATCTTCCCGATAAAAACATATTAAAAAAAATTGGTTGCCTGTAAAGTCGGTATACGGGCGAAAGTTTTACGTGACAACGACTTTGAGTGGTAAAATAATTTTAATGTGAATATTCATTCGTATAGTAGGAAGAAGGATGAAATAACACTTTTTATGTCTGTCTCTCTCGCTCTTAGGCGGGCTAACCATGCCCGAGTGGAAGGGACGCGTGCCTCTCACTCGCTCTCATTGTGAGCGCATAACGTGAGCGGAGCGTAACGCAGTTTCTTGAAGTGTCACCCGGCAAACCAATTTATAAGACGTTGTCACGTCAAAATAAAAAATATAGTTGCCAACCACGCTTTAGATGTGATAACTCTAGCAAAGGCCCTTAAAAAACCCTTTGATTTGAGGCAATTTATACACTGAAGGCTCTATGTTCAATATTGAAATTTTATGGTTTTTAATTAATTAATGAAGGAATGTGATCATTTGAAGTGGTAGCGTAAGGGGATTCACATCTTGATATCGTCGTGAATATATCGTAAGACACTATGGGATGTAGTTGGAAATCCTGTGACTTTCGGTAAGTTAACGAGAGAGAGAGAGATTCAACGGTACTGCAATCATCAATTCAGATACCAAGCGTGGCAAATATGGAAATCAATCCTTGCTAAGGCACATTTTCAGCAATGAACCTTTATGAGCCAATAAGAATTATTGTTATATATACTGGATGACGTTTATTACCGTCTGGAACAAAATAGGGTGTAAAATGTGAACGTAGTAGAAGCCTACGACACTAATATTTTACAAAAAGCAAAAATTTTTAATTAAATAAGTTAATATATATATATATATATATATATATATATATATATATATATATATATATATATATATATATATATATATATAAGCGAAATACCACTGACTGACTGACTGACTGACTCATCACGATATCGCTAAAACTACACCCGTTAACTTGAAATTTAGTATAATTAGCCATTTCGCAATTTATCTCCAAGAACAAATTTACGATAGTCCCATACAAAAATTCTTCATGTTTTATATCAACGTTATTGTCGTCTATCTATCGCGTACCCAGCGAAGCGAGTATCAGCTAGTATAATACATGCTTACAATTCTATTCTTATTCTTATTCTATTGCACACACAGTGCGTGTTGCGAGTGATGACTTATGGATCTGCGACGTGCTCCTTCACTACTGGCCAAATGAGGAAACTCAAGGTCGGTGAGCGAGCTACGGAGAGGGCTATGCTTGGGATTTCTATGCGTGATACATTTAGAAATGAGGATGTCCGCAGTAGAACCAGAGTGACTGACATAGTTCAACGGATTAGTAAGCTGACGTGGCAATAGGCCAGGCCATATAGCTCGAAGAACCGACAACTGATGGTAAACAAGGTTGTCGAGTGACAGCCTCGTACGATATGTTAAGTGTAGGACGACCCCCACTAGATTGAGTGACGGCCGGGTAAGACATGCAGAAAGTCGATGGATGCAGGTGGCTCAGGATCGTGCTTTGTGGCATTCCTTAGGAGAGTCCTGTGTTCAGCAGTGGACTTGTGAAAAGCTTTAATGATGATGATGATGATGACTCTACACCGGTATTCATTCGTACTGTAGCTTACATACGGCATAGCTCTTCAATATATGACTTTTTATTTAAAGAACAAGAATAGAATATCTTTAGTGAATTCAGTTGCCCATAGACGTTTACAGCTGTCCTCAATTAACAATTAAACTGTCAATTCGTTGTTACCTCAGAGGACTAAGATGCAATGCATCTTTAACAGCAACATGAAGCTGCTGTTTTATTAACTTTGCCGTTTAAAATAGGTTGGTTCGTACTGCAGCCATAATGTACCTAGCGTGGCTTTACAATGGTTAAAGCTTATACATTATTCACAGAAGTATTTAAAAAAAATGTAATATTCTAACAGGCACAAGACGAAGAGGTAACCCCTACAATTCCTTAGAAACACTATACAATTTTAAGCCAGTTAACAATCAGAGCGAATACGCAACATCGACTAGACGTATAGTGCATGGACGCAACACGTCTATAGCTGCAGTACCTTGGCAGGTCTCGCTAAGAGAAAAGACCTATCCGATATGCGGGGGATCCATTATCACGGATATCTGGCTGATAACTGCTGCCCACTGCTTGATTAAGTTCGTATAGAATACAATCTATATCTCTATAAGTTATAAAAATCAAATGCTATTTTTTTGTCTCGCTAATATTCGAAAATGGCTCATGTGATTTTGATGACATATCTCTGTATGTCTGAGTGGATGGATGTCTGAGTCCCTGGATAGTTCAGATTCACAACCGGACTCGGTAGATGGCTGTCTGACTGACTGTTGTCTAGATCCAGAAATCACTCCTGCGAAGCCAGTGCGGATAGCTAGTATCTTTATATACAGGGTTATTTTGACGACGGCATACAGGGTTATTTAGATGACGGCAGTGTAATAGAATCCGTCAAATCACATCGTTCTTAGAGGGTAAGTGTGACTGCTGATCATATGCTGGGTAAGAATTCCAAATAAGGCCAAAAATACGTTTTGGGATTTTTATCGAGAAATTCTCAGCAGCAACCTGCAGTTAGGAAGTTGGCGTTGCTTCACCCCCGGACCTTGAAAAGCATGTAAAGCCGTCGGTCATGCGCTTGATGAGTCATGTCGGATTGCCCTCCGAATGGACTATGACGGTGTGGGAATAGAAAGTGTTTACGCTCTCAATCGTGCACTATAATTCCGTCCTGCGCAGATAACTAGTTTCCACTGAGAATGACCGCGCTGCGTGTCACGGCGTTACTATGTTAAAAATAAAAATTTGGACCTGTAAGTAGCGTGAGCAACTTATTGATATTTCATGAAAACGTGTGCTGAACCGACTATAAAATATTCTCACCATTTCCTACTTTTGTTATTATTGATAGTGATGCTGAGGGACATTTATCTTTATATTTACCCATAGTAACTACTTATATAGTCCCATGAGTGTTGTGAGAAGCTACACAGATAAACTGAAACATAAAATGGGCAAAATCGTCTGCCTGATAAGAACTCAAAGTAATAGAAAACTGCTGTTGTGAACCCGGCGGCCAAGTTAATGGTAATAGATTATTAACAAAATTATATAAATTGTTCTCATTTCAGATTCAGATTAAGTAGGCTGGAACGCTTTTCATTTAAAAAGGCGGTACTCAAATGAAATAAACTTTTCATATTTGTAGCAAATTTCAACGGAATAATCCCATTAAAACTTTCATGGCCCTATTGTTACGCAGTGACCAGTCAGAGTTGCAGAACGCTTGTGGCATTCAATATGATGTAACAAGTCTTTCATCTAAAGCCATTTGTGTTTCTTGAACAACTTATTGTGGGAATTGGGAACGATAATAGGGAATGGAAAGTAATTCTGTTGGGTCGTACTAAAACGATGAACTTCCACTTCCAACTTTGTGACGACCGTTTTAACTTATTAACAGGTTTAGATGGAATTCTCATCAGTACACTTTCAAATTACAACAGTGCGAATAAATTGTAAGTTTGAAATGGAAATTCGGTTGAAAATTTTAAGATATTAGTATTTTAATGAAGCTATTCATCGTAAGGGTAGGCTGAGTACAACCGCGGCCGCACATCGTTGGGCTTCTTTCTCGATATCGAGAAGGCGTTTAACAGGGTGTGGCATTCTGGACTAATTTACAAATTGGAACAGACCAGTGTCCCTCCTGCTATGTTACGTCTAGTGGCGTCTTTCCTGGCAGACAGGAAGTTCTACGTCTGCGTAGAGGACGCCGAGTCCGCAACAAGATCCATCAGAGCCGGCGTTCCACGGGGCAGCTGTTTGTCTCCAGTCCTGTACGCGGCTTATACCGATGATATCCCAGCCCTGGCAGGAAGGCTGCAAGAGTAGGAGGATGACGTGGAATTGGCGTTATACGCAGACGATAGCGCTTATTTCACCTCGTTCAGAAGAGCCCACATTGCCACAACCAGGATGCAACGTCTGCTGGACCTGTTGTCACCATGGCTAGATGAGTGGAGGATGGTCGTCAACGTTAGTAAGATAACCGCTCTGCTCACTCGCCGTCTCGGGAACCTACCAACTCCGCTAACCCTCAATGGACAGAAGATCGCGTACGAGAAGGCCGTGACCTACCTTGGGTGCCGGATTGACAGGGCGCTGCGCATGACCGCGCAAGTCGACTTCGTCGTCCGCAGAGCCAGATGTGCGCGGGCGATGCTCCGTCCAGTCCTGGCATCCAAGTTACCACTGAAGACCAAAGTGGTGCGAGTGGTATGCGCTTCTGAGCGATCCTGTGAGGCGGTGACTGCAGGCTCAGCAGAATTTGACTTTAAGAACCATTGTCGGTGTGGGTCGCTACGTCCGGAATGACGTCATAGCGGCCAACCTCAATGTAGAAACCATCCAGGAATTTGTGGCCCGGTTGGCACGCGGCCTGTTCGAACGCATCTCAACAACCTAGCGCCGCTACACACTTGCCCTCCGGACGGGCGACCCTATCCAAGAGAACTCCTCTCTATTTAGATTAGAGAGTCGAGTAAAACGCACAATGCCACTGATAAGCCAACTTAGACTTTTGTTAAGTAGAGACTTTTGATAACCTCGTTTTTTTTTCATAGCCTTAACCGACTACGAAAAAATTTTAACCGACTGTGGACTGAAGTCCGTAGATCTAACAACGCCTTAGATAAGGCTACCAGGACCGGCCCATAGTAGTGGGCCGCGAGGTTAGTTCGGGCAATGGGAGCATACCCCGAGGCCCGAGACCTGCAGGGCCTAAGCAGCCCATGCAGACGACAACACTGAGTGAATAGAGAGTGCACCTGTGCTTGCGCATACACTTGGGCACTATAATCCTGTCCTGCGCCGATGGCTAGCCTCCGTTGAGACAGGCCGCCGTGGACGAAATTCGGTCTGGAGGATATTATTATTATTATTTATACTCGTAATTCTGTTTTACCAGCTAAAATAACCACCAACATCTTATAAAAGGATCACTGCTGAATACAAGCCTCCTCCATAGATTGCCTTATAAAGGAAATTTTTGCCACAGTTACCAGGTTAGCAGACGCGTTGGCGACCGCAGTTTCTTCATTAGTTGTTATTAGGAAGACGCTGCTGCTCATTCCCTGACTTGTTTCCCTCTGTCGCTCTTACGACATCCGCGGGACGTTATGCGGAAGCGGAATTCCCTACACCGCCACTACACGGTCACCTAGGTTTAATCAACCACAATCGATGGCACCTAGTTGTAGCCGGCTAAAATAGGGTTCCGTAGTTTCCCGTCCGTCACAATAAGTGTTTTCCCACTTATGAGTTTAAAGGTGGGTATCCATTATGTTCGCGCTCCAGCAGCGCTCCGCGCTCCTGCAACTGCTCCCGGTAGTGGGTACTGTTATTTCCATCCAAGTTCAAAATGATTTTCCTAGAAAGTCCTTATAAAGTTTTACTTTTCAGATTTTTTTTCATATTTTCTAAACTTACGGTTCAAAAGTTAGAGGGGGGAGACACATTGTTTTTTTACTTTTGGAGCGATTATTTCCGAAATTATTGACATTATCAAAAATGATTTTAGTAAAGCCCTATTCATTTTTAAATACCTTTCCAACAATATATCGGACGTTAGGGTTGAAATTAAAAAAAATCACTTCCCACTTTACATATAGGGGGGCTACCCTAATAAAACATTTTTTTCCAATTTTTATTTTACCACTTTGTCGGCGTGATTGATACACATATTGGTACCAAATTTCAGCTTTCTAGTGCTAACGGTCACAGAGATTAAGCGAGGACGGACAGACGGACAGAAAGACATGGCGAAACTATAAGGGTTCCTAGTATACTACGGAACCCTAAAAACTGTATACGTACGATCATTTACAAATTAAAAGGACTCGTCATACTGATAACAGATCATACTACTCCTATCACCGTTTGTGTGAATTGGATTCGGGATATTTGAATATTATAAGTGAGACTTTAGTAGAGAGCGTTTGACAAGGCGTGCAGGGTGGCGTTTTCACAATCATTTTGAATTGCCGTTTCCTGAATCGATGCGCACGGAGGACGCGCCGCCCCCTTGTATGGAAAACGAGAAAAACGTTCCGCTATTTGTCCACTACTTAGCTACGCCGTAACCTCTTGGTTACGGCGCAGCCTCATCTCAAGTTTGTGTTTGTGTTGTTGTGGCCTAAGTTAAGAAACTTAGGCCTCAGGCAGCATATATTTTTAAGTGAGCGCTACTCATCAATATCATCATTATAGCCTTCCACAAGTCCACTGCTGAACATATACCTCCCATTTTTATAGAATAAGAGATTCAAACAAGCACACAAATCACTTGATATGGTATGATACATAGACACCTTCATTAAGAATCGTCGATTAGGAATCAAAATTTAGACACACCTAAGGACTAAGATGAAATGCCTTGCTTCCAGTAAAAAAGAGTATCTGAGTGTTTACACTCACCATACGAAACACAGCAGCATTATGCGGTAAATTTACGCTGAATTACTGTGAGGGCGTGACACGAACCTGCATACTACTACCATAATTTAGATGCAGCTTGAATCTAACCCGTAAACAAACTGTTCAACCCAATCAGTGATGGGAACTGTAAGCCCTTTTTTACGAGCCATTCCATCTTAGTCGTCAGGGATGACAGCGCATCTACATTTTGATTCTTAGTCGAAGATCCACTGGACTGCGTGCTCGTTTCTCTCTTGTATAATAAAAGAAACTGTTGGTTCCAATTGGTGATGGAAACTGCAAACCTTTTTTACTGTAACAAGGCATTCCATCTTAGTCTTCAGGGGTGACAGTACATTTTGATTCTTAGTCGAAGATCCTCTTACGACCAGGTTATTCCCTAGTATAATAAAGTAATACAGTGTTTAATTTTTAACATTAAATTCCTGAATTGTATCATCTCAAATAGTATCCAAAATAAAATATAAATAACAATTTAAATCTAATTAACTATCACCATACTTCAGTCTAATTAACTACAGATTTCTAACACAATTTACACTTCTGTACACTCGCCTAAAAATTCTCAAATTATAATGCATTTCGAAATAAATAGCATTTCGAAAGCGAATTACGCAGAAGGTTATCTTAAGAAGGTTGCGAAAAATTAGATATTGTTTTTAAATTAAAATTAGTGAGATCAATGAGGTTGGGATTTCATCTGCAATCACTATACAACATAATAAAAAATAATAAAACTCAAAGAACCATAATAGAGTCATCATTATAAATTAATAAGATGTTATTATCATTAAATTACTTTTCAAACAAGCACTTAAGGTGTTTTTTAAGGGTTTCATGCCTTAAGTACCCTCAAATAGAGCCTATGATACTCAAGTATAAAGATACACAAATAAAAAGCAGTATAAACATAAACTATAAAACAGGTCTAACGGTTCCTCACTCTTCAAAATCTTAAGCTGTTTAGGCCACAGGAGGTCACAAAAAACAAACAGGTGTATAGTAATGTCCTCCGAACAGAATTTCGATGACGTCACACAGTCCAGACGAAGACTAGCCATGTGCGCAAGACAAGGATTATAGTGGACAAGTATATGCGCAAATTTGGGTGTACTCTCCATTCCCCTACTCTCATAGTCCGATAGAACGGCAATTCAACACGACCAGAGAGTGATCAATAGACAGTTTTATATATTTACATATATGTACATACATACATATGAGTACATAGATTTATCGTGTGGTGGGGATATAAAACAATCCATCATATCTTTTCGTCTCGTTCATGTCGCAAGAGGCAAATGTGGGAACCCCAGAATATGTTATGACAGTGATAAACCTCCCCATTCACGACAGACTTAAAATACCCAGACCTTCGATGGGAAGCAAGTTTAAAGGTGCGAGATGGCCACAAAGCGTAGCGATTAAGATTTTTTTTATAGAAAAAGAGTGAATAAAAAGAGTGAAAAAAAATCTTAAGCTGTTTAGGCCACAGGAGGTCACAAAAAACAAACAGGTGTATAGTAATGTCCTCCGAACAGAATTTCGATGACGTCACACAGTCCAGACGAAGACTAGCCATGTGCGCAAGACAAGGATTATAGTGGACAAGTATATGCGCAAATTTGGGTGTACTCTCCATTCCCCTACTCTCATAGTCCGATAGAACGGCAATTCAACACGACCAGAGAGTGATCAATAGACAGTTTTATATATTTACATATATGTACATACATACATATGAGTACATAGATTTATCGTGTGGTGGGGATATAAAACAATCCATCATATCTTTTCGTCTCGTTCATGTCGCAAGAGGCAAATGTGGGAACCCCAGAATATGTTATGACAGTGATAAACCTCCCCATTCACGACAGACTTAAAATACCCAGACCTTCGACGGGAAGCAAGTTTAAAGGTGCGAGATGGCCACAAAGCGTAGCGATTAAGATTTTTTTTTATAGAAAAAGAGTGAATAAAAATCGGCTAATTGCGAGTCGGACTCGAGAATGAAGGTATCATCATAAAACAGGTTTCTAGTAGCCCCTTTTAATTTTTAAATTTATTTTATTTTATATTTATATTTTGTTATTTTATGTTTATATATATATATATATATATATATATATATATATATATATATATATACATTCTATGAAAATTTAAATTGTCTACCTATTACGGATCATGAGCGAGAGCGAGAGAACGAGCACACAGTCCTCCTGATAGTAAGTGGAAGTTGTGCCTTATACACATCTACATTTATTTTCAATTAAGATACCGAATTGCAAATGTGTTATCATCCCTGAGGACTAAGACTAAGCATGCCTCGTTGCCAGTAAAAAAGGATCTTCGGTTATCTACACCCTCCCCACGGAACAGAGCAGCATTAAACCGTTAAGAGCGTGATACTTCCCGGCCGAGTCCCCCCATTCGTGATGCAACCTTACCACGTATACAAAGGTAAATTTTCCTTGCAACTGAAGACGCTTAACTCCAGAAATGGTCTTCTACTGGACTTAAGAAGAATAAGATAAAAAGTATCCATAAATGCATAAAGAAACAAAACTCTTGCTTTTCAGAGCACGTGCAAACGATTTGAGTGTGCGCCTTGGTTCGTCCTGGAAGACACGTGGCGGCGAAATGTACGACGTTAAAGAGTGCCATGTTCACCCGCGTTACAACAGCAAAACGAAGATTTGCGATGTCGGTCTGGTCCAGTTATACTCTCCACTGCGCTTCTCGGCCAAAATTCTTCCCATTCGGCTGGTAGCAAAGGAATCCAGACTTCCCGCTGACCAGCCAGCTGTTGTGTCTGGATGGGGAAGGCTAAGGGTATTATTTTTAATATAATAGAGTAACATAATATTTGCTATTAATAAAGTCACGTATCTAATAAATATTAAGAACCTATATTTTCTATAGAATAAGGGTAACAAACGAGCACACAGTTCACCTGATGGTAAGTGGATGCTGTGGCCTATAGACATCTTCATTTATCCTCGACTAAGAATCAAAACTTGATGCGTTGTCACCCCTGAGGACTAAGATGAAATGCCTCGTTTCCAGTAAAAAAAGGGTCTCTGGGTCTCTACACTCACCATACGAAACACAGCAGCATTAAGCTACTATTTTACGCTGGTATTCTGTGAAATCGTGATCCTTCCCCGGTCGAGCCGACGCGTTCGTGCTACAACCATCATATATCTGCAGCATGGCTCTACCCCGTATAAATATCTAAGACTATGTATAATAGAGTGATAGAAGATTTTGCTTAATACCAAGGAAGTTTCACGTTTTTTTTTTTTTCAAAACTGTTGATACAAACTGTATCTCGTTGTCCGAGACAATTCTCGTGGAAAATCCTTATCTAAGGGAGTATTTTTCAATAACTATTATAGCTGTTTTAGTAGTTTTCACTTACCTGATGAGTAATAGTGTTTTCTTCAAGTAGAACAAATTTTGATCCAGATTCATCATCAGGTACTAGACCAAAAGAAGCCAACACCTCATTTCGTTGGTTCTCTACTGAAATCTGTGGCATTCTTTCTGTCTTTTGATTTGAGATATTATATATTTGACACTCTTTACAATTCTTGAGGTACTAAACAAATTTTCTCATTGAAGTAAAATAATACTTGAGTCTCAAACGCATCTCAGGCGTTCTTCCACATCTTGGTGTGTGTGCATCATGTACTTCCTGAAGTATACTAGTCCTCATTGCAACGAAAATCCTACCTTACCTATACCTTATGACTATCCTTAATTTTAACCATAATACAGTATCAGCAAACAAAGCCATAACAAAGATAATCAATAAACAAAAAATAAACAGATTGTGAAACGAAGACAAGGTATAAACAATACTTAAAAATTATAGGCAAACTTTTTATCAATGCGCAGACCTATTTAAAAAAATATTTGATTTTTACATATAACTAGTGATCTGCCCCGGCTTTGCATGATTGCTATCTGGATTCTACAACAACGCCACTTACCGAGTCCAACTATGCCTATAACCTCCGCACAAGTGCAAGCAATAAGTTGACAAAGTTTTACCGCAATCTAATGAATATGGCAGTGCATAAAATACAAACAAATAAATATTCTTTTTTGTGTATTAGATGTGAATTATTAGTGAAATATGACATTTTAAAACTGCGTCGGAAAGACAGTAAACTGCATGGAGAACTACTGTAACTTTTGGCAGAAAATATTGTTGCAATAAATTGCGCGATGAATGATAACCCAGATGATGAACTTTTGATCAGAGGTATCGGTAACTATAATTAAAAAAACATTTCGCGGACTAAAGTCTCTGCCACAGCGCTCTAGGCTCTAAGATACATGTGCACACCAGTGTACAGGATCACGTGGGAAAGATCGTCTTCGGATCTGCTGTAACTGTAAGCGGAAAACAAAAAGAAAACTATTCCTACCTAATTATAAAATAAATATGTTCTTTTTACTAGGAAGGGGGGCCTAGTGCTACGTATCTTCAGTCTTCCACTGTAAAAACCATTGCTATGAAGCTCTGCCGAAGATCGGGGCTTGACAGAAGGGCTATTGATCCCGCTTCCATGTTTTGCGCTGGATCTTTCAGTCAACCTGCACCTGATGCTTGTCAGGTATAAAGAATAATTTTACTTTTTAGGGTTCCGTAGTCAATTAGGAACCCTTATATATATATATATATATATATATATATATATATATATATATATATATATATATATATATATATATATATATATATATATATAGGTGATATATATATATATATAGGTGATATATATTCACCATATCTGTCTGTCCGTCTGTCCGTCCTCGCTTAATCTCTGTGACCGTTAGCACTAGAAAGCTGAAATTTGGTACCAATATGTGTATCAATCACGCCGACAAAGTGGTAAAATAAAAATTGGAAAAAAATGTTTCATTAGGGTAGCCGCCCTATATGTAAAGTGGGAAGTGATTTTTTTTAATTTCAACCCTAACGTGTGATATATTGTTGGAAAGGTATTTAAAAATGAATAGGGCTTTACTAAAATCATTTTTTGATAATGTCAATAATTTCGGAAATAATCTCCAAAAGTAAAAAACAATGTGTTCCCCTCCCCCCCCTCTAACTTTTGAACCATAAGTTTAGAAAATATGAAAAAAATCTGAAAAGTAGAACTTTATAAGGACTTTCTAGGAAAATCATTTTGAACTTGGATGGAAACAACAGTTCCCACTACCGAGAGCAGTTGCAGGAGCGCGGAGCGCTGCTGGAGCGCGAACATAATGGATACCCACCTTTAAACTCATAAGTGGGAACACTTATTGTGACGGACGGGAAAGTACGGAACCCTACACTGAGCGTGGCCCGACACGCTCTTCGCTGGTTTTTATTATATACTTAAGTTTTTTACAGCATAAATGAACTTAAACATGTCTAATTTATTTTGAACCAATTTTTAACATAAGTATAGCAAATTTGCCTTAATCTCGTTGGTCCATTGGTTTTTGTCAAGAAATTCTCGCCTCTCGCTCGAACTCAGGAAGTTAGCAGTGTTTCACCTCGTGCCTCAAAAAACACGTAATGCCGTTGGTCCTACGCCTGCACTCCCTCCGGTGGTGTCAGATTGGGATTGATCTCTAAGGGGGTTTTGAAGGTATTAAAGAATGCACCCGTGTCACGGTCACGGCAACTAGTCTCAACGGCTTTAATCTGGTCTGGAGGACATTATTTATTATAGCAGCGTTGCAGCCGAATGATTGGGCACAGCAAGTACTTTGTGAATGTGCTCTTATAGGTTACAGCATAAAATAGTAGCACAGTGCTGCTGTGTATCGTACTGTGAGTGACGATAACTAGAGATCGTATTTCTAGTAACAAGGTTTTCCATCTCAGTTCTCAGGGATTTTAGTATGATCGCTTCTGAAGTCGGGGCTTAGTTCTTCAATACGCTATGCCTTAGCAACGACTTCTGAAGCTATTATGTAAAAAATATTTTATAGTTTTTAGTTGTGTTAAGCGGCCTTTTACTTGTAATTTTTTACTTAAATGTTTTAATTAATACACATTTGCAACTTACTTTTCAGGGTGATAGCGGAGGTCCATTAGTACAAGATGGCGTACTTATAGGCGTGGTGTCTTGGGGACTGGGCTGCGCACGTGGAAACTTCCCTGGGGTCTACACGAGACTATCGAGTCCTATCATTTGGGATTGGATTCAGATTCTAATTATAAGGAATTCGAATAAAAATGCGTGATGTGTCCGATTTGTTGAGAATTTTATTATTTGTAATTTTTTATCACGATGAATGAATAAAAAATCATTCTTTCTTGCTCCGGAAAGCGAGATTAAACCTGTAGTTATTATTTGTGAGCTTATAAAGGTTTAAGTTAGCACGTGGAAAGGTATAGAAACTTCTTAAAGCTTCTGTTTAAAGGACAACCTATAAGTAGCGCATTCTATTCTTTCGTGAAAAATGCCAATACACACCCGCCTCTAGGGTCTGAAACTGGTTATTTCGGACTGGCAATGACTTAAAAGCAAGTGGTTTCCTCCCAGATATACTTCTGTGCATAAAGAGAGTCATGCCATCAAGATATTCTGCTTGACCTGAGTGACGGAAAAGGCTCTAGCGACCAATCCATCCAAAACCTCTGCATACTTACTGGTGACGGGATTTACATTACTAGGGTGATGATAGCTACCCTGCACTAAACAACCCAGTGTGTTGAGTATGGACAAACCTTCAAAAAATACATGCACAGGTCCTTGGAAAGACCTATTTAGACCTAGACAGTCTTCAAAAGGCTGTTGTTACATGAATTAACATATATTTGATAATAAACGTAAAAAGTACCCCCTAAAGTTATTATTTTTTTAATTTATTAAAATATTTATTATTTCACCTTTGTTATGACATAAATAAAAACATCAACACTCATGCCTGTCGCCCGGATGGGTAGGCAGACACTACGGACTTCCATTTGGCACCATCCTGACACCCTTTTCTCGCCTCGTCCACATCCATATACCTACACTTATATGCTCGTCGGTTAAAGATACTTTTAACTTGGCCCATTTTCAATATATTGCCAATTTACTCGATAAACTTTTGCCTAGGGCGTACCTCCCCGACTCTGCTGTTCACTTCCATAACATAAATTTGCTTTATCACTCTTTCCTCATTTTCACATTATCAAACCACCGAAGCATTCCTTTCTCACAACATCATCTTGCAAACCACACTCTTCTATAATCACACAATTTCGCACCCTGGCATTCAGATTCAGCCTTTATTATACATCTTATCATTATCTATTACTTAAGTCTTATACTTTATTTTACTTTTTCTTTATCTTATTGTTTATTATACTAGAACTAGTTAGAATATAGTTAGT
Source organism: Parnassius smintheus behrii (assembly GCA_036936625.1). NCBI lineage: Eukaryota > Metazoa > Arthropoda > Insecta > Lepidoptera > Papilionidae > Parnassius > Parnassius smintheus. The sequence continues at coordinate 5,874,476 of JAUPFT010000003.1, forward strand.
AATTATACGTATATTCTTTGGTGGCGGCTTACATAAGACACTTCTTAACAGAAACAGGATGGGCAGCAGCATTTTGCTATCTCCAACTTAAATCAAAGAAACAAACTTTTCAATTGTTAACTTCTATAATTTACTAAACTTATCGCAACAACTTAATAATAACGATTTGTGTACATCGTATAATAATTAAATCCACTTAAAAATACAACATTTTGAAATAACAAAAAATAACTCCTATATAAGCTTTTTTGGTTTAATGATTACTAGCAGGTATGTACCCTATAGCTGGGGTGAACATTTTTATTTTTGTATTATTTCTAAAACTTTGCCCCCACACTAAGAACTTCTTCTATATCGATACACAAATATTAAATATACTTTACACAATATATTATAATATAAACTTCCTCCTTGCAGGTATCGACCAGCCCGCTTCCGAACTTTCATAATTGCGCAAGAACTATTTCATGAAACTTAAAACAAAACATGTGTTTTGTTTTAAGTTTCGTGAAATAGTGATTCCACCGATGTTATCCACTCTGTCTCATCCCGTGAGTGTTGTTTTCACCCCAAACATGGCTAACTCTAACGATATTGCCCGGATGATCTTATGGCCTTCGATGACATTATTTTGGTATTTTAAGGTCCTCCAACGAAAGGTTACTCCATAATGACAATTAAAATTTCTAGAAGAAATAGTACTAATAAAAAACATACACTCGAATTGAGGACCTTATCCTTTTGGAAGTCTGTTAAAAACTGGGGGTTCCTCAATTAAACTAACACATTAAATCAAGCAAAATAATAGAAGCAATATTGTTCAAGTACAAGTTATAAACAATAATAGTTCTAGTAGAAAAATCAGAATCAGAATAATTTATTTGTCAAACATAGTCAGATTTAAAATGTCTTGCAAGGGTTAAAATTATTAGTACGCTATGTTTTATCTTAAGGACATACAAATATAATTATGTGTTCTTATATAAAATGGAATAAAAATTAATGAAATTGGAATACTAATTAAGATTCTACATTGATAAAATTAAATAGATGACAATAACAAAAATAATATAATTAGTCAATTAAAGACAATATTCTTTAACAATACTTTTTCACGCGCTGAGGATTCATTTTTATAATCAATGTGACAAATGAGCTCATAGTTCAGAAGATGGGCTTTTAAGGTTACCTTTATACACCCCATGACTAGACCCAAGCTTCCTTTCATTTATGAGAGACTTATGGAGCAAATAGTCCGCGAGGCTGCTCCATTGCCTGTTGGCAGACTCCAAATGTCTCCTTAATATTTTTATTCTCTTTCTACGTCTGAGGAATCCTCACGATGTCCTTCGCCGCCGAGTGCGTGGTAAAGCTATACCCCGTATACATCTGCAACGCACTATAAACTAAGAAGATCACAGATGCGCTACACGCCTGAGGACACGAGGAATCCTCACAATGTATGCCTTCACCACCGAGCACGTGGTAAACCAGGACTTAAAATTATAGCCCGTAGACATCTGTAACCAACTATAAACAAAGAAGATCACAGATGCACTACACCCCTGAGAACTAAGGTGAAGTGCCTCACAGCCTGAAATAATACTGACTTACAATCCAAACCAATACGTTGGTGATTGGCAACCAAGAAATACCAGATGGATAGTTAAAAGATGGTAGTAAATCCCCACACAACTAGTAAACAAAAAGGGTCCCCTTTTTGTCACCTACTAATTTAAGTACATATTAACAAGCTCGTTTAATTAACAAAAAAGGAAAAAATTCTTAAATACAATATGTACATTTTACACGAATTACACTATTACATCTAATTGTAAATAAAAATTGTTTATATGAACAATGGTATAGTTATAATTTACTTGAAATTTGTTTGACCTTCTTAAATATATATATATATATATATATATATATATATATATATACATATATATGACAAAATAATTATTGATCCATTTTTCAGGTTCTTACAGTTTCATTGCTTTGTTTTTTTTTATAAAAAGTTGTAACAAAATATAAACGATTCACATTTGGTATAAGAACTGATAATAAGAACCGCCTTGATAAAAAAACAGTACCAGAAACCAGAGTTCAAGAAAAATTTTAAACTCCCTATTATCAATAATTTATGTAAAAGTAATCGTTTTCTTATACCACAATATAACCACATTTGCTGTATAAAAATTATCATTATTTTGTGGGTATATTTTATTCCTTTCTCGTTATAATTATAGGGGTATTTATATAGTTTTCTGATGTAGTTGGGAATAATAAATATAAAAAAGAAAATGATAAATACAAATAAATAAAGAACAAATACAAAAAAATAAATAAAAAATACATCAATAAAAAAAACAACGCCGGATGCGTAAGAGCTCAGTAGAGGAGACCAAACGGCCAGGTTACAAGAAAAAGGAAAGAAACCGGCGGATGATGCGGGTGATATCAAAGAGCACCGCCTTCTACATTTGAGCGGTCCATCACGGAGTCCAAGTCACCTCAGATAAACCGACAGGCTGACCGGGTTTAGGCGGTCACATTGACTGACATCGACTGCGGGAATAACTTAGGTCGACAGATCACGTTCTCGTCAGTCAGGTCCAAATATTTTAATCGCTTATCTGTTTCGGCTTTCACGAGTTTCTCGTCATACGGGATGGTAATGACGACCAAAAATATTTTTGACAATACCTGGTCAAGTCAAGTCCTGTTTGTGTTCGGTCCCAATAAAGCCCGACGCGGTAATTTTCGAGTACGATATATGTATATACTGCATGACCTTTTATACCGTGTGGAAAAAAAATGTGATACATGTGAACGGAGTAGAAGCCTGTGGTCTGATATTTTACCAAAAATAAAATCAAAAATGTTCAATTAAACGTTTGAATTTTTTTGAACAATTACTTTGCCGTTACCCTTGATGTGTGAACCTGCGAAGTGACAAGGTCAAAGATGCCTACTGAAATTATTGTTTGTTACTGTTCGTAAAGTTGGGTGGATATAATTTGAATCTCAATAGATTTTAATTAATTAATTTATGTAATTCCCAATTTGTTGCTTTTATTTTTGTAAAATATCAATGCTATAGGCTTCTACTCCGATCACATGTTATACCCTTTTTTTTCCAGACGGTAAAAAAGGATTCATCACCAACTACCACCATATATATATATATATATATATATATATATATATATATGGTGATGAATCCCTAGATGATAAAGCATATTATGTCTTAACATAACAAAAGCCTACTCACTCTCGCCTTGAAGACGCTTACATTACAATTGGACGAAAATTCAGACGCCGACAGATTATTTCACTTATTTTCTGTATGAATTACGAGAGTCGAAACAAACCGTTTGATTCGGATGCGTTAGCTATTGACAACAGATGGTTGAAGAGACCTGTCGACCGGTGGTCCAATAAAGGAAACGGGAGGGAAGAATTAAGGCATTATAATTTCTGCGCAAAAGAAATAAAAAATGAATAATAAATGGAGTGACTATTTTTTTTCTTTATTTTCTATTATCATAATTAATTTTACTAAACAAATATTTATAAGATATTTAGGTGTTAGAGCCAAGGTGCAACACTAGTGTGTCAACTGAACCTGGATGGAACACGTTTGAACAAAATACCAGGATGAAATTGTCCCATGTTGGTGCGACAATTTGCTACTCACAGATCTCACGTTTATGTTTTTTTACATATAGAACAAGGGTGACAAACGAGCACGCAGTCCTAATAGTAAGTGAATACTGTGACCCATAGACATCTACATTTGTCCTCGATTAAGAATGAAAATTCAGATGCGCTGATTAAAAAGGAATGCCTTGTTTCCATTTAAAAGGATGAAAATTTTTACACATACCATACGAAACACATGAGCATTAAGCAACAATTTTACGCTGGTATTTTGTGAGGGCGTGGCCCTAACCCGATCGAGCTGACTCATACATGCTACAACCATAACATAGCTGCAGCGCAGCTCTACCGCGTTAAAAAGGTTTATGTGAGACTTGTAACATAAAAGAATGTCCCAACTTGCTCAAAAGATGACTATTAAGGGGTTTGTGATTGTGTAGGTGATGGCTAATCACACATCACTGATTTCGTAAATATATATAAATGCATATTTTACGAGGTAGAGAGATGCTGGAGTTATATTAGTAGTATAGTTGTAGCACGAATGGGTCGGCTCGACCGGGGAAGGACCACGCTCTCACAGAAAACCAGCGTAATATACTACAGCTTAATGCTGCTGTGTTTCGTATGGTGAGTGTAGAGAACCTTTTTACTGGAAACGAGGCATTCCATCTTAGTCCTTACGGGTGACAACGCATCTGCATTTTGATTCGTAATCGAGGATAGATGTTGATGTCTTTGGTCCACAGCAACCACTTACCATCAGGTGGAATGTGTGCTCGTTTGTCATCCAATCCTATAAAAAAATTGTTTTGGCTAATTATGCTCTGAGTAGCTTATTGCTATTTCAACTTTGCTAACCCTATCGGGGATTACCGGCGTAACATCACTATCACGTAAATAATCGGACGCAATGTCTAATGTCGTCTATGTCCTAACGTTGTTATCCAAAGGCTCTAGTTTGTATAAATGTTCCTACAATTTTTAAGCCTTCTACTTAATTATATTATGTCGAAATTAGTTTCGACATAATAAATAGGTTTGTTGACATATCTCGCACTGTACAAATTTCCTAAGATACGCTAAGTCTCCACGTTACATAGCAGTAAGCCCTTATAGTTCACGTTATCAAAATTACCTACACTTGTATAAATGTTCATTTGACGTCAAAACAGTCTCAACAGCATACACACAGTTACAAACAGGCCGGCGGTAAGCGCTCGGCCTTGCGATGCCTATCCTTTCTTTTGCTGCTGCGGTGGTCTTCTAAGTAAATGCAATGGATCTTTCCTATATCTAGCGAAAAGTTCTCGTTTGAATGTCTCGAAGTGCTTTCTGTTCTTTTCGTTTTGTTTCTCTCTCCACAGAGGGCGCGTTCGTCGAGCCTGAAGGCCCCAGTGGATGGTGAAAATTGGTGACAGAACGCGGAATTGGTACCCGATTAGGAACATCTCGTATACCTGTGAAATGGAGATATTAAATCGTTAATTTGCAGAAGAAAGTCATACGAGTAATTTATAACCTAAAGAGAATTTCTCGATAGAAAACCCAATAACTTTATATTGACCCGACCCAGGATTCGAACCCTGGACCTCATAATCAGCAATCACGTTAACGACCACTAGATCAACAAGTCAGTCAGTTATACTACAGGGGTGGTCCCATAAATTCTTAGAAAATAGGCAACCCCTAAGGGTGGTAAAATCGGGGTTTGAAGTTTTTATGTAACTATTTAAACAACATTTAGATTTTAATATTCCTTATAAAAGGCTGAAAGATGGTAGAATGGTATATATTATGTCAGAAGAGGGGCAAACGAGCATACGGCTCACCTGATGGTAAGTGATTACAGCCGCCCATGAACAGCTGCAACACCAGGGGAATTGCAGATGCATTGTCGGGCTTTTAAAAAGTAGAAGGCTCTTTTCTTGAAGGTCCCTAAGTCGTAAGTTGGTAAAAAGATCACTTCTGATAAGAAGTAAAAGTCAATTTTAAAGTTTAAAGTATATTCACATTCTAATGTCTTCTTCAGTTCTCAGCTTCAATTCCATATACTTAATATAATAAATAATTCCATATATCTTAACACCGACTTCCTAAATGTGGAACTATTTTATTCTTTTTAGTTGCTTAATTTTTTTTCCTAAAAATGTTTTTGAACTTGCCTGATTTACTGCCATGTGTCAAAGATATTGAAGACTAGTTGGTTTTTATAATATTAAACAATACATGATGGGTAATTATATAATAGGCAATGAGGGTTACGCTATTTTGCTATTTCTAAATGGTTTTTTTAATATTATTTTATAGAATTATGGCGACAAACGTTAAAGTTCGAGAACACAGTTCATCTGATGTACATCTATGTTGTGAATGAGTGAATGCTGTGGCCCAAAGAGATCTACATTTATCGTCGATAAAGAATCAAAATGCAGATGCGTTGTCACCCCTTGAGTACTTAGCTAGAATAGTTTGTTTCCAGTAAAAAGGGTCTCCATCTCCAGTGATCTACACTCCTACCAAGCGTGATACAGTAGCATTAAGTTGCTATTTTACGCTGGTGTTCTGTGAGAGCGTGGTCCTAATCCGGTCTAAACAACCCATTCCCACCACAACCATGGCATAGCTGCAGCATGGTTCTACCACGTTGAAAATAATAAATATAGATAAAAGAAATCGAAAACACTATACGCAGTAATTTTTTATTATTATTTCTAAAAGAGTCCTACCGAGTTTCTTGCTAATTCTTTCTAAAACATAGGTTTTTTTAGAGAAATCGGTTAAAGCATAAATGATGAATGTCATATAAGTTTTGTATACTTAACTGAATAAATAAAAATCAATTGCCGCATGTATGTAACATCATCGCTTTTTTATAGGATAGATTGACAAGCGAGCACACAGTCCATCTGATGGTAAGTGGTTGCTGTGGCCCATAGACATCTACATCTATTCTCGACCTTTTATTATTTTACATTAAGCTTAGACATCTACATCTATCCGCGATTACGAATCAAAATGCAGATGCGTTGTCACACGTGAGGACTAAGATGGAATGCCTCGTTTCCAGTAAAAAGGGTCTCCGGTTCTCTACACTCACCATACGAAACACAGCAGCATTAAGCTGCTATTTTACGCTGGTATTCTGTTAGAGCGTAGTCTTTCCCCGGTTGAGCCGACCCATTCGTGCTACAACTTTACTACTAATATAAATGCGCTGGACCGATTTGGATGAATTTTTTGTGTGTTTGAACGGGTATCTAGAAAGTTTATATTATATCGCAAGTTATTACAAGTAGACCCGGTAGATGGAGCTGTAGTTGAAATCCAGAAATCAGCGGCCCGAAGCCGTGGTGGTTCTCTATTATATAAAAAAATATTTTGGTCTCTTCTATCTATACAACAGCTTCTCGCTCTGGACAATAATATAAGTAATATACTGGTGACCTTTTCTAAAAAAAATAGAAAAAAATAGGCTGTAGCATGTGAACGGAGTAGAAGCCTATGGCACTGATATTTTTACAAAAATAAAAACAAAAATGTTGTATTAAATAAATAAATTTATTTATTATTATTAAAATCAATCGAAATTCGAATTATATCCACCCTACTACACGAACGGCAATAAAACATTAAATTTAATAGGCACCTTTGACCTTGTCACTTCGCAGAGTCACAGGTTCAAGGGCTAAGCGCAAAGTAATTGTTCAAAAAAAATTTCGAACGTTTAATTACTTTTTTAAATTTTTTGTAAAATATCAGTGCCATAGTTTTTTACTCCGTTCACATGTTACACTCTATTTTTTTTTTCAGAAGTTAAAAAAGGTCATCGAGTATATCTTTTGATCTTCATTATATTATTTAGTCAACTATGTTATATAATTACAAAAACAACATCATTCGATAAACTTTATTTAAAACTATTAAAAAAATCGCTATCTACACTAACAGAACACTGTAAGCTTCTGGGAGTGTTTATGTTCAGATGTATTTATATCACAGATTTGATTATTGTAAAATGGAACGTCGACTTTTCCAACAGAGTTTATATTTCTCCGGCCGTATTTATACTCCGGTGTTCTCTGTGACCCAATCTCTCAGCGCCGCTATATTGGTGAACACAGTGGGGGACAGCGGCAACGCGCATCCACGTGCGAAAGAGACCACGCCAAATACTGTTCCACGATACACAGCTGGGCCGCCGGAGTCACCCTAAAAATAGAACAGTCTTTAAATATTAACGAATGAATTTTAAAATGTCATAAGTTGCATAAAACTAAAAGTTTTTAAATAATAACAATTATAATTTTACAGACCGTATTTCGGTCACTACGCCCAGTCTCAAAGACTAGCCATCTATGTAGGACAAGATCATAGTTAACGAGTGCTTTCGCAAACTTAGATGCAGTGTGCACCTCAGTACTGAAGAGAAAACAGGAGCAGGATCAATGACAAGGCACGATGTTGAAACACCGCCAACTTCCTAACTCCAGGCTGCTAAATATTCCTTTTTTATAGCATAAGGGTGACAAACCAGCACACAGTTCACCTGATGGTAAGTGGATGCTGTGGCTCACAGATATCCTCATTTATACCCGATTAAGAATCAAAAAGCAGATGCGTTGTCAACCTTTAGGACTAAGACTAAATGCTTCGTTAAAAGGCTCTCCAGTTCTCTACACTCACCATACCAAACACAACAGCCTTAAGATGCTATTTTACGCCGGTATTCTATAAGAGCGTTGTCCTACCCAGACCGAGCCAAGCGATTCGTGTTACAGCTAATATGGCCGGAGCATGGCTGTACCACCTTCCTGACAGATTAAGCAAATAACAGCTTTTGGCTCGTCCTTAGCTTTGAACCTGGGACCATATGATCAACATGAACAACAACAACAAAATATATTTATTGATAATAAACAGGCAAATAAGAGATGAAAACAAATGAGAATGAAATGATCGCCATCAAGTTTATGCGTGGTAAAGCCACGTTGAAACTATATTATGGTTGTAGTTCGAATGAGACGAACAGGGAATGACCACGCACTCGAATAATTAAAAAAAAGTAAAGTTACAGCCTATATACGTCCCACATCTGGGCACAGGTCTCTTCTCTTTTCTAGGAATGTTTTAGGGCCATAAAGTGTCCGCCGCGCTACCCCAATGCGTGTTGTCGAACTTCATATGTCTTCGAAATATTTTTTTGAATTTCTCAGACATACTGGTTTTCTCACAGTGTTTTCCTTCACCGCCGATCACGTGGTAAATAGGCACTTAAAATTACAATTAACAATTTCATTGGTGCCGACGGAAATCGAACCCGGGCTACTCGCGTACTGTGAAATTTAGAGCGAGCGCTTAACACTTGAACTGCCATGGGTCCCCTGAGCTACCACGGCTCCTTACTCAAATAATACCAGCGTTAAATAGCAACTTAATGCTGCTGTGTTACGAATGATGAGTCTATGGAATCGGAAATCCCTTTTGCTGGTAACCAGCCATTCTATCTTCTTCCTCTGGGTGACAGCGCATTTTTCTTTTATTTAAAATTCTTAATCAACAATAGATGTCTATGGGCCACAGAATCCACTTACCATCGAGTGGACTATGTGCTCGTTAGTTACCATCTTTAAATATAAAAATAACGTATCACGTTGTTTGTCCGCGATGAACTCCGAAACTATTTCAGATTTTTTTAAATGTGTAATTGCTTGCTCCTGCTGAGAGATAAGACAGTTTTTATTGCAATAAATGATCATCAATTTTTTTTTATTGCAAGTTTAAGGATTTTTTATAAATCAATAAGTCGTCGCAAATGGCAGAGCAGTCTACGCAGCAGCAGAACGTCTACCAGCTATTTATTCTATAAAATAGTTATTTATAAAACATTGTATGTATGTATGTATGTATAGAAATCGTAAGAATGTATGATACGAAATAGTATAATCAAGTAGACTATTTTTACCAAAGTAACAAGACACTAAAGAAATGTCTATAGAGACGAAATAAAACGTTTTCTAATAATAGGTTGTTAACCTTTCTAGCTGGCGCTACTAAATATAGCTGTACTAGAATCTCGCTACATTGTACCGAGTGATTCAATTGATTTGCGTAATCCTACTGTCAAGTGCCAATGACGAACTGTTATAACTTCCGAGTTTATATGCAAGTCAAGGAAGTCAGTAACCACGTGATGGCGATGTAAGAATATCCACTACCCTAATATCATCTCGTGGGTGACGTGAAATGAACAGAGATGGGCAGCATCTTACTGATAACAACTCGACATAATGAAAAAAACTGCGGTGGCAACCCGCCTCCCAAGCGTGGTAACCATGAGGGAGGTCTATGTTCGGCAGTGGACTTTTTGATTGGTGACTTTAATGATGATAATTAATAAAGTAAAAGTATAAGGATATAGAAAAGTAAAAATTTTAAAATAGAATTGATAAATACAAAAAAGGATATTTGTAATTCTGTCATCATCGTCATTACAGCCCGTCAAAAATCTACTGCTGGACCTCGTCTTCCCCCAAGAATTGCTACAAAGCACCGACCACCTGCATCCATCAACTCACTGCAGCTCTTATCGGTTTGTCGTAATAATTTCTTTTGACCGGGGGTGGGAGAGCTCTACCCTTCATTTAAGTACAAAATTTTCTTTGTCTGTATATTTTTTTTGATCACACATGAATAGTTTACATCCAGATAAATGTGTATTTTGTATGCATATCAGTAGTAAACATTTTTTTTTACCTGGCATGATGACACTCCGCCTATAAGAAAATGTCCACCGCAGAACATGTTGTTAGTGAGAGCATCACCATAAGATAGGCGACACAACCAGTGGGGCACAACCGGCACTTTCGCTTCCATCATTATACGAGGAATCCGTCGACCGCGAGGCTGAAAGTTACAAAAACATATTACACATATTTTACACATATTTCGACCGACGAAAACATTTCTAGACTAGTAAAAACTGTGCTCAACCCCGAAAATAAGAGTGAAAAAATGTCCATTCTGGGACTAAGCAACTCAAGGATGTGTCGGTTCTGTTCCATAACAGAGAAAACGCCTCTACACATCCTAACTAAATACGAATTCTTAATGAGCAAACGTAACACTCATCTGGGAAACAATGTACAACCCTTAGAAGAAGTGAAATTGCTCACAGCTAAGCAACTCCTTCTATTATATAGTTCACTACACTATATAGTTCACTGCTAAGCCCTATGTCTTCAATACATAGGGCTTAGCAGTGAACTATAGCCATAGCAGGGATCACAATACATCTTTTAGGTCGCAGTGATACTGGTCCCTTTCTCTAGACCTGCATAGCTGCTCGCACAAAACTGCAGCCCATGGACAACTTCAGACAAAAAAGACACAGTTGCGTTGCAATTTCCCAACCCAAGATTCAGATTACTAGCTCTTTTTCTCTTCAAACTAAAGCTTGGCAGTAAACATTTGTAAGAGAGTGGAACCAAACGCTCCCCCCCCCCCCCCTGTACCCCTAGAAGGCCTCAGTCTCTAGGCTGTATTCGTCGGTTGCCTCTAGCGAATTTAGAATTCCAAGTCAAACAATACCTACTACCTACAGTTCAAAGTGGCCAGTTCAACTAAACGGAAATTTCATACCTAATCAATTCAATACCTAATATGATAAACGTTTATAGTACGAGAAGGTAATATGGTCATCCGGTTAATATAGTCGCTTTCTTATCTTATAAACTACAACCTTGTTTGCATAGATGGCCTTGTTATACGATAGCTTTTCATCAGCCAATCAAATAGTAAAGAGTCAAAACCAAAAGGCGCTGCTTTATCGACGAATTTTTGACAGTTGACATTGTATTAAATATATTTGGGTATGTTCCGAAATACAACACAGTACACTGTCGAATGCGAATGACGTCATAAATCGACGCCATATTGGTGATTCGTTGTATCGAATATGGTGGAATACGACGCGACGTCAATTAATGACGTCATTCGCATTCGACAGTGTACTGTGTTGTATTTCGGAACATACCCTTAGTCGATTTTAGTGTGGTGTAGTGTAGTTATTTTTTTAAGTTAAATTTTTGAAGTGTTCATAATAATTATTGCCAAAGCTTGCTTTTTTTCTTAATATATTAGTTATAGTATATGAATTTCTGATTTTGTCTCTGTCCTTCTCCTAGTTTTGGTTTAATACATAGGGTGGCAAAGCTTAAGGTAACCATATCACCCTCACATTAGTATAAGTATTAACTATTTTTATTTTAATTGCGATGAGTCAATGCTGGTGCTACTGCTCGCGATGCCGCCGGCACATCGCGTGCCATACGAAGTAATAGCTACTTAAAGTTCAACCCCTTAGATACATTTTTGCATGTATAGAGTGTGTATAAAAGCGTAGATATTTTCGTTTTACACGGGAGGATGTTGTATTTACAATTTAGTAAGATTATTATAAGTACTTTTATACTAATCTATGCCCCTAGACGGAAAGAAAACCCTGCGAATACGACCTAGCTTGCTCCATTTTCAAGTTAAAATGAAATATAGTTTAAATACTTACAGCAGTAAGACCCCAGCCTGTAACCGTCAACCGGACTAACGGCACAGGTTGCTGCGGCTGGGGCAATCTTATCGGTCGGATTGCAGCATTGAAATTAAGAGGTCTAGCAAGCCGCAAAGCTGCGATGTCGTTGTCGAACCGCGGCCTACCGTACTGAGGGTGAACGGTCACGTTAGATACAGCAACGATACGGCCACCGGAGTCGCGACGTGTGCTGCCCACTCGGAGACGAATATCAGAAGGAATTGTGCTGTGTATAAGAAACAGGTGAAAGAAATAAATTAAAACAGAAAACCTTCACACACGCTTGCACAGTGTTTAACCGTGGAAATGGTATACGGATTTTATACGTGGTAAAGCTACGCTATAAGGTTGTAGTACGAATGGGTCATCTCGTCTGCGGAAGGATCTCTCTCACAAAATACCTGCGTAATATAGCAACCTTATGCTGCCACTATGTATTGTACAATGTACAGTGAGTGTAAAAAACCCTAGACTTTTATAATATTTCATAAATTGGTACAACGTGTTAAGAAAATGGGATTAGCAATAAAAATAGGGATAGCAGCAATAAATACCAAAGACTGAAAATGAAGAAATGCATATCTACATTGAAATGAAATTACAGTTGGAGGGGGGGGGCTTAGTAATAGATGGGAGAAGTCGATCGATACAGGCAGGACTGGACGTGTGAAGAGCTATAATGATGATGAATAATGCAAATTAGAGCTATGATGGTCCTAGATCATAATCATGAATTTATCATATTACCCTCGGTTCTTAATACATCTGCAAGATTTTGGATTGTTTAGTTTAGTATTTGAAAACTGAACTAAAAATACTCAATATTTTTTAATAATACAGGATAGTAGATAGGGGCGGCGCACTTTGTAGACATACTAGGCCGCTGAGGATCAGGTACACAAAATTAAAATATGATGCTAATTCCAAACCAGAAAAATAGTATTTTAAGAATTTTTATAAACAAAACAGCAAGTAAGAATTATTTCATTGTTAATTTTTTTATGGAATAAGGGTGACAAACGAGTACACAGTCCACCTATTTGTAAGCGAATGCTGTGGCCCATAGACATCCACATTTATCCTCGATTAAGAATCATAACGCAGATGCGTTGTCATCCCTGAGGACTAAGATGGAATGCCTCGTTTCCAGTAAAAAAGAGTACCCAGATCTCTACACTAACTATTACAGCAGCATTAAGCTGCTTTTTTACGCTGGTATTCTGTGAGAGCGTGGTCCTTCCCCGGTCGTGCTGACCCATTCGTGCTACAACCATAATATATGCAGCGTGGCTCTACCACATTCGTATACATAGCTTTATTATGGATATTGGGTTATTCTTTTCCTAAGAAACAAGTCTTAAGGGGTGCATTTCAAATCTTGCCAGGGACGCCCATAACCCTGGCTGCAACGCTGCATACATACATAAAGTTCAAACTAACAAAAGTATGTTAAAGTGACTTACTTTAAAACGCAATGCGCTGCTGTGAGCACATAATCGCGGCTTATAATGAATCCTCCGCAGAAGGAATTTCTATTGATCACCATAGACACTTGATGCGGGTGTCTTGTCACTGAACTAGGTCTGCCGCCAATTATTTGACCATTAAGTTCTGGACATGCTTCTGCTAATTCTATATCCTGTAGTTCCACATCGGTATTCGCATTTTGAACGTCTTCTGCACAACATTCTTCTTCCACAGCCTCTTGAAGTTCTAAAATATTATTAGCATAAAATTTACTTGAAGATGCAGCTTATTAAATAATTTTTAAACAAGCCTGTTGCAAACTAATATAAGAATATATACTTAATGAAATAGCGTACTACAAAATTACCTAGAGGAAAGGTAACAAAATATTTATTTTTTATATAAAGTATTATTTTCCTTAATAATACTGTATTTAAAAGCTTTCCAGCTTCTATAAATTTTTAAGAAATATTTTTGCTATATTGAAATGCGTATTCAGAGTCAGGGTTACAACAAAGTAAACTGTAACTAAATCATAGCGTTTAAATAAACAAACCACTGGTTAGAACTTACGTTTTCTTAAAATTCAATTTAGTCTTTATTTCTACGATCTTCGCAGTAACATTATGCTTTTTGTATATTTACAGCTCAAGGTACCTATTTGCTGAATCATTGGTTCGAAATTTATGTCTTGGTCATCAATTATGCATAACTCGTAAACATTCCGTTGTTCTCTTTGTATCTAACTCTTTTATTTATCTTGTAAATAAAACAGTGAAAAATGTATTCACCTTTCAATAAAAAAGTTGAAAACGAGTATTTTTCTTTTTAAATCAAAATAATAAAAAATGCAAACACTTCTATCTAGCTATCGAACTCAAAGTATGATTGCGAAATGTGAAACTTTTTTAAGATTTTTAATTGATAACTTGTTATCTTAAAAATTATACGAACAACAAATTAGAACATACATATAAAGTATATAATATTGATGAAAATTACAAAAAAGAAATACAATTTTAAAAACTATACATTTATAATTCTCTATTTCAAAAACTATACATTTATAATTTCTTCAATATATATGAAATAAAGAAATAGTTGTGGACCTCAAAAAGTCCTTTGGATACCAGTAGAAAAATATTTGAAAATGTACTTACCAACCGCGGATATTAGGCAAAGAAACAGCCAGACAGGTGTCCGAGCCATTGTTATCCTAGTGCAGGGTGCAGTTAACAATCAACTGGTGAACACTGACCGGTTGCAGCACAGCGGTAGTGGTGACGTCTTAATTGGAAACACTTGCTCAACCAAATTGACCGCAATCGGAAATTTTTCACGCTTTACGTCCACGGTCATGACCTTTGATTTGTAGTTCATTACAAGCACAAGCCTTTAAATTAAAGACCTTTAAAGATCAATTTGTTTTCGGGATTAGTTACGATTAACATATGACTACCAATGATAATTTGATAAAGCATACATGAAACATGGTTATGTAAATACATTTTACTACACTATTTAACTTTTATATTGATGACACATAATAGTGTGTATCTAATGCTGCACACGGACATTTACAACTCATATCAGTTATCGATTTCCATACTCAAGGTATTATCAAAAGCAAAGTGCGTTAAAATTGTTTTTTAAAAACAATTCGTTCGGAATCTCGTTTAGCAGTCTTTGAACTCAGTATTTTGTTTCATAAGAGTTTAATAAGCGCACTATCTGAACTGAAGAAATAATTCAACAGGAAAATGAAAGGTTATTTTGAATATAGAAAATTTACCGTGTTTTGACGACACGTGAATCAACTACACCTTATTAAACAGTGTGTATCGTAAAAGGCGTTAGAGGGAAACTAAAACAGGAGATGGGCAGAAACATCTTCTTGATAACAAATCAAACGAAAAACCCTTATTAGAGCCATGCTACAACTATATTAGTAGTATTGTTATAGTACGAATGGGCCGGCTCGACCGGGCAAGGACCACGCTCTCCAGAATAGAATTTTACGCTGGTATGGTTGTAATGGTATTGGTAAGGTAAAGGCTGTTTGTTATGGTTACTATAGAGAGTCGGAGACCTCTTTTACTGGAAACGAGGCATTCCATCTTAGTCCTCACGCGTGACAACACAAATGCATTTCGATTCGTAATCGAGGATAGATGTAAATGTCAATGGGCTACAGCAATCACTTACCATCAGGTGGAATGTGTGCTCGTTTCTTACTCTTATCCCATGCAGCAAATGCCTATGGCAAATGCCTATGGCAAATGCCTATGGCAAATGCCTATGGCAAATGCCTATGGCAAATGCCTATGGCAAATGCCTATGGCAAATAAGTAATGTTTTACTTTTTTGTATAGGATGAGGGTGACAAATGAGCACACCGTCCATCTGATAGTTGCTGTGGCCCATAGACATCTACATTTATCATCGGTAACGAATCTAAATGCAGGTACGTTGTCACCCGTGAAGACTGTGATGTAATGCCTCGTTTCCAGTATAAAGGGTCTTCGGTTCTTTACACTCACCATGCGTAACACATCAACGTTAATAATCTGCTATTTTACGCTGGTATTCTGTGAGAGCGTGGTCTTTCCCGGTCGAGCCGACCGATTCGTGCTACAACTATAGTACTTAATATAGCTGCAGCAAGGCACTACTACGTAGAATACAATCATAGCAGTTTAAGTTAGTTTAACTAAGCCTCTGGTACTATAAAACGCCTAAAACGTCGACAATTCATATAAATTCAAGCAAATGCGATAAAATCTGTAAAATTAGTTTTATTAAATAAAGCTATGCTTCAAGTTAAGCTTAAAAATGCATGTGGGAATGGTTCATGACAGTAATCGAGTGGCGGATTCGAACCCACGACCATCCAGTACAAAATTTCTCCGGATTGCCAACGAAAAATGGATTGCCATACTTTAATAAACCATTACACTTCACAACATATCTGATCTAATGACCAAACATTTGTTTTTTTATTCACAAACACTGACTAATTAAAATAATTCGAACCTAAGGCTCAATTTTTTTTATAATTTAACCTAATAACATGAAAGAAAATTGATAAAAAAATCTAATGTCAAAATTTTAATAAAAAATTAAAACAACCATCGCTTTGTAATGGATCGATGAGTCACCGACCTTCACCCGTTGCTGGACCGTGACGGTGTAAAACAAAAGCGAACAGCGATTTCCAAGGCGCTATTTGTCATACATTTTTGTATGGATACCTTCCTCTGCAATTACATGGAAAAGGTTGTGAGAAAGGCCGTACTTTAACTGGTGAAAGCCTCACAATGGCCACAATAAGCATATAAGAGTGTTCCGGGTTACGTTCAGCCTTCATCGGGTTGCTTGACTATTAGCACGTCCCGGGGACTGCACTTGCTACCCCCAAAACCCTCGCAGTGCTACCACGATTTCATTGGGCGATTACACTGGGCGGACTACATTTTATACCAGTCAATAAAAAAATAAGGAAATAAAAGGTGACAAGAATTAAAAAATCTACTAAAAATAACTAAAATATATTATATAATTAATATAAAATATATAATAGATGAATATACAAATTGATAACTGTTATTATATTTGTCACCAATATACCAAATTATCAAAATCATAAGTGAAATCCACAATATTTTTATGTATTTAATCAGTAGTATAGAGCCGTGGTAGCTCAGATGGTTAGCGCTCGCTGTAAATTTCACAATATGCGAGCAAACCGGGTTCGATCCCCGCCGGCACCAATGAAATTATTAATTGCAATTTTAAGTGCTGACTTACCACGTGCTCGACGGTGAAGGAAAACATCGTGAGGAAACCTGCATGTCTGAGAAATAAGAAAAAAATATATATTTCAAAGACATGTGAAAGTTGGCCAACACGCATTGGGGCAGCGCGGCGGACTATTCCTCGCCCTAAAACCCTCTCAAAAATGAGAGGAGGCCTGTGCCCAGCAGTGGGACGTGTATATAGACTGTAACCCTACTTGTTTTTCTTAATCAGTAGTATTAATTGAATAACGGTAATGAAGGATATTTAAGCTTAAGTCTTTGCTACCCTGTGCGAATTTAACAAGCTGAATCACAGGATAGTGACACCCGTTGGCTCTGAAGGTGACCATTGTGAGCTTTAATTTAGTATTCCAATATAACCCGTCTGCCTCCTCTAGCAGTACAGTGTGATTGTGTAACTCTGATGGAAATCGTAGCCACCTTGGCGTTTGTTTTTTTTAATTGTATTAAGGTATCAGAATCCATAGTAAGCGGATATATTTTAATCAGCTCGTAAATTTTTTATAAAATAAAATTTGAACGCCCCAGCGTTCAAATTTTATTTTATAAAAAACTAATACTCTGCCATTGTAGAGAAAGATTAATTGTCACGCTAGGCAGCCGGGTAGCCGATGACAGTACAAGTGGACAATACTACCTATAATTATTTTAAAATATAATAAACTAAACTAAAAATTACTTTTAATATACATCGGGTATAATTAAAAACAATTAAAACTTGTTGTATAACTTAATAATTAAAAATGTGAAGTGAACTAAGGATACTGGTTACCGAAATTCAAGACGATTCCCTCTAACGCTTATAAATTAAACGGGGATTATGGCCAGCTGAAGTTTAATAATAACTTTTATAAGACATTAAATGCGATAACTGTGTCAATAACGACGTTTTACGAGAACGGTATTGTACAATTTCTAGAAAAGTCACCATTTCAGACGAGCTTATTTCCAACCATAACACTTTTTATTGGCTGGTAAACACGAAGCGTTTGATGTTTTCGACCTATTTTAAACGTTCTTATTATCCGGCAAAATTGCATATATATGAATTAGGGAAAAATATTTGCTCTAGATTTTCATTAGTCCATTAAATTAAATATGGACACGATAAATTAATATGTGCTACGTACTAGAATAGACTCCAGAAATCTCTAGAATATTCTGTGCGATAAGGTACTCTGTGCCTTCTTCCACGTGCCGCAGAAAATTTTCTCTGTCTGTTCTATAACGAATTAATTCAATGCATGTACATGGGCTTTGAGCGTCACAGAATAAAGACGATCGCATTACCAGACGTCTTGCATTATGTGATAGCGTAGTCTTTCCCCGGTCCACCGATAAAGCTGCAGCGCGGTTCTGCCACGTAAAAAAATCAATAACAGTATTTTGGAGGATTTTACAGAACATTAAATATGTTCTCTTTCTCTATTGAAAAATTATGGATGATTTTACTTAGTAATATTAAAATCTTTGGTAGGGCTACTTTCTGCCACGAATCCCTTTCAGTAGGCACCGCACTTTTGTACGATTAAAATTCATTTTATCTCCCGAAGCTCTCTTTTTCATCTTTGCAAATAAATAATAATCGCTTGGCTGTCATCGCTTCATGCGCCTTGTGCCCTGGCCCGTAGTCGCTTTTGTACGACAACACAAAAGACAAAATTGAGCAACAATTTTGATTGCCTTTTTCCCCTGACATTATCTTTAACCCTTTCAAATTTCTGGTATATTATCTCTCGTTATGAAAACATTTTTTTAACCAACTTGGCGACGCGTTTCTGCCGCCGGAGAAAAGTGGAAATATGATTTGAAATTTGTAATTTATACTGTTTAGTTAAGAATGGATAATGATAGTGTTATATAACTTTCAAATAACTTTGTCGGTACGATACGCGCGCCACTTACTGTAAATTAATTGCAATATACCTATAACCTTCGCGCAAGTGCATGCAAAAAGTTGACAAAGTTTTATCGCAAATTGATGAATGAAATGGCAGCGCATAAAATACGAACAAACATTAGTTTTCATATATTAGATAAAAAAATACTTATGTAATCCAAAGAAGTATGTGGTAATGATATTTCTTGCCGATAGATACACATTGGAATTCTTGGATGGTGATGTGCCCTTTTGAGCCGCTGAATAGAGTCTTGTTTACACTCAGGCTAACAATGATGCACCCAAATCTCATCCTCAGGAACAATTAGACCCAAAATCAATTTTTTGCTCTTGCCATAAAGGACCAAAATATCGCGTGAAGATGCGGTTAGTGATCGGTAATCATTCTCATTCATCGAGGACGATCATACAGAATATCAAAAATAACTTTATACCTTTTGATAATTCAATATTCTGTTTTAGCTTAACGTCGTAGAGTCGTGCTGCAGGTATATGAAGGTAGTAGCGTGGTTAAATCGGATGGACCGAGGAAAAACGACGCTCTTATAGAATACCAGCATAAAATAGCAGCTTCAAAAATTCTGTGTTTCTTATATTGCGTGTAGATAGTTCAAGACCCTTTTTAGTGGACCCTTTCTAGTTATATTTTTTTGAAATCCGGCTATATAACGGCGCTGATAACGCTCGATCGTAACTCAATCGTGTTTTTCGATTCGAGTTTGATCGGGAATAAGCTTTTAAAATCATTCAAAGCTACTTCACTTTGAATCGAAAACTGAATCGAATTCAAAACCAATTTTGTTGGTAAGGGTGAAGGCGCAAAACTCATTTTTCTTCAATGTTTCTCTTGTAATTCTCAATTTACGCAATGAATAAATATCTCATTCCTTTCAAAGCAAAGAAATAATTATTTGATTTAGTATACTATTAATGAGTGTCATACTTTTTTCATTCCACGAACTAATTTTCCTCCCAATTATTATATTATTTGCTTTTATTCGCATTTATTTCAATTGTTTTAAGGAATATTTGTATGATTTTTCCGGAATAATATAATTTTGATCTTTTTACAAATATTTGAGATTTATCCTAGGGCTACTATAAATTTAAAAAAAAAGTTGGCAGCGTATGTACTATAATAAATAAGGTTTTTCCCGCGCCACGACGGGCAGATCGTAATTGCTCACGCTTTAATTTATAGATCCGAAGCGGGTCCAAGCTATATTGAAATGCCATCGGATTAATGACTTTAATTTTGAATCTGTGACGTGGCATATATTCGATGCGGGGATCATAAATTTGAACTGATTTATATTTTTGGATATGTTTCCATTTTAATATTAAGAACTCGCAAAACGTGAAATACCTACTTTTGAGTACAAATGGTACATAAGCGATTGATAGCCATATTGAGGCGCTGTGCCAGACATCTCCCGTCTATGTATAAGTTCTCTTTTATTACTGTTGGCGACGCGAGATAAACATCTCACTAAATCTCTCATTGTTTCTTAAAATAAATGACGTAATAATTATTATTTTTATAAAGTTCTGAGAAATGTAAGGATATTTGTACAAACTTAGAGTAATGAATTACATAGCAATCGGTTATATCATACTAAATAATTTAAAAAAAATGTATAATGTTTTAAGCATTTGTAAGACGTTTCAGTAAAAGATAAGATAAAGGTAGTTTAATACTAAAATGAAATGTTGTTTATGTCCGACCGGCATAAGCATAAATATTAAAGGAATGGCAAGGCCTCCTATTTGGATCCCAAACGTCGTATAAAATTGAGTTTATCAACTAGTTTAGGCAATTAACAGAAAAGAAAAACGCAAGTCCGAACAGTTTTTTAAGAATATTAATTAAAATAATATTTTTAAAATAATATTTTTAAAATAATATTTGATTTGTTAATGTTTTGGATAGACTTTGTATTGTGATAAGATAATAAAGCGGTCTAGGTGCGACCCTTAAGGTCCACACGATTAACTTCCCAGTGGAAAGAATAAAAAATATCATATTTTAATATTTTATACAATTTTTCGTTCGTTACAAAAACAACTTGACTGATTTTTCTCAAAATTTAATGAGGTCTAAGTTACATAATTATGCGTTAACTGAAACCGCTCTCATGTCAATATCACTCTGTGTTGTCCCTCTCTCTCTCTCGAGATACACGAGGGAAAATTTAATCCGAACATACTTATATACTTATATATGTACATGTGCACACACGGACATCCTCTTAAAAACCATACTATTCGACTCTAAAGACCTTAAAACGTGGAGATGTGTTAAAATTTCCAATTTGCAAAATCGGACCCATTACAATAACTTTCCCCTGGGAAGTTAATAAATAATAATATTAAAGATTTACATAATTCTGCTCAAAAGTTTTGTGTAAATTCTTGTATTAAACTGTTGTATAAGATGTGTGAAATGATTAATGAAAATTGTTTTGTAAAGTTTATATTCGAAATTATAAGATTTATGACTGTAAGAAATTGCTTACAAAATAGTGTTATTTTATTTAAAATTTACGAATTCTTTCTATAATGTGAATGTTTTAATATTTTTATGTGTTTAATTTGTACTTCGTGTAAAATACAATTGTTTCGTAATGTTGTCGTGGGAAATAAAGTTATGGGACAATATACGGTAATGTGATAGTGAAAATTATCAACTCAATCGGGGGTTTTCGCGCGCGGTCTCCTTACGGTTTACCTCTGGGGGGTAGCTTAGTAAGCCCCTAATTTTCAGTTCGGTCGATAACCTGCATCTGCTTTACTGGAACCCGGACGGGATTCAACAAAGGATCCATGAACTCCGCACGGTCGCCCAGCAGCAGAACTTCCAGGTGATCTTGCTGGGTGAGACTAAAATAAGACCATCAACGCATCTTAAGCCGCCAAACTACACGATCTACAGGAGGGACGAGGTCAACCCTCAAGATAGAGAACCCTTACAGAGGGACAGCGATTTTGGTGAGGAGAGACATCGTCCACCAAAAACTGGACCTACCAGACTTCCAGAAGATGCGTTCAATCGGCATAAAAATGGAGGCGGCGGGCGACGAACTAAGTATTTTTGCAGCATACAGCCCACCAGGGACTGTATTGGACATCGTGCTCACTAGGAACGTCAACTACCCGGTAGTGGTAGAGGTGCTGTACGACCTAAATACACAGCACCTCCCGATTCTGATTACCCTTGGCACCAAGGCAGTGACTTCGCCGCCCAGAGCCGTTAAGACCAAGATCGACTGGAGGTTCTAACACCAACACCTGCAGGACAGACCTCCAGTCCACGCACCGATCCACTCAGCGGACGACGTAGAGGCCGCTGGAACCAGAATAACCACGAGCATCCGGGAGGCCCTCAACGCGGCCTCTACGATCGTCCCTCTCTCTGGTAGAAAGGAAGAGCTGCCGCTAAAGATACGCGTGCAGTTGAGACATAAAAGAGCGCTGAGAAAACTCCGGGCGCGAACCCGCTGCCCCAGAATAAAAATGAAGCTGAACACCTTAACGAACGAACTGTCGATTGCAATACAGGCCTTGGAGCGGCGCATTTGGAAGGCTGATGAACATCAAACATCGCTCTACACATTGAACCGGCAGTTAACGAAAACCCGACCACCTGACCAACAACGCGGGCGAACTACGTTATGATGCCAAGGGCAGAGTGGATATCCTATCTGAGCACTTCAAGGAGCAGTTTATGCCGAACCCAGCAAGTGCGGAGTTCATGGAAATCCACACCGGAAGGAGAGCCGCGTGCAGGAGTTCCTGTCGTCACCCGCGCCACCGCTTGCAGGAGACTGGTTTATCCCCCCCCCCCCTGAACTGCGGAGGTCAGCAACCCGCATGCAACCGAGGAAGCCGCCGGGCAAGATGGGATTACCAACGCTGCACTACAACAGCTGCCCAATAGAGTCCTTGTAGAGATAAGTCAACTCTACAATGGCATATTGCGGACATCCCACTTCCCGGAGGACTGGAAAAAAGGCAAAATCATCGTCTTGCCGAAACCCGGGAAGGACAGGCGTAGAGCTGCCAGCTACAGGCCGATCACGCTGCTACCGCATATAGCTAAACTGTTTGAAAGAATACTGCTCAGACGTCGCCGCCCGTACATCCAACTTCGGGCGGAGCAGCATCGATTCAGGAGGGACCACTCAACAGCAACACAGCTGACCAGAGTGCTGCACCTGCTTGCGGCCGAGCACAATCGCGGCCGCACGTCGGTGGACGTCTTTCTCGACATCGAGAAGGCGTTCGACAGGGTGTGACACCCAGGATTACTCTATAAACTAGAAGATCAGACCAGTGTCCGTCCTGCTATATTGCGGCTAGTGACGTCTTTCCTTGTAGACGAGCTTGAGATGGCGCTAGCTGTCACGGTAACATCGGGTCTGTGTTCAAAAAATCTTTAAAAATAAATATCGCTGTTTTTAAAACTATTAAGTTATAAATATTGTTGCCAAATTTATAAAGTATAAGTGAAAGTGTTATGCAGTGATAAATCTCACAAATAATTACATAAAACTCAAAATAAAATTTCAATAACATCCAGTCAGTAAACTACGTTTTTTACAATCAATAAAACTTTAAAAGAGAAAAATACTATAGTGTCAGTGAAGTAATTATAAGAAACCGTGTAACTACGACTTATTTAGTGCTAAAATATTAAGTGTTGTGAAAATTAGTGCAAAAATAATTTATCAATGAGTCACCATAACGAATTTGTTGGGTTCAAATTTCACACAAGCTGAACAAGATACTTATATTCGACCAATTGTCTACAGCGCGATTAGCTATTAATGTTTAGCGTTCTTGACGTGGTATGAAATTGTAGAAAGCGAGTTCGAATCCCATCCGTGCGAACTTTTAGTGTATTATTTTGTGTATTCTTTAGAACTTTTTTAGAACCAGCTCTTTTATAGAACTGTTAAAAAGATAAAAAACCAGACATGGATTTTGAAAATATTACTTTAAGAAAAAATAAAACAATAATTAATTCGCCAAATTCTTCATTTGAGTCAACAAATTCCGAATATCTTTCGAAAAGCCTACCACAATTGTCAACCGGTCTAAGTTACGAAGAATTTGAAAGACTCAACGAGGAAATTGAACGATTGAGAATGCAATTAAATACGACTAACAACGAAATAGATAACTTAACCATGGAAAACATCACTTTAAAGAAACAAACAGCTGAACAACAAAATACCATAAAAAAATTAAAAAATATTTGTAGTGTAACACCAAGTAGTACAAAAAAAAGTTCAACTATAAAAAAACAAAGCTGTAAGGTTAAAAATCTTAATATTATTGAGGGAAAGAAACTGGATATGACTTTCCCTGATCTTGAGACAAAATCTTGTGTAGGAAACACAACTGAATTAGCTACTTCCAATACCATAGGTAGCCTGTCATCACAAGTGCACAAACTTAATTTTAAAAAGTGCGATCAATACACAACAGATGGCGCTTTATTAAATCTGCATAAAGAAAACAAAGTAAACAGTAATCAACTTTCTAAACCTATTGAAAACAAGCCAAAATCCCAATTAATTATATTCGGAGGACAACAATTCACAGGGTTGGCTACACTACTTATACAATCAAGAAATAATACTCAGTACAAAAATTACCAGATATTTTCAACCACAAAACCATATGCCACTACGGAGGAAATTCTTAAACCTATTTATAAACTGGACGATTCGGAAGATAATTATCTAATAATATGTATAGGAGAAAATGATACTAACCCTAACAAAATAATAATAGAATTAGTAACAATGCTCAAATACTTTCAAAAAACTAAAATATTAGTATTCAATGTTTTACAGAACAGATATTTAAATGAAAATATGTTAAATAACAATTTAAAAATTATATGTAACAACTTTAAAAATTGCTCATTTATAAATACAGAATGGGACTATGCGTATAATAAATATTACTACTTATTAGATGTATGTAAAAAAATTAATTTTAAGATTGACTCAAACTATTATAAAAATAATTTTTTATGTGCCAAAAATATGTTATTATTTATGAAACAGGCTAAAACAGAATGCAAAATTATTCCAAAGAAGGGCACAATTCCTTTCTACTTTAAGTCCTGTAAAAATGTACATTCAGGTAATAACCGCCAGGAATTGAACTCTGCTACTGCCTCGTTGAACAAAAAGCAAACGATAAATACCGAAACTTATAAGAAGGGAACAATACCCTATTATTTTAAAAAATCAATACAGTGTTTAAATGAACAACCTGGCACACAGTTGCCTTTAGAAACAAATAAATATTTTCGTCCCTAAATTGGAATTAAATTTTAGAATATTTCACCAGAATATTGCCGGCGCTATAAATAAATCTGAGGAACTAACATTTGCAATCCGAGAGTTTTCACAAAAAGGTTCAAAGATAGATATGGTGTGTTTGACAGAAACTTTCCTTAAAAAAGGTACAGAAATGCTTTTTAAAATACCTGGTTACAAACTAGTTGCGTCTTATTCACGGGACAGTAAACGAGGAGGGGTATGTATAATGTTAAATAACAATTTGAAATATAAAAACGTTACTAATATTAATGATTTGACATGTAAATTTAATTTTGAATGTTGTGGCGTAGAAGTAAATAAGATCACGATTATCTGTTTATATAGAACTCCTAATAGCAATCCACAAATATTTCTTGAAAAGCTAAAACAGTTACTAGCAAGAATTACTAAAAAGCATAAAAAAATTATTCTTTGCGGTGACTGGAACTTGGACATCTTAAAACCAAATAAGAGTTGTGAGGAGTTACAAAGTATATTAAAAAATTTTAACATTGAGTTGCACATTAAAACACCAACAAGAAAATTGTCATGTCTAGATCAATTAGCAAGCAACAACAAGCAAGTTAAAGCCGAGGTACATCACCTCGCCTTATCTGATCACGAAACGGGACAAACACTTGCGCTCAAAACGAACAAATCGTATGAAATATGCAGTTGGTATGAGGATGTTAGAGATTATAGTAAAGAAAACATGGATAAGTTCTGTAGCTGCATATCGTCTCTAACTTTCTCAACTGTATACGAAAAAAATAACTTACAAGAGGCGTTTGTTGAATTTCATGATTTATTTAAACTTTTTTTTGATCTTTGCTTCCCAATACACACAATAAAAAGGGCAATTAAAAAAGGGAATCATAAATGGTTGACACAGGGCATTAGAAAATCATGTATAAGGAAAAGATATCTCTACCTTAGTCAACAATATGATAAAACAAAGGGAAAAATACTCAATAAAAAATATAAATCATATAGTTCCATACTTAAAAAGTGCATATATAAATCGAGACAGATACAAAGTAAGAAACATATCGACAATAATAAAAATAAATGTAAAGCCACATGGGCGGTAATTAATGAAAATATTGACGACCAAAATACGAAAACACAAATTGACAGAATAATAAAAAATAATAGAATATATGACGACCCAAAGAAAATAAGTGACATATTTAATCACTTTTATATAAACTTGATAAATAACAATAATTTTAAATATAATGTTGAGGAAATAAACAAAACTATCACTACTAATAATATCCATACAATATTTCTTAAACCTACTGATGCTATGGAAATATTTCGGATAATTAAAAGTCTTAATAATACGAACGCAGTAGGATTTGATAACATAACAACCACTGCAATTAAATTATCTGCATGATACATATGTCAACCGCTATGTTATTTGATTAATATGTCTTTTGAAGAAGGTACCTTCCCAAGTATATTGAAAAAATCAATCGTTAAGCCACTTTTTAAGAAAGGCGAAAAATACGAAATGAATAATTATAGGCCAGTCACGCGGATACCCATATTGTCTAAAATATTCGAGAAAATTATGCTGAGAAGGCTTCAAGAATTCACGACAAGTCATCGTTTACTTAAAGATGAGCAATTTGGATTTAAACAGAATAGTACAACCACGTTAGCATGTTTTAATTTGATTAAAATTGTCACCCAGGCCATAAATGATGGCCTTCCAGTTGCGGCAATCTTCCTGGACATGAGCAAGGCGTTCGATTTCGTGGACCATAAATTGCTCTTACACAAATTAGAAAAATATGGGATAAGAGGTAAAGCTAACGACTGGTTGAGAAATTATTTATGTGAGAGACAACAATGTGTGGAAATATCTAAAGTCAATAAAGACAAAAAAGTGTTTTACAGAAGCGAAAATCAGATAAATGACTTTGGCGTGCCACAAGGCAGTGTATTGGGACCATTCTTATTCCTCATGTATATTAATGATCTCCCTAATATCACTCGCCATAACACAATCTTGTTTGCTGATGACACAACCCTTATCGTGAAATGCGAAAATGCAGATACATATGAAACAGTGATAAATAAAGCAATCAAAAACATAATAAACTGGCTTTATTGTAATAATTTACAGATTAATATGGAAAAAACTAAAATGATCCAATTTCAAACATACCAGAGAAAACTATTAAATATTAATGTTAAATATAATGATAAGATCATCGAACAAGTAGCAAGTACTAAATTTCTGGGTATAATGTTGGATCAAAATTGCGACTGGAAAACACATGTCGATTACGTTTGTGACAAACTCGACAGATTTGTCTACGCAATAAGGAGATTACGAGTCACGGTATCAACTGATGCTGCTCTATGTGCATATCACGGATATGTTTCGTCAGTACTATCATATGGTCTTTTATTGTGGGGCAATTCAGTAGATATAATAAAAGTATTTAGAGTACAAAAAAAATGTGTGCGTGCAATCTGTGGAGCAGGGTATACGGATAGCTGTAAGCCCTTGTTTAAAAAGTACAATATCTTAACATTAACATGCTTGTACATTAAAGAAATATGCATATTTGTAAAACAGCATCCTGAACACTTTGAAAGGCAAATAGATGTAACTGAACGAAATGTAGCTCCTAGAAATAAACATAAATTATACTTACCTCAATGCAGGCTCAAATTGTATGAAAGGAACTCTTACGTAAATGCTATAAAGGTGTATAACAAAATACCCAACGACTTTAAAGAGTTACCTTTAACCACGTTTAAAAAAAAGTTAATACAATGGTTAAAAGAAAAATTTTTTTACGATCTAAACGAATTTATGTCTTTTAGTGGAAAATAAATCCGAAGGCAGTAATATTAATATATATCTAATAATTAATTAATTACAAACAAAATGAAAGTATGGACATTAACACTTAAGAACTACCATTAAACGATGTGACATTTTAATTGAATTCCCACTTGTAATTTTTTTTTGCATGTATACTAATTAAATATTTGCACACCATATAAAATGGTAGAATGTAAATGGGCCATTATTCATAATTTAAGATCATACTTTATTGTAAACATACATTCTGGCAAATAAATGAATTTGAATTTGAATTTTGAATTTGAATAGACAGGAGGTTCTACGTCTGTGTAGAGGACGCCGATTTCGCAATAAAACCCATAACAGCTGGTGTGCCACAGGGCAGCTGTCTGTCTCCAGTCCTGTACGCGGCTTACACCAATGACATCCCTACCCTGGCAGGGCATCTGCACGAATGGGAGGACGACGTCTAGCTGGCGCTTTACCTCGTCCAGAAGAGCCCACATCGCCACTTCCAGGATGCAACATCTGCTGGACCTGCTGCCACCATGGCTGGATGAGTGGAGGATGGCCGTCAAAGTTAGCAAGACGACCGCTCTGCTCACTGGCTGCTTAAGAAGACTTCCACCACCGCTAACCCTCAGAGACCAGGAGATCGCATATGAGAAGTCCGTGACCTACCTTGGATGCCGGATTGACAGGATGTTGCTCATGACTGCGCACGTCGACTTCGTCGTCCGCAAAGCTTGATGTGCGCGGGCGATTCTCCGTCCAGTCCTGGTATACAAGTTACCGACAAAGTCGAAGTTGACTGTATATAAAATGTACATAAGACCCTTGCTAACATACGCTGCTTCGGCCTGGTATGCGCTCCTGTGCGATCGACAGAAGCGGCGACTACAGGCCCAGCAGAATTTGTCATTACGAACTATAGTCGATACGGGTCGCTACGTCCGGAATGACGTCATTGCGGCCAACCTAATGATAGAAAGCCTAGAAGAACTACTACTTATCTCTGTGCTGGGACACCCCAGTGCCAACATCCACTTGACTGCATCCAGTGAAGAGCGGCTCAAATCATCGACGACAGAGTTCTTTCTAATCGGCTAGATTCATCTTACGTTCGTTTGTTGCATCAATTCACTTTTTTTATCACATTTACCACGGAGATTGCTCGAAGGAATCGTTTCGATTAATTCTTGCCACCAAATTCCACTAACGCACATCGGACGAAACTCACGGTACCATCCTCGCCATCTAATGCTTGGCAGTTCACCATGACTAAGCGATGCACTTTGAGAATTTGACTTCTTTATGGAATCATCTACCATCAGCAATTTTTTCGAACCGGTACAACTTAGGGGCCTTTAAAAACGTACTCCTTTTTATAAAAGGACAGCAACGGTGTTGCAGTTATATATAGGCGATGGTCGACACTTACAATCAATTTATTTAAAAAAAATTGTTAATACTCCATACCATATTAAGATTAACCTATAATTAAATATTAAAGAACTATGTATAACTGTACACTTACTAATTTATACACTAACTACGCTTATACGTTCAATAATTCGAATATGTCCGCCAACACGCATTGGGGCAACGCGGAGGATATTGAGGGAAGGGTTGTACCCAGCAGTGGGACGTATATAGGCTGTAACTGACTTTTTACTAATTCATAATATAATTGCGAAAAACTTAGTCACTTTTATTATCTGTTTCATTTTAACGCCTGTTGATTTCTTAAGGTTATGAGTTAGTCGGATTACATTATCCTGAGGAAAGGTCTTTTGCCACGAGAAAATACCAAATTCTCACGAAAAAATCTATTTGCTAAACCGCGAGTAGTAAGCTAATAAAATACAAGGGTCTAGTAAATATTTTTGTCGGCTGATCAGGCACAGGTAGAATGGACCAAGGGAGGGCGCATATTCATATATTTGTTAGCCTAGGACTCTAAATCAGGCTTCACTATTTTTTGTAAATATGCGGGAAAAATTTGCCGCACCAATAATTACGTCAACTCCAATTCTTACCCCACTACTTTATTAGTAGTAGGTATAAAAGACTAGAGACTAATTATCAGTTTTTCTTTTCTATAGCGTATAAGTTTGAGTTTAATCATTTTAAGCGTATGTTTCTAAGTAACCAAGAATTGTCCTACTCTTTTTACGAATTCACAAATATGTAGATCTAAGTTTTTGAGTTACATTGCCTACCTTATGTATAAAAATCATTAAAGTTTCCGTAATTAGGTCATTTATCATAAAAAATAAAAGGAAAAATTCGGACACAGCAACAATCCTTCGTCTGTTGGTATTGAAAGAATGGAATACGAGATGATGATCAGGTATGAGCTGCGGTTGTTCTTACTGCACTTTATTCGGTGAGGCTTGAGGCATATCGTGATAAAAATAGATCCGTAAAAATCTATTCTTCAAATTTCTTCCAGCCCCGATTTTCCATTAAAAATAATTTAAAACAATTTGACATAAAATTCCAAAGACCGCACAAACTAATTATAGAGCACAACTAAAAGTTGGCGATGCAAATCGTATATACTTTATTACGTGGTATATATTTATTACGAGCCACGCTGCTGCTATGTCATAGTTGTAGCACGAATAAGTCGGCTTGATAGCGGCAGGACTGTGGCAGGACCACGCTCTCACAGAATACCAGTGTAAAATAGAAGTGTTATGCTGCTGTGTTTCGTATGGTGAGTTTAAAGGACCGGATACCCTTACCGGAATTGAGGCATTCAATGTTAGTCCTCAGGGATGAAACGCCATCAGGTGGACTGTGTGCTCGCTGTCACCCAATGCTATATAAAAAAAAATAAAAATACATTATCTATATAACGGTACAATATCCAATATCTATATCGGGCGCCAGACACTTGACAGAACATCACTTAGTGATTTATGTACCCTTTAAGAACATGTAACATTGAAATCGAATTCATATAGGTATATTAATAACTCAAAATACCTGTACTAATATGGGTACACTGATTCGAATTGCGAACGAATAAAAAAATGCAATTATGTTATAATTGAATATAACAGACATATGTACCACGATTCTTCGTTGTAAGATGTACTCGCTGCAGAGAATCATAGATATTAACCAACAATATATCTTTTTAACTAAGCAAATCTATTATAAATCGCGTACTATCGTGTAGTACTGAGTACTGACTACCTTACATAGTTACAAAATCACGTAGATATCAACCTATACATAGATATTGAAATATAGATGTCAAAATGTGGTAAAGTAAAAAATTTACTTTCAATAAGGATTACTTGCAATCTATATTGAATAAAAAATTATTTTATTTTATTCTAATATCTCATATTCAAATGCAGTAATTAGATACGATTTAATACAGGGTAAAAGTGGTATTACCTACAACTAGTGATCTAATAATGTTCGGTGATAATCTGCACCCAAACAATATATTATTATGTCTTGAACTATTTACTTATGAATGCCGTTGTACTATATAGAACAAACCTAGATAGATCTGTACTGTTGCCAGCCAAACCACTTCTTGGCAACTTTCCACGCGACACGCTGCAATATCTAACGACGTCGGTAAATCTCACGCGTATTTTTTATCTGGCGTCATTACTTTTGTTACACTATCCGGTGTTTTTCCGCAGACAAGTTTTGTAAGCAAGCATTCAAAATTTTATTTCGTATCCGACTTAGCTAAATTCGATAAACAAATATTCAAGTCGACACTGAGGCTTTTAAGAGTGGGAAATAGGGTTACCAACTCTATTATATAATATACAGGCTGAAATTGAAACCATTGGCTTCCATTTAAACCAAGAATATGCCGAGATTACGAACTACGTTGGGACAAATATACGCATAAGGGTCAACGTACACCAAGAGCAGAGCAGAGCATTTTCGGAGAACACTAAAATATTAATTTTATGACTATTGACAGACAGTGCAAAATTATAGACACTTCCAAACGTGATACTCGACCATGCTCGAGCTTGCAGGATGCATGTTCGAGAGCGCGAGCGCGCTCGCACCGCCACCGCCCGCGCTCAGTATTGCCCTAGCGAAAAAACTGTTTGGACGTGTGTTTGGTTTATATAAACGCGTCACATAAGTCGGAATCATGGTCGAAGAAAAGTTGATAAGTTTGGTGCAGCGTTTTGAGTGTCTGTACAATATATCAAGTCCAACATATAGCGATCGTATGTTAAAAGCCAATGCTTGGGAAAGAATCTCCACGTTTTTTCTACCTATACTATTCTTCTAATTTTCTGACGTCTGATTTTATTAATATGTTCTTCATGTACACCAATCACCAAGTCTCAATCGATCATATTGAACACGTCTATCAACGTCGGATTTTGGCATCAAATTAGTCATGCACTTCTCCCTAGCAACCCAGAGCACTTTCAATGGATCTTGCTCACGGAAGCGCGCGGATGCCGCCTGCATGGTCGAGTAGTCAAAATTTTGCTCGAGCATGCGCGAGCATTTAGAAGTTCGGTCTGCGCTGACCCTTAAACTTCTCAGAGGATGCGAACAATACTTGCAAGAAATTACTTTTTTTAAATTATTATATATTATATATATATATATATATATATATATATATATATATATATATATATATATATATATATATATATATATGAAACTAACGTGGCGCCGTGACCCAAAATGAGTCTTGGGCTCCGATACTAAAAGACGCCATTTAGGCCTGTCTTGCGTCAAACCCTACCGGTCTCTAATCTGAGGTTCTCTTTAGTTAAGAATAAATACTTTTATAAGAATAAAATATAACTTCAAGAAGCTAAAAATATTAACATAACTTAAACATACATAAACACTCAAGCCTGTCACCCAGAGGGGTAGGCAGAGACTACAGACTTCCATTTGGCACGATCCTGACACACCTCTCTCGCCTCCTTCACATCCATACACCTACGCATGTATGCTCGTCGGTTAAGGGTACTCCTAATTTGGCCCGTTTTTAATAAATCGCCAATTTGATCGATACATTTTCCCCTAGGACGTCCCTTTCCGACTCTGCCATTCACTTCTGCAACATAAATTTTCTTTGTCAGTCTTTCCTCATCCATTCTTTCCACATGACCAAACCACCAAAGCATTCCTTTCTTAATCCTGGTCACAACATCATCTTGCAAACCACACTCTTCTCTTATTACACAATTTCTTACCCCGTCATTCAAATTCAGCCCTAACATACTCCTTAACGACCGCATTTCTACTGCGTTCATTCTACTCTCGTGCTTCTTCTGCCACACCCAACTTTAACTACCATACGTTAAAGTAGGGACCAACACAGCATTGTGAATTGCCATACGTGCCTTTTGCGACACATTTTGACTCTTCACAATAGAGTGTAGGGCCCCATTTACTCTATTTCCCGCATTCACTGGTCGTTCTATATCCTTATCATATCTCCCATCCCTGCTAAATACGCAGCCCAAATATACAAACTCGTCTACTTGCTCGATCAACTCCCCTTCTATTCTTATTTCACAAATCGTTTTACTTTCTTCTCTTTCAAAAACCATAACCTTCGTCTTACTTGCGTTCAGTTTCATACCCCTTTCTTTTAATGATCTGTTCATTAACGTAACCATCATTTGCAACTCGGCCGCCGACGACGCAAGGATAACTTGATCATCGGCGTACAAAAGGCATTTGATGGTTAACTCACCCATTCTTAATCCGCATTCTTCAACTTTCAAATTTTGCAAACAACTGTCCATAAATAGGTTGAACAGCCACGGGGAAGCCACACAGCCCTGTCTGACACCTTTATGGATGTCAAACCAGTCCGAGTAGACCCCGTTGATCCTAACACAAGCACTGGAGTCCCTATAAAGAGACTCCAATGCCTGTATCAAGCCTGCGCTCAACCCAAATGATTTCAGTGTTTGCCATAGCACATCCCTATCAACTCTGTCATACACTTTCGGTGTGATATTATTTTATTGTTTTAAGTTCTTTAAACTTGGCTTTTAATTTTTATTACTAAATATTAATTATTACTAAATAATTAATACTAATAATAATATTAGTTTCCCCTCTGAGCGGACCAGGGAATACGACAATCTCAATGTCATCTAAATAGTTTCATTAAAAACTTCTTTTTGCTAGCTTTAGGGGCGGAATTTCTTCTTCAAAATAATATGGAACAAACACAATTTACGAAGATATCGCGTAACATATATAAAAAGAAAGCACATACTGTATGTTTTTTTTTTGAGATTATGAATATAATTAAGAAAAAGGGGGATGATTTTTTCAAATGAAAGAAAAACATTGCTTTAATATTTTGCAAATCTAAATACTTTGAAAAGTTATTTTTTGTCTTTATTTCATTTCTAATGGCCCTCACATATTTTTTTTAAAGAAGACGGTCCAAAATTTTACTAAGTGTAGGCAGGCCTAGTTTTGTACTAGTAGGGAAATAAAATAAAATAAAATATTGGGATCACATTTTCATTTTTAGCCAATTATTTAGTTTGATTTATTCTCTTATTTTATTTTTAATGAAATGCCTGCATTTTTAGCCATTTTACGGTAAAGTGTACCTACTTAGACTAGGCCTGAAATGGACCGTCTTTTTGTGTGTTGTTTTGTATGTAAGTAATTATAAACTTTAATACGTATGTAATAAAGTATATAATTATATAATCTTACGATCACCACATGTCACTAATTGGAACTAAGGTGAACTTATTTTTACATAGACGGTCACACAGAGTCATCATCATTGAAAAGTTTCGTTTTATTAAAAGTTTTTTGATTTCTAGTGTACGTATAATAAAATGTCCCAGTGATATGTTCCTTTATATATATATATATATATATATATATATATATATATATATATATATATATATATATATATATATCTTTCGATTTCTTTTTTAAAACTCTTCTACTTTGAGGAATGTACGTAATTTTGTTTATCCTTTTTTATTCTAAAGTTACAGCCTTTATACGTCCCATTCCTGGGCACAGGCTTCCGCTCATTTCTGAGAGGGTTTTAGGCCAAGGAATTGTCCACTGGCTGTCCCAATGCGTGTTGGCGAACTTCACATGTCTTCAAAATATTTTGACGTGACAACGTCTTATAAATTGGTTTGCCGGGTGACACTTCAAAAAACTGCGTTACGCTCCGCTCACGTTATGCGCTCACAATGAGAGCGAGTGAGAGGCACGCGTCCCTTCCACTCGGGCATGGTTAGCCCGCCTAAGAGCGAGAGAGACAGACATAAAAAGTGTTATTTCATCCTTCTTCCTACTATACGAATGAATATTCACATTAAAATTATTTTACCACTCAAAGTCGTTGTCACGTAAAACTTTCGCCCGTATACCGACTTTACAGGCAACCAATTTTTTTTTTCTTATTTCTCAGACATGCAGGCCTCCTCATGATGTTTTCCTTCGAGCACGTGGTAAATCAGCACTTAAAATTGCAATTAACAATTTCATTGGTGCCGGCAGGGGTCGAACACGGTTTGCTCGCGTACTGTGAAATTTACAGCGAGCGCTAGCCATCTGAGCTACGACGGCTTGGTTTTGGCTAGTTTTGGCTGGCTCTAATTAATATAAAATACAACTAATTTCAGAAGTTTTAGTTTTAGTTTAAGAATTTAAAATGCTCATTATTAAGTGTCGTATAAACGTACTTACTGCATATCCTTTCTGTTATTCATAACATTTGGCAAGAACTTCGATTTGTCTGGACATCTTGTAATTAATACAAATTACGAGAAAACGACGGGCATCCATAACAGGTGTCGCATTACAGCAAGCTGTTACAGAAATATTTGGAGTCGTGCCGCGTTCATCCGCATCCGTACGAACGGCTATTTTCGTGATTTCGATGTTGCTTACGATTCCTCTCAAGTATTATTAACATTTATTGATGTAAACACTTTAATTATACACTAGCGTTCCCGCTCTGGCTTTGCCTGTGTATGATCTATTAACATGGTAGTATTTAGACTTAAGATAGTCAAAGACTATTCACTCAATTTATCGGATCGAATTTAGTCTAGATCGCTCCCGGCATTGCTCTTCATCTGTTTCTGAAGTTTTATCACAATCCAATCAACCATTCCGAAGACAGATAGGCAAACGGACAAAAATTATAATATTCACTTTATTTTTAATATAAGGCAGTTCTAATCTCGGTAATAACCGATAGATACCTTAATTTTGTTGATATGTACTTATAGGTAAAATTGTAGTTTCGTTGCCTCCTTGGCAGCTTGGTGGCCAGGCGCTATTCTTAAATTTGATCAGATGTGAGGCAACAAGAGTTCGATACTCCTTGGCATTATAAAACCGTTTCAAGTAATAATTTACACATGTTCGTGCCATATGTTCCTTCATTCCTCAGTGAATGAAAACGTCGGATCGAAATCTGTATATCCGTGTATTCGTTTTTTTTTATAGGATAGGGTGTCAAACGAACACGAAGTCACCTCTATCCTCGATTACGAATCAAAATGTAGATGATTCGTCATCCGTGAGGACTAAGATGAAATGCCTCGTTTCCAGTAAAAAGGGTCTCCGGTTCTCTACACTCACCATACGAAACTCAGCAGCATTAAGCTACTATTTGACGCTGGTATTCTGTGAGAGCGTGGTCCTTCCCCGGTCGAGCCGACCCATTCATGCTACAACTATACTATTAATATAAATGCGGCATGGCTCTACCACGTTAAAATTATTAAATTAAATAGTAAAAATTATTATATTAAATAGGATTAAATAGGCAATTAATAAACGCTTACTTGCGTACAACTTACTTGCATGCGTAAATGGGCGGGAACACGTGTCTTGGTCTAACATTGCTACTTTTTTATAGAAGAGACAAGCATGGGTCAGCTGGTGGTATGTGGTCAATGTCGCTCATGAACTTTTGTTTGTCTATAATGAGGTGACAAATGCGTACACAGTCCACTTGATGGTAAGTGATAGACATTTACCTTTATCTTCAAAATACAGATGCGTTGTTACCCCTGTGAACTAGAAGAGAATGCCTTTGCAACACCCAGAGCTATACGCTCTTTTCTTAAGGTCCATAAATTGTATCGATCCGGAAACACCATCGGCGACAGTAAATTCTATTATGTGGTCGCAAATGGCAGAAAATTCCGTATAGAACGCACGGTAGTGAACTGATTATTTATCTCACCGAATGTAAGTGTATCTTACAGTGATGTCAGATCCCGCAGATGCGGTTACGTGATTAATTTAGATCAAATAAATTAATTTGTGTATTGCATATTTATTTATTTAATACTAGTAACCTGCCTCGATTTATTGATATCGGTATTTAGATTTCAGATAGTCAAGGATCATTTATATCAGTAATTTTTCGTTTTTTTTTTTCAAAAAAAAAAGAAAAATTTTTTCGGCACTGCTCTATCTGTTCGTATAGTATCATTACAACCGTTCCAGCCATTCTAAAGATAAACCCGTACAGATAGACAAAATTTAAAAAAATGGTTATTTATGTCTTAATAAGGGTTACCACCCGTACAATAATATTTAGTAGCGTACTATATATCAGTCAATCTTAATATATATAAATTACGTGTCACGTTGTTTGTCCGCGATGGACTCCTACTACTTAACCGATTTTAATCAAATTTGCACACCGTGTGCAGTTTGGTCTAACTTGAGAGATAGGATAGTTTTTTTTTGCCCACGAGTGACCGATAATTTTTTTTTTTTTTTTGCGAATTTAAGGATTTTTTATACGAACTTTTCACAGGACAAAGGGCCGTCGAAAAGGGCGATATATATTATAGAAAAATAATATAATACAAAAAAAATTATATTTGTATCCCTAATTCAACTGTCGTACTTTTCTATATTAACTGTGATTAGAAGTCTGGAACAAGTAAGTTTTACGGAAACATTTTTTTCCGTCATTAATGTAAAATTGAAAGAAGAAAGAAATAGAGCATGTTGTATTATGTAATTTAATTAAAAAATAATAGTTAATTTATTTTATTATGAATCAAAATAGCTCAAACTCCTATAATTATTTTACAGGTATTAGATAATTAAGGTCAAAGCAAAGAGCAATAAAAAATTCTGGACCGATACGACCTGCGGACCTTCAAGAACAGAGTTACTCCTCTCTAAAGGGCCGGCAACGCACCTGCAATTCTCCTGGTGCTGCGGTTGATCATGGGCTGCAGTAGTCACTTAACATCAGGTGAGCCTCATGCTCGTTTCGCCCCCTCTTCTATTATATATATATATATATGACTGTGTACAATTATTCTCCAGAATTTCTCAAAAGTACTATATTTTAGCATCCTTATTGGAAAAGACTGTATTTGTTTAAAGAAGAGTTAGGTTATGGTGTTTCAAGTGGATACTAAAAAGCCCATTACAGTTTCTGTCTTTATGGTGTAGCACTCACTAGAGTGCCGCAATTTAAATACCTTGGCCACATAGTTAATGAAGATTTAGATGATGACGATGAAATAGAAAGAGGGCGAAGATCGTTGTCGGTCCGGTGCAACATACTGGCCCACAGGTTTGCACTTGTATAGTATAATATATTAGAGAAGTGAAAATTAGTCTTTTCAAGGCTTGTTGCCAATCACTCTTCCACACGTGCAACCTGTGGGTCAGATATACGCGGCGGACTTATAATATAATAATACATTTAGGGTGCTATTGGAGCTTCAACGATTCTGTAGTGCATCGGGGATGTTTGTTGAAGTGGCAACGGACAGCTTTAAATCTATTCCGCGAAAAAGAACAGCATCACTGATGAGCAGGCTTCGAGGGAGCACCAACAGCATTCTTAAAGTTATTGTGGAGAAACCAGACTGCCACTGTTGCGGGTCTGGTGTAGAGGAGAGTTAATTTAGTTACACTTAGTTAATGTTATTACTGACATACTTCAGTTTATTAATTACTTACTAAACCATATGGATCGAGGTCCGAAATAAATGATTCTGATCTGATCTGATAATAATAATAATTATTAATTAAGCAAGTTATTTCATTACTGGAGACTGCCACTTCAATTTCATTTATATGTATACAAGATTATAGCGTTTACAGCGCCTTAGAATATAGGAATTGCTTTCAAGGTTAAAATGTGTCAAGTTTTTCGTAATTTTGCATTTTATAAAGACTCCGCCCCCGATCTAAGTGTACGATACTGTTAAGCTGCGAAGTTTAAGTGGTTTTTAGGTAATTTGCAATTCAAATGAAGAGGCAGAGCAAAATGGGGATGCTGCGTGTAATCGCGAAATCTTCATTACTTCTTGCTGTTTTATTGTCGTCATTGACATGAAAATGTTTTTCACTTACAATATATTTGCATATCTTTAAGTGTTTTTTGTCCTGAAATTGACTTACGTTTTACTCTGGCGATACTGCGAACGCGATGCTTAGTTCCAGTTATAAAAAGAGGAGAATGATTAATAGAATCCTAATGATTTCTTATATTTACGCGAACACTACACATTTAAATAATACCAGTTTTTTCGGATTTTAACTTTTTAAATACCCGACGTTTCGTGGACTTTACATCACCCATGGTCACGGGTCACAACATCTCAGTCTCCCCCGTGACCATGTGTGTTGTAAAGTGCTTGAAACGTCGGGTATTTAAATAGTTAAATATACGCGATAAAATCCGAAAAACTGGTGTTATTTAAATAATAGAGTCCTCCTTGTTACAACTCGAAATCAATGTAAGAATATTCCCTACCCCATATCGTCCCCTGGGGGTCGTTACATGTAACAGAGGAATACAAACTTGGAGATGCACCGTCTTCCTAATAATAACTAAAAAAATAAACACTGGTTGCCAACCCTACCACGTGTCGCAACTATGGCATATCCGTTTTTTTTATAGGATAGGGTGACAAACGAGCACACAGTCCACCTGATGGTAAGTGGTTGCTGTGGCCCATAGACATCTACATCTATCCTTGATTACGTATCAAAATGCAGATGCGTTGTCACCCGTGAGGACTAAGATGGAATGCCTCGTTTCCAGTAAAAAGGGTCTCCGGTTCTCTACACTCACCATACGAAATACAGCAGCATTAAGCTACTATTTCACGCTGGTATTCTGTGAGAGTGTGGTCCTTCCCCGGTCGAGCCAACCCATTCGTGCTACAACTATACCACTAGTATAACTGCAGCATGGCTCTACCATGTATAACGTACGTTTATGAGGTAATCTACCGACTTCTTACCGCGTAGTGGTGGTTTCGGAATATCCACTGCCCCATATCCTCCAGTGGGTGCCGAGACAGGCGACAGAGGGAAACAAATCACGATACGTGGCAGCGTCTCCCTATAACGACTAAAAATAAAAAAACTGCGGTTGGCAACCCGCTTGCCAAGCGGTGAAAGTGATTGAATGTTT
Source organism: Parnassius smintheus behrii (assembly GCA_036936625.1). Taxonomy (NCBI): domain Eukaryota; kingdom Metazoa; phylum Arthropoda; class Insecta; order Lepidoptera; family Papilionidae; genus Parnassius; species Parnassius smintheus. Next base: position 5,915,530 of record JAUPFT010000003.1, read on the forward strand.
TCGGTGCATCTCTTAAGTTGCGCTCGACCCCAGCTTCTTAGCGGCGTGATCCCTTGGACGCTTCCTTTTCTGCCACATCTGGCTACGCTACATTATGGTTGTATGCAACTATGTTGGTTGTAGCAAGAATGAGTCTTCTCAACCGAGGAAGAACCACGCTCGTACAGAATACAAGCGTAAAATAGCAGCTTAATACTGCTGTGTTTCGTATGGTGAGTGTAGAGTTCCGGAAACCCTTTCTTACTGGAAACGAGGCATTCCATCTTTGTGCTCAGGAGTGAAAACGCATTTGCGTTTTGATTCTTAATCAAGGATAAATGCAGATGTCTATGGGCCACAGCATCCACTTACCATCAGGTGGACTGTGTGCTCGTTTATCACCCTATCCTATAAAAAGAAAATACACCAATCGGCGCATTCATAATGGAATATCCCAACTCCTCACAAAAGGTTCCACTTGCGTATAACGCCATTCATCATCCTCACTCGAGTTGATCTTCTCTTCCCGGTTGAGGCGTGCCAGCAATTATGGCAAACACCCCCCTAACAGGCAATCTATGTAGCAAGCTTATGTTCAGCAGTGGACTTTAACAGTATGTAACGGTAACGGGAGGTATTCTATGGGGAAACATGTACAGCAGCTATAAACCCACCACCACCCATGGTCCTACCCATTTGGTTATACGGACCGAACCTTGGGAGGAGCAATAAGTAATTGCTTGAATTTCTTTCGCACGTGCCCTTTCTTTACTCCCTACAAATTTCTGTCTTGTCTTTATTGGTGGACATGTTTCACCCCTATAATAGGAATTGTTTTATATTCCGTGCATGTCCGGCGGATCGACAAATACAAGAGCAGGTGTAAGCGCCATCTATCGAGTGCCACAAGAAATGTGATGTGATGTAATGGATTCCCGTGCCGGTACCGCGGGTGAAGTTAGACCAAATACAATTGCCGTCTTCCTTTACGCATTCAAAACAAGTTCATCTAGCGGTTGAAGATAATTCATCACTCCGAGTTATGGAAAGGTTAAAGCTGGAGGTTCCTCTGCGTGATATATTTCGAAATAAGGATATCAGATTAACCGACATAATCCAATGGATTAGTAAACTGAAGTAGCAATGGGCCCGCCATATAGCTCAAATACCCGAAAACCGATGGAAGAAAGGACAGCCTCGTACCGGTAGGTTAAGTGTAGGGCAATCCCTCCCCCCTCTTACTAGATGGAGTTACGGTATGGTAAGACAAGCATGTGTAGAACCGTGCTTTGTGGCATTCCTTAGGAGAGTCCTGTGTTTAGCAGTGGACTTATGAAAGGCTCTAATGATGATTATGATGACTCTACACTGGTATTCATTCGTACTGTAGCTTACATACAGTATAGTTCTTCAATATATAGTTTTTTTTAATGAACAAGAATAGAATAAGTTTAGTACGCTGTTACTCCAGAGGACTAAGATGCAATGCCTCTTTAACACCAATAGAGCAGCATGAAGCTGCTGTTTTACTAATCTTTCCCGTTTAAAATAGGATGGTTCGTACTGCAGCCATAATTTACCTAGCGTGCTAAAAGCTTTAACAATGGTTAAAGCTTTTATATTATTTACAGAAGTATTTTAAAAAAAGGAATAAAAGTATTTAGTAATAGTAATAGTAGGGCGGCCTCTCTGGAATGGATGGAACGACGATCTGGTAAGATATGAAGGAAGACAGTGGATGCGGGTAGCTCGGCTCTTTTAGGTTGACCTAGGTTCAGCAGTAGATTAAATAAAACCACTTATTTTTAATTCTCGACATTTCCGGTGCTTTGCAGCACCCATTTTCACATGAACTGAGGTGATTTGCATCCCGATGTAAAAGATAAACCGAAGTACCTTCATCTATTTAATTATTACTTTTGGTCCGATCTACGCAGAATAGACTTACTATGCACCATTGCGTTCTTCCTTTTTCTTTTCCTTCTTCTTTACCATGTAGTCTTGCAGTGGTATACGCTTGGGTATAGTTTTAACTTTAACAGTCGTCAAGGCCGACCTCGCTTCCAGACCTCCGCCGTAATGGCCCTCTTATGGATAATACCAAGGAGGAGGAGGAGGAGGAGTAATACCAAGGATACCAACTAATGCGCGATTCATGCAAAACGTGTAACCATTATGCCGAAAGACATACAATTGGCAAGCAGAATTCGTTGAAAGCGAGTTAATAAGCTGTATTTTCCTACCGATTGTGTTGTAAACTACGTTTAATTATAACATCAATCTTCAGTTTTTAATGTGAGGTCATCAGTAGGTGTCACCCTTAGTTCTTAAAAATATTTAAAAAATGAATGTGCACCACTTTGCAGTTAGAAGTCTGTAATCAGTTTGCCACGTTGTCCAACTTACTTTATACAGTAATCACACTCGTAGAGTGAGCAAGCATCTTTTCAATAACGATGTTAAACGCAATAAGTTATTTCTAAAATGCTATGGCAGTAATAAATATTTAATTAGCGCATCGGAATCTATTTGGCTTACCGCTGGGATATTTTTATCCACTACCTACTCATGCAGTCTATTCCGACGGTCAACATCATGCTCTAGATATTCACGAACGATGAAAAAATTAACTTTTATTAGTTTGCCATAAAATTTCTTGCGCTAAAGATAAAATAATTTATAGTACCTATAACTATTTTTCTATAAAGTATTTAGCTATTTAGGGCACCTGTCACTAATTTTTCTTTTTCTTACCACACCATAGGGTCGCTGGCAGAAAAGGTGGCATTAAATCTGCTTTTTGTTACATTTACCGTTAAAACAATATTTTTTTTTAAATTTATGAATAAATTATGTTTTTTTTAATTCGTTTTAAGGAGAATTTTTTTTCATTTTCTATATCTAGTAGATGAATAAGATACCTACATAAATTGCACGTTGAAATATATCCAGACCCCAAAAACTTATTTGTAGTTTATACGAATCCGCTCGTAATAAGTAGTTATGTTATGAGCGGATTCGAAGCCGGGTTTTGCAACACCACACCTAAACGTTTAACCACTGCATTACTGAGCCCTTAAATATTGTTATAATGTATAATGAATATAAAATGCTCATGACATCTCATCCATTTATGTCATCACCTGCAGTTGACTATGATATCCCTCCAGACCGAATTTCGGTTACGGTGTGGCTGCCTGTTTCATCGGAGACTAGGCAAATAAGCAAGTAAGGATTGTAGTCCACGAGCGTGTGCACAAATACAGGTCTACAATCTATTCCCTCACTCATAATCTGATTGGACGGCAAACCGATACGACAAGGGAGAGGTCAAAAGTAGGACCAACGCCTTTACGTGCTGTCCGAGGCATATACGTAAAACACTGTCAAGAAACCGGGTCGCTGGTCCGGAGTCAAGAAGTTTGCGGTGTTTCTGAGAATTTCTTAACAGAATAACAAAGTTATTGGCACGACCCGAAATCCCGGATTGAACCCAGGACCTCATGAAAAATAACGCCAGACAAACGTGACTATCAAAAGAACCACCAACGTTAAGAACTCGTAAGTAACGATAAAAGTACTTGTCATCAGATACTGTCACATACTGTTACTCATGTATTGCTACCCCAACACCAAATTCTCACCTCGCTGTGGGTTGACTAGTAGAAAATCTCTAATGGCATTAAATTCGTCCATTATATTATTTTGTAATAGAGAAAGCGATAAAAGTTAGTTAGTTAAAGTGTGTCTATATACGTCCCACTCCTGGGCACCGGCCTCCGCTCATTTCTGAGAGGGTTTTAGGGCAAGGCAGTGTCCACCACGCTGTCCCAATGTGTGTTGGCGAACTTCACATGTCTTTGAAATTATTTCTTAGCCATGCAGGTTTCCTCACGATGTTTTTGCTTCACCGTCGAGCACGTGGTAAATCAGCACTTAAAATTGCAAAACTGAACAATTTAATTGGTGCCGGTGAGGACCAAACCCAGTTTCTCGTCTACTATGACATTTAAAGTGAGCGCCTCTAACCATCTGAGCTATTACAGCAGAATGCCATAAAGAAAAAAGAAAAAATAAACTCTTTCTAGGTGATTCCCAATTTTAGCAGCGGAGTTTTCGTGGAGGTGATAGAGATGACGAACATGACGATGTTCAAAGCATGTGAATGTTACAAACAATATTTGTTCCACTTTTGGGCATAGACCTCTCATTTTTTTGAGAGTGTTATAGACCAATTAGTCCGCCGCATTGCATCAGTGTGAGTTGGGAGTCTTCACATATCATAAAAAAAATTATTCCTTGAACATATAAGTTTCCCTTACGATATTTTCCTTCGCCAACATGACCGTGGTAAATCAGCACAAAATTTCAATTAATAGTTTTATTAGTGCCAGCAGGTATCAAACCCGGAGTTTCTCACTTACTGTGAAATTTACAGCAACCGTTAACCCTTTCTAACAGCTACCTATGCTTATGTCTTCCTAATGAGTAGTAAATAATACCATGACATTGATGATAACAATTTGCTATGGTCCATAGACATCTACATTTATCTTCAGTTAAAAAACAAAATGCAGATGCGTTGTCACCCCTGAGGACTAAGATGGAATTTCTCGTTTCCAGCGAAAATGTTCTCGGGTTCTCCACACTCACCATACGAAACACAGCAGCATTAAGCTACTATTTTACGCTGGTATTCTGTGAGAGCATAGTCCTATAACCTGTTCGAGCCGACCCATTCCTGCTACAACCCTAATATAGCTGCACCGTGGCTCTACCATGTAAAAAGACATTGAAATACTAATTTTAAAAAAAAATCTCTTACACGACGTTGTTCTGTTTATCGTGAATACAGTAGATTACATACGAGTGTGTAATCGGTCGTGGATAGAAAAGGGGAGATCTCCCGCCGGGTAATGCTCCTTGTGATTGTTTGGAGCTATTTTTATATACTGTTTTACTTCGGAATTTTGATAGCGCGATTTAGGCGTCGATGTGTATCGCTTGTGGCGCGACGACACCGCCACCACAATTAAATTAAGAAGAACAAAAAGATGAGGCAAAGGTTAAAGCACTCATTACCTTCCTACGAATCTGTTTAGTCAGATACCACTGTCTAACCTATTCTGACTCTAAGCTGCAAGTATAGAGCTGTTATGCATTCCATCTTAGAATCCATGGGTGACAAAGGGAGTAGCTGTAGCCTTCTATAATAAAGTTGACTGCAGATATCCACTTACCATTTGTTGGGCTCTAAGTTAATTTGCCATTTCAGTTTTATAATAAAAAAGACAAGGGATGATGAATATTTATGTATTTGTTTTCAGCCACTTGATATTTTGTCCCTCAGTATCAGTTAACTCAGAATTCAACACCCGCTTTCGACTAGCTTACAACTACTTTCTTACCTTGAACAATTAAGCAACTTCAATACTTCTAGAATACGGATTAGTAAGCTGAAGTATGGCCATATAGAAACAGAAACTTTTTTAATCAATATAGATTATAAGAATACTTATTGAAAGTCACTTTTTTAATTTACCACACTTTCGGAGAAAAAAAATCACTGTCCTGGAAAGAACCAGCAAGAAACCCAGCGGGACTTTTAAAAAAAACACAGCTTACAGTCATGTATGTTACTATCAACAACACTCAATAAATTAGAAATAGCTTAGTAACGATTACCCTTCCCAGGAGTTATAATGATCCATAAATTCCTTAATATTATAACAACCCTTTTTGTACAAACTTAGTTTAATTTTTATTTTTTATATTTTACTAGCTAGAAGAACCGACAACCGATGAGGAAGAAAGGTTCTCGAGTGGCAACCTCGCACCGGTAAGCGAATTGTAGAGCGGACCTCCACTAGATGGAGTGATATGCAGGAAGTCAATGGATTCATATGGCTTAGGACCGTGATTTTTGGTGCTCCTTGGGGTGGCCTATGTTTAGCAGTGGACAACTCAAATATGTTAACAGTACTCCACTGGGCTGATGTACAAATAACTCAAAGTGACAGTGACACCATGAGACTTAACGACATCTTAAAAATGAGCATTGTTTGAGTATTTGGATCCCGTACGTAGGGTTGCCAGATGGTCAGGATTCGTCTGGATTCTCCCGACATTATAAATGATCTCGAGACTCCCGATAAAACTCAAAATCGACAGACAAACAGTTTTTCTTCACTTGACAACTGCCTTTGATTTAATAAAAGCTGAGTTAGTAATTAGAATGGACTTTGAATAAATTGTTTGAATTTTAAATCTATACCGAATACTTCTAGAGGTTCCAAATTTGTGAACGCAGTAAAGTCCAATGGCAAATACATGTGGCAACCTAAAAATTAAGTGTACTTAAATTAGTTGTGTCAACCATATTAAGTCTTTTTGTAGCCTATTAATTTAAGAAATTATCTTTTTATATTACATTTTTATATTTAATATTTATATTTATTACTGCAGATAGATTTAAATAATTTAGTTCTAGTTAATACCGATAACGGAATGAGCATGAATCCTGATAAATGCAAAGTAGTGCGATTCAGCAGAAAGAGACATTTACCAACCAGGCTCTATCATATCAATGATACGCCGCTAAGAGAGGTTAGCCACATTCGAGACCTAGGAGTCATCATTGACAGCAAACTACGCTTCAATATTCATATTGACAATATTATAAATAAGGCTCTTAGAATGTTGGGCTTTGTTCTTCGAAACTGTTAAGAATTTAGGAATCCCATGACAAAAATTACGGTATATAACTGCCTTATATGTAGTATGTTAGATTATGGCAGTACTGTGTGGAATCCGCACTACGGTACATAATATATCAAACGCTTAGAGAGTGTACAAAAGCGATTTTTATGGCATTTGTCTTGCGGTTGCAACTTAGCCAAGATCTCCCAAGCTACAACCATCGACTACTACATTTTCGCCTCAAATCACTCCGACGCCGTAGGGAACTACTTGACGTCATGTTTCTGTATAAGCTAATAAATGGAAATTTTGACACCTCTGATCTTTTATCTAGAGTAAATATTGCTGTACCTAGAAAGCCATACTGACTTAAGAAACCTCCTTTTAAAATTAATCCAGCCACGTCAAAGTCGGGTCAGTGTGCTCCATTAAACAGAGCGATGAGGAGTTACAATCTCATTCACAACTCCATTCAAACTGAAACTCCAGTGAAAGTGAAAAAGGATCTTCTCAGCTAGATATTTTTTCAAACTCCTTAATACAATTTAAAAATTTTGCAGCTCAAGTAATAACAGAATAATTCGATTATTATGTACGATAGGTAATTTTAAATTAAAATATGTGTGGGCTTTATTTTATTCTTACATTCAATTTTTAATTATGACTTATACTATAAATTTTTATTTTAATGACATTTCGACTTGTATAAATTTTAATTGATGTTTTTATCTTTATTAGTTTTTAAATAATATATTGTTCTTGACATATTTAAATGTAATGCACTGATAAAATTTTATTATTGTTTTTGTTAATAGTATAAGTTAATTAATTGTATAATAACTTCCTTATAATAATGCTTACATTTTAATATAAATAAATTAAATTGCTTCTCAACATAAGTTAATGTAGAGACTTTAAAAGAATGTTGTTTGCGCCTATAATTGAAGTAGCACTTTGTATGTTTTTTTTTCTTTTTTGTTTTTCTGATATTTTGCATGTAATACTGTGTACTTCGTTGGTGCACTAAACAATTAATAAATAAATAAATAAATTTCGCCCGACAACAACCTCAAAATCCGACATTTTCAAATTTTCTCCAGTTATTTTGGTCTTTCGATCTGGCATTCTCACCCGTACGTAATAACACATTATAAGAGTATCCTTATATTTTCTCTACTTGTTTGACCTTGGACTTCACTATCCAAAGTCATGGTCGAAAGAAATTTACATACTAAAAAGTTAAAAAATTTAACAAAACGTATGCTCAATGTAAGGCCACATATTTCTGAAGTAACAAATCCTATGTAACCGAAACCCACGGGTTTGACGTTTTTGCCAGTTATGTAATGTTCTTCAGCAATGAGGTCATTACATCACTCGGTCAGTGCTTGGATATTCGCCAACAGCCGTCCTGAATCATGTCATTGTTTACATGTATTTGTACACCTAACTTGTCTCGTTATTTATAAATATATTTTACTAATTATAAATCCTAAAAAATTTAAAATAAATAAATTTCAAATCCTTTCCATTCTTATTTTAAACACATTTTAGAATAAGAATGGAAATTAATCATTTTTTAATCAATATAGATAAAAAAATCTCATTAAATGTCATTTTTTACATTTACCACCGGTTCGGAAAAAACCAATGTCGTAGGAAGAACCAGCAATAAACACAGCGGGAATTTATATGTCTATATATGGTATATGTATATGTCGGTACCTGCGCCATTGCACGTGCACGTGAAGTGGCTAGTCGGAATTATTGTAATCAACACGTGCACCGCACACCTGCGCGTTGCACCTGCAGTGGGACTCGGATAGCTACTTGTCTCAATTGTATAAAACGGACGGAACGGCTGCCGTTAAGGTTGCGCCCTCCTTTCTGCCAAGGAGGGTCGCGTTCGTATACGGCTTAGAGATCTCCAGTCAGATCGTTAAGCCATTTCCTAAAAGGTGGTGTTTAGTGGGTAAAAGTCGCCACATAACCACGCAGCCGGCTGCGTGGTATGCTATGAGCATTCACCACCTCCCTCCCCCGCTTTCCGGAGGGTTGCCCATATTTGCTTCGGGCGCAAAAAAAAAAAAAAAAAAAATGCCGTTAAGGCAGTCTTGGCGCTGGCGTGGCACGGTGCACTTGTATCCCGCTACTAGTTATCCTAGACTATTCGGATAATTAATTCGTGGAAACGAATTAATTATTACTATCAGCTATAAAATTAGTCTCAGTACAATTTATAGTTGATTACCTGTGATCCGTGCTTTGTGATTGTAAATTAATTCTATTTAACTACCTTCCTACATATATAACCGATGATGAAAGAGAGAGAGAGAGAAAGGTCGTCTCAAGGGCACATAACGCTTTTACCTTACGTGATGATGTCTACCAGTTCACACTACGGTAATCCGCGTAAAACGACCTCATTCCAAAAACCCTGGCTTTCATGCTGGTACTCGCCAGGATTAAGATTTTTCCGAACCACTCATAAATGTAAAAAATTACTTTCAATTAGTATTTAAAATATTTATGTTCAATAAAATTACTCGCTTTTCTATTCTATAACTAGTTTTGAATGGAGTGAGTCATTAAAATGCCCAAAAATAGTCCTCAACGATCTTTCTTGATCTCACTTATATTATATTTTCATTCTCACCTGCGTGTTCCTAGTGAAGCCGTAGCCAAGGAAACGCTCGTCGTGCGCCGGTACCGTATCGGGCGCCACGTAGAACGGCTCGTAGAGAAGTTCAAAGTTGGTCACGTTGTGACTCACGTGCGTCTCCGTGCTCTCGTTACCGCCGCTCGCCTCCCATCTAACCGAACCGATAGTTAGTACACATGAGAGGAACATTGTTTAAAATACTCTTTTGTCTCATGTTATTTTGTCTTACGATACCTACGATAAGGTGTCTTAAGACAGAAGGAAACGGAAGCGGGAGATGGGCAGCAGCATCTCTCTGAAAACAATTTATAATAATAGAATTACCGCCTGCCAACCATGGGAACTTTGGTAAAATCCCTTTTATGAGACAATCAATTTTATACGTAGTAGAGCCATGCTGCAGTTATATTAGTAGTATAGTTGTAGCACGAATGGGCCGACTCGACCGGGAGGGTCCACGCTCTCACAGAATACCAGCGTAAAATAGTAGCTTAATGCTAGAAATGAGGCATTTCATCTTAGTCCTCACGGGTGACAATGCATCTGCATTGTGATTCGTAATCGAGAATAGATGTAGATGTCTATGGGCCATAGCGATCACTTAACATCAGGTGGACTGTGTGCTAGTTTGTCACGCTATCCAATAAAAAACAATCTATAGGGGAAGCATATGTTCAGCAGTGGACATTAGATTATTATATATTGTATATTATATAGGCTTACAGCCTAGAATGGATAGAAATAAATACAAAAAGTAACTAAGGCCTTCTTTGTCTTCATCGTTACTTATATCAGTCTTCTTGGTTAACGACTCATTAGCCTTTGATTCGTAATTGAGGAAAGATGTAAACTTCTATGGCCCACAGTATTCACTCACCATCAGGTGAACTCTGTGCTCGTATATTCTATAAAAAATATAACGTGTAAGCCGGACGTTAATTTACTTCTTGAAACCACATTAAATAGTAGATAAATTGAAAATGAATTGAATTCATAACGCTGCGTTGGGTGTGGCAAAAGAAGCATGAAAGTGGAATAAATGCTGTAGAAATGCGGTCTTTAAGGAGTATGCTAGGGCTGAGTCTGAATGACAGGGTGAGAAATTGTGTGTTAAGAGAAAAATGTGGTATGCAAAATGATGTTGTGACCAGGACTAAGAAAGGAATGATTCGGTAGTTTGGTCATGTAGAAAGATTGAATGAGGAAACAGTGACAAAGCAACGAAAGTTTGTCGACCGAATTGAAGATATTTTGAAAATGGACCACATTAGGTTTTTTTTTATGATTAACATGCTCGTCGGTTAAGTCGGCTACGTCGATACATGATGCGTAGGTATATGGATGTAAAGGAGGCGAGAGAGGTATGTCAGGATCGTGGCAGATGGAAGTCTGTAGTTTCTGCCTACCCCTCTGGGTGACCGGCGTGAGTGATTACGTATGTTATTATGTATAAATTAAAAATTAATAGTAAAGTTTACACTGAAAAACTCTTCCATAGTGGGTGTTAATTGTCCCAGGCAAGCGATTACTTTGTTCTTCGCCGCGTTATGAATATATTTTGATCTATTTAATTTTAATTGACTGTCTCATTGGTCTAGTGGCCGTAAATGCGACTTCTGATCAAGAAGTCAAAGGTTCTAATCTCGGGTCGCACCAACAAAAATCGGTTATTACGTTTTTCCGTCAAGGAATTCTAAGTAGCAGCCCGGTGTCAGGTGTTTCACTCCCGTGCTTCCGAAAGCAAGTAAAGCCGTTGGTCCTGATCTCTCTCCCTGATCGTGTCGGATTGCCGTCTACATTGGACTATGAGAGTGAGTGAATAGAGAGTGCACCTGTGCTTGCACAAACACTCTTGAGACTATAATCCTGTCCTGCGCAGATGGCTAATCTACATTGAGATTATTATATATCGATCAATGAAATTGACTCGTATATAATAGACAGCAAAAATTAAATCTATTGTCTTTCAAATATCGAAAAATCTTCAAAACTTTTGAGTTGAGCTTCTAACTTTAATCTATCTGTCAAAATATCTGTATAGTTTACCTTTACATAAAAAATATATTAAATATTAAATATATAAACTCTTATTAAAAGTATATACCTACTAGAAACAAAATTATAATCAAACCTAATATTTTAGTTTTTATAGAATAAAGGTGACAAAAGCGCACAAGTGCAAGTATTATATTGCCATGTAGTGGCGACATAAAAGATTCACTATCATCACATAATATCATCCCGTGGGTGTCGTAAGAGGTGACAGAGAGAAACTCAATAATAACTCATAATAAAAAATTGCGGTTTCCAAGCGGCCTGTTAAGTGCTACGTTTTGCAAATAATCCCCCAATGAGACAAGCTATCGAAGAGGCCTATATTATACAGTGGACTTTGATTGGGTTTGTCGTCATAATATTTTATTTTCTATGACAGATTCACAGAAAATTAGATATTATGACCACAGAGCAACACAGGCCATCGGCTTAAAGGAGGGAAGTAACCGCGTAGCGTAGCGTAGCGGCCTTTAAGCAAGCGTTTTTCCGCGTTTTCCCCTGCATTTTGTGTGTGCAGATTTAACAACTAGTCATTTTTGCGGGGGAAATCTGCGCACACTAAAGACATTTAGTTGTTAGTAATCTCTTTGACGCACACAAAAGCAATCGTCTCTCACTACGAAACTCACACATAATAATTAGAACATTATCCTACCAATTTCACACAAACATAGATACATTATAACACTATTGCAATCACGTGTCACTATCGTGACAGCTCTCTGACACGCTCAACTTATCTGAATATATGTATCTCTTTTTGAAGCAAAAAAACTGAGTAATTTGGCATTTTTGTAGGATGTCAATTCAGCCAAGCAACTAGATAGTGTGGTGAGCAGTGCGGTAGTAACTACGTATGTGGAATTATACTTTCACAGCCTACCAATTTCACACAAACATAGATACATTATAACACTATTGCAATCACGTGTCACTATCGTGACAGCTCTCTGACACGCTCAACTTATCTGAATATAAGTATCTCTTTTTGAAGCAAAAAAACTGAGTAATTTGGCATTTTTGTAGGATGTCAATTCAGCCAAGCAACTAGATAGTGTGGTGAGCAGTGCGGTAGTAACTACGTATGTGGAATTATACTTTCACAGAACAGAGGGAAACGCCTGCATGTGGCAATCCCTCTCAACCCCCCGGTAGCCCGTCTAGCTCTATAACTATGACGTTATGTTCCGAAACAAGCTTATAATTAGATATAATGATTTTTAATTAATAAAAAGGATTAAAATTACCTAGAGAAATTTGAAGCGTACTGGTTATATATGAACACTTTTCTATGAAATGGTATCGCCAACTTATTCCTAGATAGTCTCAACAGCTCAGATTTATTTGATGGAAATATTGCCACTCTTCTGTCGAGCTCGTATGTTGGCACTACATATGCACAAAAAGGACATTTTGGAGCTTTGGCAAGAAACTTATCCAGAGACTCCGCCATGCCTTTCGAAGGTACAATATCTATGTCTACTAGAAACACATATGGTGTGTGACAGTTCCTTCTAGCCAAATTTCTTAAATGATTCTGAGGATAAGGATGTCGAGCTCTCCAAGCTACCGTATCCGCTCGTCTTTCCCCCGGCGGTAATGGTTTCGCGTCACAATCCCTTGCCCAGTTTGGCACTGTTCCGTGTGTCCCAGGTCTTTCTACTGATGTGGCTGCATGTAGCGCCAATCTAGAGTATGTTTCGGGCTGACATCGAAACAGCCATGTCGCGAAGGCTCTTAAGAGTCTTAACTCGTCTCCAGCAACAAATACCGCTACAGATATCGGACCGGTCCAATGCGCTGCTATTCTTAGTAATTCATGTAGTCTCTCTATTGAGCTTTGTGTGGCCAAGCAAACATGTCTATTCGCTGATACTTCCGCATACATATCTCCCACGGTAGCGTAGTCAAACATTCTGTAAGAACGTGATGCATCCCACCGGCCAAGGCGAAGATCTAGTCTAGCTATGGGATCATCGTCAATTGCAGTATTTGCTGCTGTGTCCACACAAGGTTCGCAAGTCGGTGGTTCGGTTGGTGGTGAAGTGGTATGCACTGGACAGGACTGCGGATGCAATAACCAAATATTTGCAGCCGCGTTGTATAAAACTAACACAATGGCTGTGATGGTCACGATACTCCACTGACATCGCCAACGCCACTGTAAATTTTTACAAAAAAAATTTAGTAATCCTAACAAAGATATAACAATTAGAAATTTTAATAAAATGAACCTACGAGCTTATCTCTCCGTATCTTCGCCATGAGTCCTTGCACGTATACCTTTTGACATTAGATTCAACCTCAATCATCTACCTCTGCACGTCATTTTAAATTCAATTTACTGTTCGCAGTGTTCTATCTGAAAATTTAAACACAATGAATCCGTTAAATTCATTTTGTTTAACTGTTCTGGTAATAGTTAAATGATAATAAGGTTTTTTTATTTATAAAAATAATAAATAATATATAGTTGTTTTACTTTCAATTGCTTTTACACTCGATATTCGAGTTATAAATGGAGATCAAAAATTAGAGTAATATTCGAATACAAATTCCAACGCAACACAACAGAAACTCGCAATATAAAACTTGGGGGACCATGCGACTAACGAATGCAGTGTGCGTATTTTTGGCTTAATCACTTACATGGAGGAAACTTCGACTTCAAGAATGTACCACAAGGAAGACCAAATACTAGTAAGATAACGAGTTAAAAGTCGATGGAGACGGAAGCCGATCCTTATCAAATAACCAAGAAATTAGCGTCTTGGTTTGACGTTAGTTGCACCTTAATATTAAGTAACTTATACGAAATTGATATAATAAAAAAAAACTCAAGAAATGGATGTCTCATGAAATAACCAATGTGCATAGAAGAGTTTGTCTTGCTTCAATGAGTAAGTACAGAAATAAAAAGATGTCCATCGAAATGAGTAAATCTAACGAAGAAATTCCGAATTAACACGCAATAAGGTGATACTGTGTGTATGGTGGGATTGGATGTGCATCGTTTATTATGAGCTTTTACCGCCGGGCAAAACCATCGACTGTGATCTCTACTGTCAACTAATGAGACTCGAGCAGAAAGTTGAGAAATAATAAAAGGAGTGGTCTTTCATCATGATAACACCAGACCATGCACATCTTTGGCAACTAAGCATAATTAGGAGAGTTTGGTTGGGAAATGTTAATGAATCCACCATATATTCCTGACCTTGCACCCTGATATTCACCTGTTTCGGTCTCTTCAGAATTCTTTCGTTAATGTAAGGTTAACGTCAATAGAGGACTGTCAAAACTTTTTGTCGCATTTTAAGATCAAAAATCCCAAGATTTCTAGAGCAATGGGATTATGTCACTTCTACAAGATGGCAACAAGTTATCGGACAATTATCACATATAGTATATTATAATTTAATGTAATTAAATTTTTTTAAATATCTTGAATATGTATTAAAGTATGAAGAAACGTTTGCCCCGACCTTATATGTATATACTAAAGTATATAGCGTATAGTATCAAATATACTATAAAGTAAAATTGATGGATTTTTATTTTTTGTATCTTAAACCTTCTATCTTTAACTATTTTTTTCTATCACGCACATGGTTTTCGAGATAATGACAAAAACTGTGATAAAGCAGATTTTTCTATAATTGAATAATGTGCCTAAAGGTCACTATTACTACATAACATAGCTACACTTTTCTTGTTTACGTTCTACGCAAACGAAGTCGCAGGTAAAAGCTAGTTGAATATAACATAAAAATGATTTTTGAAAATAACTAATAACAACCGTTAATAATTTACATAGCAGTTACGATCGTTAACGCCCTTTTTAAAAATATTGTTAAAATTAGTCTTACCTATTATTTTATTTCCAAAATTACTTATCTTTAAACAACACCCAGAATGAAAATAATAAAATGCACTATCTACACTACTATTTCTAACAGATATATAATATTAATCAATCATACAAATGGGTATAACTACCAACACTTTATTGTGCTCGTCATCCTGCTGCTTTCAATATCACTCATTAATAATTAAAAACAACTGCATAGGAATTTTGGAGGTTATACAACAGAAGTGTTTTATAGAATTTCAATTGAAACATACGTGAAAACAATTAATATATACGTTAAACTTAAGGTTACATAATGTGTATGCTTGCTAGTTTTTTAACAATATTATTTAAAATAATTATTATTTAACAATATTATTATGTTATCCAACATTATCAATAAAAACAGATGGGTGTTGAAAGTGTACTTTCGTCACGCATGATCGTAACCCTGACATGCGCAATATAGCCCAGTCTCACATTTTCATTATGAAAATAGTAGGTACCTTAAATAAATTTTATGAAACTTAATGTAAAATATGTGACAAATAACGAAATAATTATTTTACCATGCAGGACCTAAACCCCAGATAATCAAAAAGGAGTAACCACAAGGGTGAAAGATGTTTAGTCAAAGTAAATGGATTTGTTAAAAAGCCTCAAACAGATCTCATGTACATCATTTCACTTTAATAAACTTATTACATAATATAATTTTAAAAAATTTAATAAACACAACCTTTTTTTTCTACGTAAAATGTGGATTCCGATTGGGATTCAAAACTAAGACTCTAGCGTAGTAGCCATGTGATTTAACTGCTAAGCAACTCGGTTTTCACAGTCAGCTAAAGATTATCGTTGACGATTTTGTTACCCCCTAATAAATTAACTGCGTAAATATGCATCCTTTTTACGTAAACTATTTTATATGTTATGTACATCTTTACAGTCAATGAAATATACTTACAGTTTGTTGTACAAAGTACTAGAAAATATTATGCGAGTGCATGTTCACTCAATTATTTTTTTATTTAACAAAGACTATTATGAAACGGTTAATAAATTTGTATGATTAAATATTTATGAATACCTACATACGTGGTTGATAATATGCCCTGGAAATGTGTAGTGGGTGAGTGTAGCAACAGCTGTTTCTAAAAAGTTTTGCCAATTAATTCTTTTTTTTACACAGAATAAGGGTTAGAAATGAACACACAGTCCACTTGATGGTAAATGGATACTGTGTTCCATCGACATCTGTCTTCGGTTAAGAGTTAAATTGTAGACCCCTGAGGACTAAGATAGATTGCTTCATTTCCAGTAAAAAGGTTTCCAATTCTATGCACTCAACACACGAAACATAGCATTAAGCTACTATTTTACGCTGGTATTTTCTAAGAGCGTAGTCCTTCCCCAGTTGAGTCGACCCATTGGTTCTACCACCACAATATAGCTGTAGCATGGCTCTACCATGTATAAAACAGTTTGTTGTAAAGTGTTACATCATTAACTACATCTACTATGCCATTATAATGTTCCGAACCTGTGGCAAAAGTACGAAAAATAATTTCAGTAAGTTGATATTATTTTTAATCTGTGATAAAGTTATTCTATTCTATTTTTTCCTTAAAGTAATAAATATCATACAATTGTATTCCATCTATCCATTTTTACAGAATCCATCCATTACCATATTTTGCCATAGTTGCCACGCTTGGCATGCTGGTTGGCAACAGCATTTATTTGGTTGCTATCATCAGAAAGATGCTGTTGCCCATCTTCTGTTTTAATTGTCTAGTGACGCCTCTTATGACAACCACCCCATGGGGTGGTTGTCATAAGAGTTATTACACGTCACGGTTATTTTCCTATTCATATGTTATTATTATTATTAGTATTCACATTATTGTCACGGTTATTTTCCTATTCATATGACATTTTCTGGAACTGATCGCAATGCCAGGAGTAAACGGAAAACTTGCCAATCTCACTTGCAGTAAGGTGTGTCCGGCACTTACTGTGTCATTAATGGACGAGGATCTACCGACCGACTAATGGCAGAAAATCTGTCTAAAGACGCATTAACAACTCAAAGCAAATCATTAACTCTGCACTCACCAGTCCTATCCCACGTTGTAAGCAGGGCAACAATTTCAAGTAATGTATGCCAGTGTTGAATCGTGCAGTAAATAATGGGTTCCTAAGTGTTCTGTAGCCCTACCTATAAGAAACTATAGTAAAACCCAGTTCAGCAGTCAGGTTAAGCAACAGAATAACTCATCCTTGGTCCTCACATTTTCACGCCCTTAATATTGTCGGCAATGTGCAAAATATTGCAATTTCACTTTTATATTTAATTTTTATTTATCTTAATAAAATATTGCATTTTGCCATAGGCAACATAGGATTTTTTTATAGAAGAGGGGGCAAACGAGCATGCGGCTCACCTGATGGTAAATGACTACCGCCGCCCATGAACCACCGCAACACCAGGGGAATTGCAGGTGCGTTGCCAGCCTTTTAGAAAGGGGTAAGCTCTTTTCTTGAAGTTCGTATCGGTCCGGAAAAGTCGCCGGTGGTAAACAATTTCACAGAGAAGTTCTACGAGGAAGAACACCCCTAGTAAAACGCACAGTGGTGAACCGCTAAGCATCCAGATTGTGAGGATGGTATCGTGAATTTTGACGCGATGTGGGTGTTCGTGAAATTTGGCGGCTGAAACTAATCCAATTCAACTAATAATAATAATTTAATTAATAGCAATTCTTCAGAACACTCCCCGTGGTAGATGAAAGACGCAAAGGGATGCAATATCCCTATGCAGCGCCGGTACATCGAGTCGATCAGAAAGAACTCGGTCATCAATGATTCGAACCGCTCTGCGCTGGATGCGGTCAAGTGGACGGAGCTGGCACTGGGGTGCTCCGGGCGAGAAATGAGAACAGTATTTCATGTGAGAACAAACTTGCGCTTTGTAAATTTGCAAGCGATGTGCCGGCATGACATACTTACATTATAAGTAACCACGAAACTGCACGCTATTCGATATGTTGACTCCGAGGATTTCGATGCCAGCTGAGGCAGCAAGGGTAGTGCCTCGAAACTGAAATACGACAAATGGGTTCTTTTTAGCGGTAAACACGCAAACTTATGTCTTCTGGGGATTGAATTGGACTAGATTTAGTCACCGCCAATCCGAAACGTTATTCAGCAAAGACTCGACTTTTGACACATTTCTGTACCGGTACTCAGTGCATAAGGCATCACCAGTGCGGTCGTCTGCTTAGCATAGGTATAAAATAAAAAAGAATAAAGTGTTTTTCGCTTGTAGTAATAATAGAGTTTTGGAGGCAACTTAATTGTCGACGGATTGTTCTACTGTAAATAATAATCATTATTTAAACGACATGTAAAAGTAATTAATATGTAAAAGTGATTTCATTTTGTGTAAGTATCTGCGTATGTGAACTATAAGGAAAATGAAGAAACAAGTGCTTCGATGTTGATATAAACCTAAGTTATTTTGATCGCTTAAGCACCTCATGAACTTGAGTGACTGTCGTCATCGACAGTCCGCGGGGTTGAGCTGTCCTCAAAAGCTCCGAAAACCTTCGCAATATTACGTATCAGTATATTATGAAGAAAAAACCTGTATAAAAACTAGATCTCGAATGAAAAAGACGTGGCTCAAAAGATAAGCAAGCAAGCTAAAATCTTAAATAATAAAATAAAAATAAGAATATTGTCATGTGTCGTGACTCGTGATGACAAGGAGTTTTGGCGGGAACTTGGCCGAAGACGGACTGTCGCTCCTGTTTTGTCGCTTGAATGATGGTTTGAAGTGGATTTTAATTCGTAAAAGTGATTTGATTTTGTGCATTAATTGTCTGTGCGTGTGAACTATTATAGAAAACGACGAAACAAGTGCTTTGATATGGATATAAACCTCAAGTTGTTTTGATCGCTTAGGCGCCTTATGAACTTGAGTGGCTGTCGTCATCAACTGTCCGCTGGGTTGAGCTGTCGTCAAAGTCTCCCAAGGACTTCGCAATGTGACGCATCAGCATATTGTGAAGAAAAGAAAAAACGCGCGGGAACCTTGAAACTGGACTGATAAATCTATATGAATTAAAACTTATAAAAATTATAATATAAAGACTTGGCTTTAGCCTTTGTGGTTTTTGAAAATATGAAGAATTAAAGAAAATGAGACTTGGCTTCGGCCTTTACACTTCAAAATTCTATATATTCAAATTAAAAAAAAGACAAGGCTGTATGGCTTAGTTCCTTTGCCTGATCTTTCGAGCGAATAATAAAACAACAACAACAATCGTGATGACAAATGACATTGTCAGATGTCAGTGTGTGGCAAATAGCACGTTTTATTATTTTCAAAAAATGAATTCATTTTAAAAGAGTAAAAAACAAAAAAAAAGTAGAACATCATAACTGAAAATAAAATAAAAATGTTTACAATACCAGACTGGGGAGAAGATATTCCCAAGACTAATGTTAACTTTGTAAAAGATCTTAAGAAAAAAAAGGTAAGTGATCACCATATTTTGCCAGTTGCCAGTCTCAGGTAACAATATATCTGCTGATTAGTAATTTTTGCATGCTTAGTGTCTATTAAAACTAGGTGCCTCTTGGTACCCAGACGGAACACCTTACCATACTTCAAACAGGAAAGCACCAGTAAACGCTGATTAACGGGATAAGTACATATTAATCATATAATAATCGCAGATATATCACAGATATTTCTGAATACTGTGCACATTATTTTCAGTTTTAAACAATCCGTTTGTCACTGAATATCTGAAATTTAAATTTCAGTATCAGGGTGATTCCTACAAACGCTGTCTCCATTCTGCTGAAAATTCTAATCTCCATGTCCCTCGCTGGCACACTAGCTTCTTGTATAAATCTTTTAGTTCTCATGCAGTAAGGTTGTGGAACAAATTACCGAGCAGTGTATGTGCAGCCACGAGCAAGGCATTGTTCAAAAGCTTGCTCTGGAATCTTTTTCTGGCATTGCAGGAGTAGTTTGTGGATAAACCTTTTTTTTTGTATCCTTAAATACTAACTGTTCACTTTTCCTGTTTAAATTTCAAATATTTTATAGGTGTTTGAATCAGAAACAGCTATATTTTTAAATATGTATGTACTATGTATGCATATTTACACAGTCAGTATTAAGCAAATATATGTGTGTATTTATATATATATTGTAATATCTGCTCGATTGCTTGCATAAAAAATATTGGTAGCTTACTTTGCCAGTAGGTCGAGACAGTGTTTCATGCTTTCGACCCACCATCAATAAAACTTGATTTATTACTTACTCGAGAAGAGCACTTCAAATATTTTAAATGTTATGCATAGCTATTAAAATAAGAAAAAAATTGCTTATGTTATTTATCAAAATATGATTACAATAATATTTTAGAAGTGTTGAAATCACAAGTACTAGCCATTTTAGTGACTCTTTGTAAAACATTAGGTTTTGTAAAAAAATAAGATCAATAAGTGTGTGATTATTCATTATATCCCTAAACTTAATGAAGTACCTGATATATTTATCCATATTATAAAACAATTTATACTTAAAAACATAGTAAAAATATTAAGTGAAGATTTCATGGATTGCGCAATGGATCACTATTTGTTAGTTACAATCTAGGCTGTTATTACATAAAAACTTGATTACGTAGACCAAAAATATAGCCACCATCGTATAGGGAATTTCATTTACTTTCATATAATTAAAAACAAATAAGTGGTTATCTATAAATTCATATCGTAATTTATAAATTAAAAGCATGCGGCGTATTTTCAGCCAATTCGCAATGCCTACTTAAATTGTTAAATCTGAAAATACATTTCACAACGCAATCAATTACACCTTTAATACAAGAAAACACTATTAAGACATTAATTTGGTATATAAATACTAGCAAAAATCAATTAAATTCAATACTCACGGCATATTTTATCACCTCGTTAAATCCACTCAAGTGTCACTTCACTCATCAAACTTTAACTAACAAAGTTTCCATATTTTTTGTCTGAGAGGTTGGTAATTTTGATCCAAATCTATGATTTATATATTTGTTTTTGGTTTTAATACATAATAATTAGACTCTGTGTGCTTAATATAAGGTCAAAATTCAAAAAAATCAAAATAAAAGAACTTCATCGCTTTGCAACCACAGTTGCATAGAACAAAGTAAAGGATTCTGTTTTTGCAACTGTGGTTGCAAGAAGCAAATAAGCGGTTATGTAATGTGTATGACTACTGACAGGTATTTTGACTCAGTTGCACTTTGCACCCACAATTAAGCATGAACGTTTTCAGTTTTTAGCTACAACGGTTACATAACCAATATTTAGTTTTCATATTGTTATTGAAAACCGTTTTCAGATATCGATATCAGTAGTAACGGTTTACTACTAAATGCGCAAACGACAACCGAAACTTAACCGCAAATTGTAGAACCAGTGCAATATTTGTTATTTATACGGTCGAAGCTTTTAGGGAAAGTCTTTGAAATTCTGATTTCTGATCCGTATCCTTTTTGTCTGACGAAAAGTGGTAGGGGTAAACGCTACGTACTATACTGGTTCATTCGGTCGATCATTCCATAGATAATGATCATTCAAATCGCGAACGCAGGCCATTACATACCATAAAGTATATAGTAATATAATAATAATTACAAGATTAGTTAAGTTAGTTACCAAGGTACATATATTTTTTTTAGAAAGAGTGAGCTCATTTCAGTAATACCGCCATCTACTACATTCTATAGGTAAAGTTACGTTATCGAACAAAAATTGATTGGCTCTCAAGGTGGTACGTAGAGTAGATGCTAGATGGCATAAACCCAAAAAAATTATATTCTCTTATTATTTTCTGAAAACGTAACGTCCATGCTAGGGTTTTCTCCTTTATCATGAAGACAGTTTACAAACATAAATCGTACAAGGCCAAACATCCTGACCCGGAACAGTTATTTGTAGGCCATACAAATACTTGTACCGTGTGGGATTCGAATCCGCGGTTTTATCGTTGTAATACAATTGCTTAGTAGCTGCACCATGGAGCCGTCAAATTTTATAATTTAGTTTATTGATTAAAACTACTTTTACGGATTTTATCGCGTTTAATTTTAATTATTTTTATTTTTAATTCCCGACGTTTCGGGTGCTTTCCAGCACCCATGGTCACGGGGGGACTGAGGTGACTGACGTCCCGATGTCATTGTTAAACCCAAAGTACCTTCAGCTTTTTTAATTATTGTTTATGGTCCGATCTATGCAAAATGAACTGACTATGTCCTGAGGTCTTGCAGTGGTATGCTTCTACCCAGCCTCCTTCTCTATTGAAATTAGGATGTTTTTTAATTTCAATAGCCTCACATATCATCCTTGGTAGAAATCGGTGTTCTTTCGCGAGGATTTGTGGTCTATCAAATCTGATGTAATGGTTGGGGCCATCTAGGATATGATCACAAACTGCAGACTTCCCAGAACGTTGATGCAGTTTATATTATATGTATGTTTATATTATTTATATAATATATAATAACAAAAATAATGGACAATCACCTAATTAACAAACTAAACTGATAATATCTCTTCTTAAGATCGAAGAAGATGATGCACTGTGACACATATGTATGTAATTTAATGTACATAAATGAATGATGTACACAATCTATGCTTTTTAAAAGTCATTGATGAATAATTGAAATGTTTACCTGTAATACAAAAGTTTCATTTCTGTAGTGTGTCTTCTCGACACACACTGTATTTAGTCTTTATTAGAAAGATGTTGCTTCCTATCTCCTCATCTGTTATCTTCTGTCGCCTTTTACGACAGCCACGGGATGATATGGGATACTGGATATTCTTACACTGTCACTACACGGTACAATAAGTTATATACAAATATATTATAAAATCTAAATTAACTTATACTATATTTTCGCTTTACACATAATTGTCTGAATTAAAACTTTTGTTCAAAATGCACACAAATATTGCAAATAAATGCACAAACGCAACATCAAAAATTAATAATATTGTAGATATTATTATCTTAGCGAATGACATGGTCCACCAAGGCCAAGTGCGATTTGAAAAAAATCAAATTCTAAACTTTCCATCCAAAACATAATAAAACATAAACATAAAGTTGCCTAAACCAAATATAATATGGTCATTTAAACTTGACAACTTTCACAACTACACAAACTTAAAAATTAGGCAATTTTAACCATTTAAAATTCGACCTTATTGCTTTAGGTAATTATATCCACTATGTCCATTTTGCACTCTGTGTGAAAACTACCAAAACATCGCAACGAAATCCATATTCGCTTCATCTCTTTCTATACGTATTTATGACACCGTCGCAAGAACAGTAAACAACGAATATCAACGAAGTTCATCAGTTAGTTTGGTGGACATTGTTAGCATATCGTCATTGTTCCAGTTTTCGTTTTACGTTTCGTAACTTTCATACGTTTTGGTTTTTTGATTTTGGTAGGATATGTGATAACGATTATATACTTAGGTGTATTGATATGATATGATATTTTGATAACATAATGTTATTAGTTATGTTTTGATATATCAGTCTCATGCCTACACACAATGTCTTCTCTGCTTAGCCTGGAGGTAGACTGGTAGAGAATGCCTTGTTGCATTGAGTCCGCCTTTTTGTACTTGGTGTGCAAATAACGCATAAATGAATAAATAAATAGATATTCATTTAAAAATAATAAGTCTTTATCTTTTACAACTTAGGAAATTATTTTATAAGCCTTACATATAATTGTAAAAATTAAATTTCTAGAAAAAGAACAAAAAAGGAGGACAAAGTGTCAAAGATACTAATTCAAATAGTATTAAGGTTAACAATCGACCAACAAAACATAAAAAAATTATTAATAATAATAATGAAACTAAACACACTACTGAAAGACCTATGGCCAATGGACATACAACAGAAAAATACAAAAACAACATTAGTAAAAAGAAGAACAAACCTGCAAAAAAGCGCAAACAACCAGGCCTTGATGTGGTAGCTGCAAAAAAGAAAAAAATGTCAGTATCTGAAGGAATAGATGTGCCAAATTTTGATGCAGATAAACCTGATGAAATGTTACTAAATGTAGGTAAGAAGAAACTAAATGATCAATTTAACAAAGATGACAGTGAAGAGTTACTATTTAGTACTCAAGAATCAACATATGAATTGAGCAATAAATTAAACAAAATTAACAATCATACCAATAAACTTCCAAACGGAAATGCAAATTCAAACAATACAGAAACAAAATCAAAATTCAATAAAAAGAAAGAATTAATAAAGACTCTACTAGAGAAGGAAAACCACAGAAATCACATTAGTGTTAGTGGAAATCAATTGAGGGAAAGAATGTTAGAGAGGTTAAAAGGTAATCAAAATTACATTTATTATTGCAAACAGTGGTGGCTTAGCAGACAAATTATTTGTACATGTAGGAGGGGAAGGGAAAGGTTGTGTTTTATAGAAATCACCTTCAAAGTACTGAATTTAAACTTTTAATTTCCTTATTCCATGTCTTGTCTAAGTACTACAACCAGTCTCTCACCATCATATTTTTCATACCGCAGCAACTGATACCATCCTCACCATCTGGATGCTTGGCGGGCCACCACTGCGTTTTACTAGGATTTTTCTTCCTCATACAACTTCTCTGTGGAATTGCTTACCACTGGCAAGTTTTCTGTACCGATACAACTTAGGAACCTTCAAGAAAAGAGCTTACTCCTTTCTAAAATGCCGGCAACGCACCTGCAATTCCCCTGGTGTTGCGGTTGTTCATAGGCAGTGGTAGTCACTTACCAACAGGTGAGCCGCATACTCATTTGCACCCTCTTTTATTAAAAAAAAACTGCAGTTTGTTAATATTTTGAGTTTTTATCACAAAGATGCTGCTGCCCATATGCTGTTACATTTCCCTCTGTCATCTCTTGCAACACCCACTGTATGTTATGAAGTAATGGGTTCGCTCCACAAATCAAATCACAATAAAAAATATTAAAACAACTTCATTTATTTACTTTAAGTAATAATAATAATAAAAACTTTATTAATACCGGGTGGCCCATAAGTCCCTTGAAATGTAAAAAAATAATTTAAAAAAAACTAATGACAATATGAAAAAGGTTTTTATTTTGTCATAATCCTTATAAAATGGAAATTATTTTTTGAAAATTACATCATCTAAATGTAATCCGTTACGATCGCGGCACTCCTGTAAGCGACGTTTAAAATTATCCATCACTGCGCGGCAAGTAAGCTCTGTAATGTTTGCCATTTCTCTTTGGATATTTTCTTTCAGGACGTCAATTGTCCGCGGATTGGTTTTGTACACTTTAGTCTTAAGATAACCCCATAAGAAAAAGTCCATTGGGGTCAGATCTGGACTACGTGGTGGCCAAGGAATATCTCCTCTTCGAGAGATCACTTTATTAGGGAAAAGTTGACGGACGACCGGCATATCGACGTTAGAGGTATGGGCAGTTGCTCCATCTTGTTGAAACCAGGTCCGCGTATTGAAGCCTGGAAAACTCTGCAACTCTGGTGTAAAAAAGTCCTGGATCATAGCTACATACCGTTGTGAAGTAACAGTAAGCGCGCGATCTCTGCCGTCCTCAAAAAAGTAAGGGCCTATAATGCCATGCGCTGACATAGCCGCCCAAACTGTCACTTTAGGGCTATGTAAGGGCTTTTGATGTTTGCGATTTGGATTTTCGCAACTCCAGTAGCGACAATTTTGCTTATTGATATGGCCGTTGATGTGAAAGTGAGCCTCATCAGAGAATAACACGTTATTAAACGAAGTAAAGCGGTTCAACATTTCATTTGCGAAATTTAGTCTGTGGATAGTGTCAGTATCTTTTAATTCCTGTACTATCTGAATCTTGTACGGGTGAAGATGTAAATCTTTCTTTAAAATTCGCTGTAACGATGTTCTGGGTAAGTTTAATGCACTGGAACGCTTACGAGTAGACTGGGTAGGATTTTCACGAATTGAGTGTTTCACTACATCGATGTTTTCTTCCGTCCGTGATGTCCTTGGTCGACCTGACCGTTGTTTATCCAACGTCGAACCACTCTCTTCGAACTTAATAACCCAGTTCTTAATCGTTTGAACACTTGGAATGTCTTTAAAGTTGCGTAAATTCTGATATTCTCGAAATTTACGCCGCGCAATGGTAGCCGAATCATTGTTTCGATAAAACTCGCGCACACAAAATGCACGGTCCGCACCGGTGAAACGCTCCATGGCGACTGAATTCCCAGAAACCGTCGGTACTCCCCCCGCACCGCGCGCGCCACTCATGCGCGCCTTTTGTATTTTATTCGAAATTTACATTTCTAACGACTTATGGGCCACCTTGTATAATTACATTTCTTTACAATAGCTTTAAAATAAGCTAATTACAAATTTTAGGTTACTAACTTCGGTTTGTTACTGCCGGCTGTACTAGGCCAAGCTTGTATCACAGATGGCAGTTCCTCTTTCTATGACACAAAAGTATATAATATCATCAAATATTTAACTAAATAACAATAATAAAAAGAACATTAGAAAGTTAGTTTTATTTTAATGTAACAATGATATTCAACATTTTTTATAAGTACTGCTATAAAATATACTGGATGGTCCAAAAGGTGACGTCCAATAATTTTTTTTGGAATGCTGACCTTTCGGGCTACATGAAAATACCCCATGTATGTTCCGCGATTTTTCTTAGTTTACGAGATATGATTTTTTTTTTTGTATTATTTTGAAAAATGTCGACTTAGCGATTCAAAATTTTTTCTTGAAAATTCTGCTCTCTTTTCTACTTTTTTTATTCTTAGCGTAGTCTTCATGAGTTGGACTCTGACATAAAAAATAAGCTGCCTACCATTAATACAAATTGCAAAAATTTTAATCGAAAACAAATTATGCGGATATGATTGAATCAAAGTTTAATTTTGCAATCTAAACTAAAAATTAAATAATGAGTTCCATGACTTTAAAGTAATTTTAAAAACTTCGCAAGACCCTAAGCTTTAATTATAATCTAAAAAAAGTGGTGGTCAATGGGCCTTGTTTAGCCGTAATCAGCCTCTAATTGTACAGAGCCAAAAGTTCAAAAATAATCGTTTTATTATGCACCTATTGTTTATTACTAAGGATAATTAGATTTTCATGGTATGTCATAATCTTTCATAATAAATAAAACAATTTGGTTTTTTAATACTTATTTTATTTTACAACCAATTCTCAAAGTACCCCCCCTCCACTTCAATACACAGTCTACAACGCCTTAGAAAATTTTGTTTCAGTCTTCTAAAAGCATTTGAATTTTGTCTGATTTTTGTTTCCGCCTCCGTTAATTTATCTCGCAGTTCTGTTTCGGTGTTTGTTTCGCTTGCGTACACCATCTCTTTGTAATATCCCCAGAGAAAGAAATCTATGGGGTTCAAATCTGGTGAACGTGCAGGCCAATGAATCGGTCCGCCACGCCCAATCCATATATTGGGCAATCTTTGATTAAGGTGCTCCCGTACCTCTCTTGCATAGTGGCAAGGAGCACCATCATTTTGGTAAATCATATCCCTTCTTGTCAATAAGTTTACATCGCCTAATAAGCCGTTTAAATTGTTTTGTAAAAAGTCTAAATATTGAGCTCCGTTTAACCTATCCTGTATATACAATAAGCCCGCCATATAGTTTGTAGAACCGACAACCGATTGTGAAGAAAGGTTTTTTAGTGGCAGCTTCATACTGGTAAACAAAGTGTAGGGCAGTTAATATTGGATAGATTATTCTGAAATTTTTAACCATGTAATAGTGGTGTAATCCACTACACCTTATCGTCCTCTGGGTTTTGTAAGAGGCGACAGTGGGAAACTGAAATAGGAGATGGGGAGCAACATCTTCATAATAACTTTTTGAAAATAATAGAAAACAACAGTTGCCGGTTGTCTATTTGCCATGTAAGGCATAGTGTAATTTCTCCTTATCACATATATATAACATTATTTTGGTATTTCAGCTGCACAATTTAGATACCTGAATGAAAAGCTGTACACATCATCCGGTTCGGAAGCACAAAAACTGTTTCAGTCCGATCCTGTTGCATTCCAGACCTATCACCAGGGTTACCAGCAACAAGTTAAGAAGTGGCCAGTCAACCCACTTGATATCATCGTTAAGAGGATCATGAAGATGTAATTAGGTTTACATATTTACTACCCATTAACCCCTTACTGGCGGTGTAAGAATGTCCACTACCCCATAAAGTCCCACGGATGTATGCAACAGAGGGAAACAAACTAGAAGGATCAGGATTGGCAGCATCATGCTTCTAATACCAACCAAAAAATATGTAATAACTGCTGTTGCCGACCCGCCTGCTAAGCATGGCAAATATGGCAACAATCCCATAGAAGGCCAATGTTCATCTGTGGGCTTTTAATAGGTTGTAAAAGTGATCACATTTACTACCCATACTATTCTACATTAAAAAAAGATGCTTTTGTTAATATTTTTTTTATTTATTTATTTATTTATTTTAACAATAAGTAACATTATAAAGAACACAGGTAGCTGCGGGTCCTAAACTAAGCGCAGCTTGTATCTTAGGACCCTGGCATGCGATACAAAACGGTTTGTCACTGGACCTCATTTACATCGAGATAGTGTTAATATTGCGTGCTTGTCATCGGCTTTTAAAATTAATGCTTCTAATACAAAAACTAAGGAAGTATTGTTTTACTACATAAATAAATATAAAATAAATAATAGCGCCTGCAAGGGATGATTCCGCAATAGTTGGAATAGGAATGATTACGTCCGGGTCTGGTTTTGTGTGTGTGTGTGTGTGTGTGTGTGTGTGTGTGTGTGTGTGTGTGTGTGTGTGTGTGTGTGTGTTTGTGTGTGTGCGTGCGTGTGTGTGTGTATCTTATGTGCTATTTAATTAGCTCTTCAGTATCATTATATGTAAGAGTGTACAGCATGTTCTTTAATAGGGTTTTACATGAGGAAAGTAGCTGGTCTTTAAGGTCAATTATTTTTAATATTTTGTTGTAGATGAAAGGATGTGAGAAGGTGGGGCAACGTTTGGCCAGGTTTGACTTTACGATTGGAACAGGAATTCTAAAAGTGCGTTTGCTTCTTAATTCATTGTAGTCCGGGCGACCTCTTACGGTTTTGTGCACTTTGAGTGTGATATTGTAAATAAACAGCTGTCGCACCCGTAGTACTTTAAATTCTTTATATAGAGAGTCTGTGGAGTATGTGAATGGCTTACTTAGAATTATTTTAATTAGTGCACGTTGAGCCCTTTCCAATGTCATAAATGCAGTCCTCCCAGCGCGGCCCCATACACAAATGCAATACTGCAGTGTAGATTGGCAGAGTGCAAAGTATACCTGACGTATTATATCTACGGGAGTGCAAACTCGCAATTTTTTCATGATGTAAATGAACTTTCGCACACGGGAATAGTATTAACATATTCGCTATCCCGTGAATTACATATAATACATTGCTATTGTATTACTATTGTGCCTGAAAATCAGACAGTGAAAGTATAAGATTAATATCCAGAACTACATATTTGTATTACATTAAGAGCGAGTACACCTTAGGCGTTTTGAAGCAAGCACTTTGGTAATGCGCGTTTTAAAAGCCATCTGGTCCTATACATCCGTACGCTTCCTAACACATGCGTTAGAATTTAGTTAGAGCTGGTACACATTGGACGCTCGGCGTTGCGTTTGGTGCGCGTTGATATCATACATATATTGCAGTAAGATAGTTATATTACTAAACTCGTGCTCGTATCATAGTTATATTCTTAGTAAGATAGTTGTGAACGACTTTCATATAACTATATTACGGTATATAGCTATATCCCTAGGGATATAACTATATTATCATAGCTTTAACCATCTTACTGCGACATATACACTGCGCTCAGCATGGCATCCGATGAGTATTAGCTGGGCGAGTAGCAAGGCGAGTCTCTAATAGCTGGTGGATTTTGGATTTCATGGATAAAGAAATCCATATGAAAATGCTCAATCTCCGTTTTTGTCAACGTTTGTCCACTCTACAGGAAAGCGCGCGATAAAATGTACAAGAAAATGGTAGCCCGTGTATCTAAAAGCACGCGGCTGACTCCCGCGCAACGAGCATTTTAACCAAGATCTGACAGTGCGCGTCTGACGCGCGCTTGAATAGAAACGCGTGTTGATATGTTTACGGACTAGACGGTTTTTGATGGCGCGCTTCAAAACGCCTAATGTGTACTCTAACATGTCTTAGAATTCAGACATTCGAGTTTCCTTACAATGTTTTCTTTTACCACCGAGTATTTGGTAAACCAGTACTTAAAATTGCAATGAATTATTAATTATTTCGCCTACTGTAAAAATTACGCAGAGTGATTAGCCCTTTGGCTACCACAGTGACACAATCTACTACTGTTACCAGCTATATGAGTATGTTGTATAATTTATAATATTGATGCGTGCCACAGTTGATGTCTGGTACATGCTACTAGCGCCATCTAGTATCGAATAGAGGAATTAAGCTTTTTATAAAAGTACACACTCGAATTTTCTACTAGACGCAGCAACCGCTTATCATCAGGTGGACCGTGTGCTCGTTTGTCACCCTATTCTATAAACAAAAAAAAACTTGTGTCTTCTGGGGGTTAAACTGGACTAGATTTAGGCGCTCCCAATCCGAGACTCTGTTCAGCAAAGACTCGACTTCAAGTTCGAAGTTTGTCCCGGTACTCGGAGACGTTTTCCCGAGAAACATTGGCACGGCCGGTGTAAAGAGCATCACCAGTGCTGTCATCTGCATAGCAATGAATGTTACGGGTTTGCAACATGCAGAAGGAACAGCGTTGGCGATAGCACGCAGCCTTGTGGAACACTAGCATTAATAGGCTTGTAGTCGGAGCTTGCACCGTCTACAACGACCTTGATGCTCCGATCTGCAAGAAAGCTGGAGATCCAATCGCACAATTTCTCGGGAAGCCCATAGGAAGGGAGCTTCGAAAGAAGCTCTTTGTGCCAAACCCGATCGAAGGCCTTCGCTATGTCCAAACTAACGGCCAATGCCTCCCCCTTGGACTCTACTGCCTGCGCCCATCTATGAGTTAGGTAGACCAGAAGGTCACCAGCTGATCGACCACGGCGAAAACCGTATTGGCGATCACTAATCAGCTGATGATCCTCAAGGTACCTCATGAGCTGGCAGTTTTAATGGACTTTCTGGAGAACAAAGAGGTGATGGCGATAGGCCGGTAGTTGGACGGGTCTGAGCGGTTGCCTTTTTTAGGGATCGGGTGGACGGAAGCCGTCTTCCATGATTTTGGGACTACGCCTATGGAGTAGGAGTACCGGAAAAGACGCGTTAAAACCGGTGCCAACTCTGGATCACACGTCCTCAGCACAATTGGGGGGATTCCGTCAGGCCCACTCGACTTGTGGATGTCCAGGCAGAGGAGTGCTTTGCGGACCAAGCGCTGTGTGAAATGCACTTCCGGCATGGAGCACTCACACCGCGGGATGGTCGGTGGCGTACTCCCCCCGTCATCGAAAGTCGAGTTGGACGCAAAGAAAGAGCCTAGCAGATCGGCTTTCTCCTTTGCGGTATGGGCCAGTGAGTCGTCCTCCCTGTGAGAAATGGAAGAGATGGATGACAGAAATTCCCCTGGACAGCCTTGGCGAGAGACCAGAATGCACGGGTTCCAGAAGGAAGGCGAACTAGTTTCTCGCCAGTTCTGCCTATGTGCTCTGACTTTGCCTTGGCAATGACTCTTTTGAAGGACCTAGAGGCGGAATTATACTTCTTTTTTTAGAGCGCTGGTGTTTACATCCCGGGACGTTGATGCGTCAGCCGAGGCTTGGTAACACTCCACCTTATATAGCATGATGCTATTTTACAGGAGCGACTAAACCATGGCTGAGATTTGCCTCCAATGGGCACTACAGAGGAAGGAATAAAAAGTTCCATACCCTGAAGTACTACATCAGCGACAGAATCCGCAACAACGTTGGGATCGTCCGGCGAGAAGCAAACCCGCCCCCAAGGGTAGGATGCAAAGAAAGACCGCATCCCATCTCAATCGGCTGACCTATAGTGCCAAACACGGCGGCAGCCTGCATAATGCAACTGCGATTTCAGCGTGAGTGGCACCACACTCCGGACAAGACAAGGGTCCGAGGAGCCTAAAGGGGCGTCGACGAAAATCTGATATCCGTCCGGATGAGAGGTCAGCAGAAGGTCCAACAGGGAAGGTGCATGATCCTCCACATCTGGAATCCGCGTAGGCGAAGTAACCAGTTGTGTCAGACCATATGCCAAGGCAAAATCATGAACAGATCTCCCCGCATGATCGGTTAAACGTGAACCAAGCCATTCGGCGTGATGGGCGTTAAAGTCGCCGAGGATCACGATCTCTGTGGAGGGGATCTGCTGTAGCAACGAATCTTGCCATTTGGACGTGGTCGATGAGTCGGTCTATTTCGGCATTACCGCTATGGGACCTATAGAGGCACCCGTAGACGCGCGGATGGTCGTCGCTGTCTACGCGTAGCCAAAGGATGGACAGGTCCGAACCTTCAAGACTGCCGAGGCGTTGAGAACAGATGTCCTCTCTGACGTCTCCAGCCCGAGGCACAAAGGAGTGTTCTGGTTTGTACCCCGGGTAGGAGAGATACGAGACATCAGCCGGAGAGGACACCTGCATCTCGGTCAGAGAGAGCCAGAGCCGGCCTCGCCGTCACGAGATGGTAGTGGACGGCGTTTAGGTTACCGTGAAGTCCCCTGATATTGCAGAAATTCACGGATAGCGTGGCAGGGGTCGCCTTGGTCTTGTTGCTCCGTTTGCCCCGAGCAGTTGTAGTCTTGAGCGGAATTTTGTCCCCCCCCCCCCCTCAAAATACGCGGGGCAGCCTGAGCACCCACGCTCAGGAGTGGAGAAACATGGTCGTGGATGGTACCCTCCTGGGGTAGTCTTTCATCATTCAATTCCGCTACCATGTTGATGGGGGGGGGGGAATTGGGCCTCCGGCCACCTTCACTCACCAGACGATACGCGAAAGCAGAGCTTCCACTTCACGCCGGTATTCTGTGAGGTCGTGGTACCATCCCGGTTTGAGCCGGTCCATACGTGCAACAGTAAAGCTGCCGCGTGGCTCTACCACTGTTAAAAGGCGGCGTTTTCGGTAGAAAAAGCCTACATAAAGCCATTTAGGGCCACGACCGAGGCAGTATTGAATTGGCGATACGAGCAAAGCTTTCGGAGCGAAATAAAGTGAACTAAAGTGTTAAGTGTGATTAATTATTAGTGTGATTTAAGTTTTAATTGGTGTTCAGTTATTAAAGTGTCAATTTTGGTAATTCAATCGGCAGTTTTTATTGTCACGAACCCTAAGCTCGTAACAATATGAAAGTATGTATGTTATGGAAACTCAAGTCTAAGAGATTAATAATATTTCAAGGTCATTTAAAAAGAATAGAATAAAATAACTTATTAAATATAGGTTACTAACATAGCCCAATAGATTAGTAAGCTGAAGTGGCAACGGGCCGGCTATATAACTCCGAAAACCGATGGGGAAAAAGGTTCTCGAGTAGCAGCCTTGTACCGGTAGGCGTAGGTGTAGGGCGACCCCCCACCAGATGAAGTGACGACCTAGTAAGACATGCAGTAGTCGATGGATGCAGGTGGCTCAGGACCGTGCTTTGTGGCATTCCTTGGGGGAGGCCTATGTTCAGCAGTGGACTTGTGAAGGGCTGTAATGATGATGATGATAGGTTACATACAAGAATATTTTATTGAAAGTCATTTATGCTTTTACTATGGCTACAGAAACCGAAACCACTGTCATGGGAAAAACCAGCAAGAAACCCATACAATACTCATACAATATGATGTGCTTGGTTATATAATTAAACATGATAATGTTTAGAAATAGCGTGGTAGCAACCTCCTCATTTCCAGGGGTTAATATCAATCAAATACTCTTTATTGGTATATAAAATCCTCTCAGAAATGAGGGGAGGCCTGTACCCAGCAGTGGGATGTAACTTTAACTTTACATTTAATCTTTAAAGATAAAAGATGTTTTATTTTGCAAATATGGGTACAGTACATGGTAATATAGGTAATGGGTTCAGCCATATTTTACCAGTAGGCATGCAAAATATATAGAAATATAAACTAATCACCTAAACAGCTATAACAAAATAAAATAACACAAAAATAAACATAATTCAGATTTTTTACATTATACAGTCTTAATCTCAAAATAAAAAAAATTCATGCCCCATGAAGGAATCACTTCACTTTAAATTTAACCCTGCTTTAGGTTGTTGTGCCTTTAAGTTTCTCGCCTGCTTCACAACTATTTGTCAGTAAACCCAGCAGTGTAACATTTTAAGATGCTATATCAATTTATACAATTTCAGGCCTAAAACCATTTTGGTAGCAGACATGGGTTGTGGTGAAGCAGCATTGTCGAAGCGGGTGCCGCACAAAGTTCGTTCTTTCGATCTAGTGGCGGCGACAGACAACGTGGAGGCGTGTGACATGGCCCACACGCCATTACTGTCCGCTTCTGTCGATGTGGCGGTCTACTGCCTCGCGCTAATGGGCACAGACCTCACGCAGTACCTTGTGGAAGCCAATCGAGTGCTAAAAGTTGGGTGAGTACGTAAAACTATAACGCGTATCATTTATACGTGTTGTACGTGTATTTACGCGTTTCTACGTGGTAGAACCACGCTGTAGCTATATTATAGTTGTAGCATGCGTAGGTTGGCCAAACCGAGGCAGGAGCACACTCTCGAAGAATACCAATGTAAAATAGCAGCTAAATGCTGCTGTGTTTCATATGTGAGTGTAGAGAAACAAAGACACTTTTTACTGGAAACGAGGCGTTCCATCTTAGTTCTCAGGTATTACAATGCATCTGCATTTTGATTCTTAATCGAGCATAAATTTAGATGTCTATGAACCATGTAGACTGTGTGCTCGTTTGTAACTCTCATTCTATAAAATAAAAAACCTTTAATATTAAACTCATCACATCAACTCTTTCGGCCTTATTCCAACACACGGATTTAATATAGTATTGGATTTAGTACTAGGTTTAAAGCGTGAACTAAATAAAACGTTATTACAAAACGAAGGCTATCTCTAGTTCAAGAATTACTTATGGTGCTAAAGTTGACCTTCCGAAACCTCTATTTTAACTTTGAAATAATACTCGTTTTTACGGAATTTATCGCGTATATTTAACTTTTTAATACCCGACGTTTCGAGAGCTTTACAGCGCCCATGGTCACGGGAAGGACTGAGATGTTTAACGTCCAGATGTCATAGTTAACCGCGGTTACCATAGATTAAAATTTTACTTTTGTTCCGATCTACACAGTATGAACTTATGGTATCATGAAGCCTTGCAGTTGTATGCTTGGGTTGGGATTTAATTTTATTTATTATAGGATCCCAAGCAGATGGGGTAGCACCCAGCCATCTTCTCTATTGAAATTAGGGTGTTTTTTGATTTCAATAGCCTCGCGAATCATCCTTGGAAGGAATCGGTGTTCTTTAGCGAGGATTTGTGGTCTATCAAATCTGATGTAGTGACGGGGGCGATCCTGTACATGTTCACAGACTGCAGACTTCCCGGAGCGTCGATTCTTCACATCAGCTATATGTTCTTTGACGCGGGTTTTAATTGATCTTTTAGTTTGTCCTATGTAGGAGAGACCACATTCACAATCAAGCTTGTACACTCCTGCATCTTGCAGAGGGACGTTACACTTGACTGATGGTAAAAACTGACCAATCTTCTTCGGCGGCTTGAAGTATGTTTTGATGGAAGCGCGCTTCAAGATGTAGCCAATCTTGTCAGTGACTCCTCTAACATATGGCAGTACAGCAGGTACACGCTCGACTGTGGCCGGCTTCACTCGTTCTCTGTGACGTAGGCGCGGGACCCGAAGCTTGTTGTCATGCAAAACTTGCTTGACGTGTGTTGGGGCTCGGCAGCCAGGTGTTTACTGTCACAGATCCCTCGTGCTCTCTGAAACAAAGATTTACCCACGGTAGCTAACTGTGAAGGATGGTGGTGAGAATCACCGTTTAAATATCTATCTATATGGGTCTTTTTTCTATACACAGTATGGCTCAAGGTGTTATCAGGATTCCGAATTACTAACACATCTAGAAAAGCTAAGGAATTGTTTGCCTCTAACTCCATTGTGAACTGAATTTTAGAATTTATAGAGTTAAGATGGTCTAAAAATGCAGTTACTTTATCTAAAGGTAGAATTGTGAAAGTGTCGTCTACGTACCGCTTGTAGAATCTTGGATTTATGGGAGAAGTAAGCAGGGCTTTCTCCTCAAAGTCTTCCATGAATATGTCGGCGACAATGGGAAATACAGGTGAGCCCATCGCCACACCATCTACTTGCTTGTAGAACTCCTCGTTCCACAATAAGTAGCCAGATGTAAAGCAGTGTCTGAGTAATACTGCATATTCTACGGGCATGTTGTTTTCCTCCAGCCTCCTGGTTACAATTGAGATGCAGTCTTCAACAGGTAAGCATGTAAACAATGACTGCACATCAAAACTGACCATAGTTTCATTGTCTGCCAGACGCAGGTCTTTAATCTCGCTGACAAAATGGTAGGAATCCTTTATGTGTGCTCTTGTGTGTCCCCTGAGCGGTGAGAGTATTTTCGCTAAGTGTTGAGCCAATCTGTAAGTTGGTGAATCGATTTGGCTCACTATGGGACGTAATGGAGCGTTGGGCTTGTGTATTTTTGGTAACCCATACAACTTTGGTGATTTGGCGCACGTAGGTATTATCCATTTTACGTCCAGATTTAATTTTTCGGAGTGTTTCTTTATGAGGTCACTAGTTGTTTTTAGTGTGCTATTTGTTGGGTCGTTTTTAACCTTTTTATAAGTACTTACATCCGACAAAAGTTCTTGTATTTTTGAATTATAATCTGACGTATCCATGACTACCGTGGCGTTTCCCTTATCTGCGCGGAGAATCGTAAGTTCTGGTTTATTGCGTAGGTTCTTTAACGCTATAAATTCGTCTCTGAGAAGATTCGGTTTAGGCACTGAACATCGACGTAACATAGACGAAATGTCTAGACGTATCGCCTCCAAATGTTCTTTCCGCATATTGTTTTTAAATAAACAGTCCTCGACGCTACAGATAATTTCTTCGTACGGTAATCTGCGCGGACTTATAGCGTAATTTAGTCCTTTGGATAAAACCTTTATTGTTGCATCATCCAGTGTTTGTTTTGACAGATTATAGAACGCGATTAATCTATGATCTGTGTTTGTCAATGGTTGCTTTTGGTTCTGGCATTGATTCGGATGTTTGACATTTGATTTGGCCGTTAATTTTTGATATTTTTCTATATGTTTGTTTTTGCATTCGTTATGTTTACTAGTTTCGCGTTTATTTAATGTTTCCATGCAAAAATTATAATCAAACGTCGTTAAAACTTTCTTTAATTCACTGGATGATGTGTCTATGGATTTATTGATGTCATATAGATCGGAGCGTTTTTGTTGGATTACCGCCCGTAACAACTTTTTACTCGCCTGATTTAAGATCTTAGCGCTTCCTCGAATGTCCTTTTTGGTGGATATTTTGACACACGTAGGAATGAGATTATGGTCTCGGCATCTCTTCAAGAAATTTAAGGCTGTTAGATATCTTGCGCGCTTAGTCTTTAGATCTTCTAATCGGCGTATTTTATTTGCAATTACCAGTCCGTACTGGTTTACATAATGATTTCTTATATTTACGCGAACACTACACATTGAAATAATACTCGTTTTTACGGAATTTATCGCGTATATTTAACTTTTTAATACCCGACGTTTCGAGAGCTTTACAGCGCCCATGGTCACGGGAAGGACTGAGATGTTTAACGTCCAGATGTCATAGTTAACCGCGGTTACCATAGATTAAGTATTACTCAGACACTGCCTTACATCTGGCTACTTATTGTGGAAGGAGGAGTTCTACAAGCAAGTAGATGGTGTGGCGATGGGCTCACCTGTATCTCCCATTGTCGCCGACATATTCATGGAAGACTTTGAGGAGAAAGCCCTGCTTACTTCTACCATAAATCCAAGATTCTACAAGCGGTACGTAGACGATACTTTCACAATTCTACCTTTAGATAAAGTAACTGCATTTTTAGACCATCTTAACTCTATAAATTCTAAAATTCAGTTCACAATGGAGTTAGAGGCAAACAATTCCTTAGCTTTTCTAGATGTGTTAGTAATTCGGAATCCTGATAACACCTTGAGCCATACTGTGTATAGAAAAAAGACCCATACAGATAGATATTTAAACGGTGATTCTCACCACCATCCTTCACAGTTAGCTACCGTGGGTAAATCTTTGTTTCAGAGAGCACGAGGGATCTGTGACAGTAAACACCTGGCTGCCGAGCTCCAACACGTCAAGCAAGTTTTGCATGACAACAAGCTTCGGGTCCCGCGCCTACGTCACAGAGAACGAGTGAAGCCGGCCACAGTCGAGCGTGTACCTGCTGTACTGCCATATGTTAGAGGGGTCACTGACAAGATTGGCTACATCTTGAAGCGCGCTTCCATCAAAACATACTTCAAGCCGCCGAAGAAGATTGGTCAGTTTTTACCATCAGTCAAGTGTAACGTCCCTCTGCAAGATGCAGGAGTGTACAAGCTTGATTGTGAATGTGGTCTCTCCTACATAGGACAAACTAAAAGATCAATTAAAACCCGCGTCAAAGAACATATAGCTGATGTGAAGAATCGACGCTCCGGGAAGTCTGCAGTCTGTGAACATGTACAGGATCGCCCCCGTCACTACATCAGATTTGATAGACCACAAATCCTCGCTAAAGAACACCGATTCCTTCCAAGGATGATTCGCGAGGCTATTGAAATCAAAAAACACCCTAATTTCAATAGAGAAGATGGCTGGGTGCTACCCCATCTGCTTGGGATCCTATAATAAATAAAATTAAATCCCAACCCAAGCATACAACTGCAAGGCTTCATGATACCATAAGTTCATACTGCATAGATCGGAACAAAAGTAAAATTTTAATCTATGGTAACCGCGGTTAACTATGACATCTGGACGTTAAACATCTCAGTCCTTCCCGTGACCATGGGCGCTGTAAAGCTCTCGAAACGTCGGGTATTAAAAAGTTAAATATACGCGATAAATTCCGTAAAAACGAGTATTATTTCAATGTGTAGTGTTCGCGTAAATATAAGAAATCTCTATTTTAACTATTTGAGCATCACTTTCGGTACAACTTCAATTGAGGTTAGCGTTATTTTCATTTGGTGTTTGTAAAATCGTTAAAAGTAAAACCGTTGGTCCTGCGCCTAACCTCGCTCCGCTCGAGTCGTATTACCGTCCCATTGGACTATGAGAGTGAGAGTGAGAGTGAGAGAATAGAGAGTGCACCTGTGCTTGCACGAATGTCCTGCGCGGCTGAAAATCGGTCTGGAAAACATTCTTACTATAATACAGACCTTCAAAGCCCACAACTGAACATAGATTTCCTCAAAGCAATCCCACAAAACAGTCTCAGGGCACCTTCATCCATTAACTTCCTGCATGTTCTACCACTCCACCTAAGGTTTTTTATGGTGGTTTGGTGTTGGCAAACTTCACATGTCTTCGAAATATTTTTTTCCTTATTCCTCAGACATGCAGGTTTCCTCACGATGTTTTCCTTCACCGCCGAGCACGTAGTAAACCAGCACTTAAAATTGCAATTAATCATTGGTGCCGGCGGGGATCGAACCCGGGTTAATTGCGTTCTGTTATATTTGCAGCGAGCGTTAACCATCTGAGCTACCACGGCTCCGTGGTATAGTGGCTTAGCAATTAGTTTGAGCACTGGGGGCTGGGGGTCCGAATCCCGCACAAAAAAGTATTTGTATGGCCTACAAATAATTTTACCTGGTCTGGATGGTCTTCGAAATAAAGTCCCGCTGGTTTTCTTGTTGGATCCTTCCAGAAGAAAGGTTTTTTTCTGAACAAGTGGTAAAAGTAAAAAATGTTTTTCAATAAATACTATATTTAACTATATTGAATAAAAATCACTCTATTCAATGTTTATCCATGTGCAATTCTTGTTTGTAAACTGCCTCCATAGTACAGAAAAAAATATTAGCGTAATAATTTTTTTCCACAGTGGGCACCTCCTCATATCTGAAGTGGAGAGCCGTTTCGACGATGTGGAAGCATTCGTTAAAGAAGTGCAGCGACTTGGTTTCAAACTGAAAGAACTAGACAAGAGTCATCAGGTGTTCTTTTTCATGGAGTTCACCAAAACGCAGGAGCCGCCTGTCAAGAAGTCAAAACTACCAGTACTGACACTAAAACCTTGTTTATATAAGAAAAGGTGAAATAAAATGCATAGTATATAGGTAGTTGTTTAATTTTGCAAACAAAGCCATGATGGCTTTGGGTAATAAATGCTCAACCAGAATTTCGAGATGACTTCACTGTTTTCACAAATAAACCTTTATTTAAAAAAGTAAAAGAACTAATTAATTTTACATGCTGAAGTCGGTAATGACATAGTAATAATTTAAGACCCGACTCCAGAATGTTTTTTTTTTAATCTGAAGTTTGTAATTACTTTTTATTAGAGATGAGTTGGTTAACCAGCGGATTCGGCAATGCCAAGTAGTTAAGAATAGAATACTCTAACCTCCATGACTTATACAAATGTTTCTTTGATGTAAAAAAAAAAACTTGTTTGTGTAAATAGCTATGCAGGTCTAAAAAGACCAGTATCACTGTAACCATCTATTGTGGTCACTGCTAAGCCCACTTCTTTAATGAATTGAAAGGCTTGCTCAGCTCTCAGCAATTTCACTTCTGGACTCTACGTACATAGTTGTGTCTCGCCAGCAATGCAGTCCCAGGAATTTACATTTAGAAAAAAAAAACATTTAGAAAATAATAACTAATAAAATAATTGATAAATATTGTGAGCAATTGCAGTTATTAGTGCATTAAATATTTAGTAAATAGTTTGAGCAATTGCGTATTACGGTTAGGCATTTTGTGAGCAATTAGGAGTACTTATTCATTTTTGAAAAGTTCTTTGGTTTTTTGGAAATAACAATTTTGTATTTTTAATTATTAATAACTATTAAAATAATTGATAAATATTGTGAGCAATTGCAGATTTGAAATGAACAATTAGTGAGCAATTTTGTGCACCTATTCAATATTCAGATCGGTTAAGGAATAAAAAATTTTATACTTTTAATTATTAATTTCTAAAAAAATAATTAGTAAATAGTTTGAGCAATTGCGTATTACGGTTAGGCATTTTGTGAGCAATTAGAAGTCCTTATTCATTTTTAAAAAAGTTCTTTGGTTTTAAGGCAATAACAATTTTGTATTTTTAATTATTAATAACTAATAAAATAATTGATAAATATTGTGAGCAATTGCAGATTTGAAATGAACAATTAGTGAGCAATTTTGTGCACCTATTCAATATTCTGATCGGTTAAGGAATAAAAAATTTTATACTTTTAATTATTAATTTCTAAATAAATAATTAGTAAATAGTTTGAGCAATTGCGTATTACGGTTAGGCATTTTGTGAGCAATTAGAAGTCCTTATTCATTTTTAAAAAAGTTCTTTGGTTTTAAGGCAATAACAATTTTGTATTTTTAATTATTAATAACTAATAAAATAATTGATAAATATTGTGAGCAATTGCAGATTTGAAATGAGCAATTAGTGAGCAATTTTGTGCACCTATTCAATATTCTGATCGGTTATGGGAAAAAAATTGTACTTTTAATTATTAATTTTTAACTAAATAATTAATTGTGTGATCAAGTACGGTTTTGAATTAAGCATTTCTTGCGCAATTAATGGTATTTATTCGTTTTTTGAAAAGTTCATTGGTTTTAAGTATAATAGGGAAAAAATATTTTGTATTTTTAATTATTAAGAACTAATAAAATAATTCATTAATAGTGTGAGCAAATGCGGATTTGAATTGAGCAGTTAGTGAGCAATTTAGTGCACTTATTCATTTATCTGAGCGGTTATACTTCCAAGCCAGCTTCTTTGTGGTACGCCTTGTCAGGTAGAATCAACATTTTTTTAATCTATTCGTTGAATTACAAGCACTCAAAGCCGTAGGCAAAGTTGTAGGTAAAAGACACATCATTGCCTATTTATAGATATGTTGGATATCTCAATAAATAATTAGTTGATCTTTCCAGTATTTTTTCCCGTGTGCATGATATAATGTTTTTATCCCCCGCAGTTAAATTATTGTCAGAAATTTTCTTTCTCAGCGAACAGGCAATGTTGTAGCAGGTACTACAAACTTGCCATACAAAAATATCGTTGACTTTAGGTTTGTCGAAAAACATACAGATTATTTTTTAAATATTTTATTCACTTTAAAATAAATTAAACAAAATGACTTCTTACAAATAAAGTAACAAATGTTTTTGGCACTAATGTCTCATAATTATTAATACAGGTGTATAACAAGGAAACAATTTTTATGACATAGCTTTACCAGAAAATATTTAAATTAGTTTG
Organism: Parnassius smintheus behrii; assembly: GCA_036936625.1. Taxonomy (NCBI): domain Eukaryota; kingdom Metazoa; phylum Arthropoda; class Insecta; order Lepidoptera; family Papilionidae; genus Parnassius; species Parnassius smintheus. Next base: position 5,958,501 of record JAUPFT010000003.1, read on the forward strand.
TGAGTTTGAGTATTGTTTTAATATCGAAATGATAACAAAACTATCCTTAAATAACATTATCCTTAAATTTGGGGATCAAGCAAAATTGCAATAACATCTTTTAAATCATGTACATCATATATGTCTTCAAGGTTAGGGTAGGTGAATGTCGTTCCCTTATCACACATAGAATTTTTTACTTTTCGTGCAAATTCAACTTTGGGAATTTCATTATTTATTGACAAAACTTTCCCTGTAAAGTTACTAACACTTTTTTTGAAGCAAATTTAGCTGTTATCCAGCTGTTTTCTTGAAATCCAAGAGAATTTTCAACATAAAAATCAACATCACTCAATCTGAAAGGGTATATGTTTTCTTGTTCTTCTAAACATGATGCAATGTAATTATCAAAATGTACATAGTCGTGTTCATGTTCGTAGTTAGAGTCATCTGCTCCAAGAAACGAAGTTTCCGATGTCAGGCCTGAGTCATTACGGTACACAAATTTCTTTCCTTTTCTTGTCTCCTGTTTCCTTTATTCATGTGTGTATCTATATCCCGTAAAACTTCATTTTTTTCAAGGGAAGCTTCTTTTATAACTATACTAGATGTAATTATTATTTTAGGTATTTTATTCTTGTTTGGGTTTTTAAACGGATCAGTTCAACTGCAGACATTCTGGTGTGTCTTCGCAAAACGGAGTGTTTATTTTGGAACTCTTTGGCAAATTCTTCAGACAATGCACGAAACTATTTGAATCTGCCACAAAAGGGTGCAAGTAAAAGTTTATAACACTTATGCAAAGCCTACAAAGGCTGTCAGGATTTTGGAGCATCAACCACGAACTATGTAATTGTGCCGAGTTGTCTTCCAAGGTAGGTATCGTTTGATCCGAGGCTTTTAGTTTCAGCATACTTATTTCCTTTTTATCAGTAGTTAATTTTAATGGTCCTGGTAAACTACGATCCTTTTCCTCTATCTGTTTAGTTATTCCCGTATCCTTCTTAACCTTTTTAGCTTTAGTAAGCTCTTCTGCTTCTTCGATTGATATAGATTTACCAGGTACGACTGTAATTTTGCCGATTTTGCCTGTTACCATTAACCGTGATCATCTGTTTCGCCGTAAGAACCCCAGAAGGCTGGCATCAAACTGACGAGTATTTTCTTCTTGTACTGTTGGTAATTTAACGTCACTCTTGAGGGATTGAAAGGAAATATTCCAGATGCTTCATGTCCATCAAATCCTTTACGTGTGTTGGTCTCTTTTGTCATATCTATGTTATTCATTCATATAAAGCATTAGCTCCGGCAGTAGCTGTGGGAAATCAAAGAGTGATGACCCTAGACCCAGGCAAAAATGTGTCACTCAAGTTTTCATAACAGTGCACAACATTGCCTACTTCATTATTTTGATAAAATTGAACCTTTATAGAAATGTTTATAGAAATATTAAGAATTACCCAGAAGTACCCTTAACCGACGAGCATGTATGCGTAGGTCATCATCATCATTACAGCCCTTCACGAGTCCACTGCTGAACATAGGCCTCTGCGTAGGAGGCCTATGCGTAGGTATATGGATGTAAAGAGGCGAAAGAGGTATGTCAGGATCGTGTCAAATGGAAGTCCGTAGTCTCTGCCTACCCCTCTGGGTGACAGGCGTGAGTGTTTACGTTATGTTACGTTATTAAACATTACAAATAATGGACAGTATTTTCTTTCTCTGAGCCGTAATTTCTGCACGAAAACTCTTTTCCTGTAACTAAAAATGATGAAATGAAGTGCAGGACACAAAAAAATCCATCCACTTGCACCGGTTTTCGTCGCACAACTGGCAGAGTAACTATGGAGTTACCATCATAAAAAATTAAAAATATATTGCTCTAATGACGGAAGTTTACTACCAAATGGTAAATAATAAGAAACAACTAAGCAAACACGAAATATCATAATTTAAACAAAATAGGCAAATTTGGGCTTTGTTGGCAAAGTTGCATCATTTTACGATGCTCTAAAATGTTCACCGCAACGAACTGTTGATATATGCGTTTCCGGTAATACGTATCGCAACGCAGTGGCGATCATAGATATACGATAAATATTAATAGCAAAGAATTAAGTGCTGAAAGATTATTGAGGTACGATGTAAATGTCGGTAATATCCTGGGAATTATCGGGTCCAGGACCACCATTACCTTACTATAAGGTATGAACGGCACTTTTTTGTTCTTTGTTAGTTACATATTATAGATAATATAGGTATTACCGAATAAATAATGTCAAAATATCGTGAGTTAGAACCACTACTACTAATGTAAACATAAGCTTAGTTGGAGCGGTTGATGAAATGATAAAAAATGCTTATTCGGTTTAAACAAGCATTATAATTGAAACACGTAAATAAATGAAAATATTATTTTAATTCGTCACCAAATGTTAACACAGCCTTAGATCCTTAAAATAATTACTTAGTCATTATTAAATATTGTTCTATTTGTTTCTTTCCAACTTTTCATTTGACTACCAACTCCTCCATGACGTCTTCGGCTTCTGCTCGTAGATTTTCTACTTTTTCTATCAGCATCATCTGTAAATAGCGATTAAAATTTTTGTTAATACCAAAGTCAAGTCAAAATATTTTTATTTAGAATTGGCCTTTACGAAGCAATTTCTGGTAGTAGAAAAACTACGCGATCGCTTCAAGTGAAGACTTCTATGTATACTATTTTAGAACAAAGTTTTAGATCAAAGTTGTAAGTTCCGCTGACGGAAACGGGCACGGTAAATATGCCATGTAGTTGTGTTTTAATTTACGACAGTTTACATCGGAGAGCCAGTATACCACAGTATACGTGGTAGAGACACGATGCAGCTATTGTTTTGGTTGCAGCACGAATGGGTCGGCTCGACCGGGGAAGGACCACGCTCTCACAGAATACCAGCGTAAAATAGAAGCACACTGCTGTTTCGTATGGTGAGTGTAGAGATCCGGAGACCCCCTTTTACCGGAAACGAGGCATTCCATCTTAGTCCTCAGGGGTGACAACGCATCTGTGTTTTGATTCTTAATCGAGGATAAATATAGATGTCTATGGGGCCACTGTATCCACTAACCATCAGGTGAACTGTGTGCACGTTTGCCACCCTTGTTTTATTTAAAGAAAAACTGAAATAAACTTCAAATCACGTGGGCAAAGTACAAATAAATAATGACAGGGTTTTCTTAGTCACAATAATCAAAAACAGTGTCAGATTGTCGAAAACAAAAAGTAGTTATCGACCGTAAGTTAATGCCGCAGAACTCGTCACGTAAGTTCTTCCAATAAATATAAAAGTACACAAATCAAGAAAATCTAAGACATCTCATTATCTCCAACCATTCGTATCAGTTATATAATTATTTAAGTTAAAATAACCTTTTTTCCTTAGAATTTTTACTTAAAAAACTTTTTACGTGTGCCTTGAATTTATGCAAAGGCAAATTACTAATATTGCAGGAAGTCTTGTTATAAATAGTTACATACTTACATATAGTTCATACGTAGTAGAGCCACACTGCGGCTTGATAGTGAGTACAGCATCAGCTCGATCGGGGAAGGACCACGTTCTCATAGAATTCCAGCGTAAAATAGCAGCTTAATACTGCTTTCGCATGGTGAGTATAAAGAACCGAAAACCCTTTTTACTGAAAATGAAGCATTCTATCTTAGTCCTCAGGGGTGATAACGCGCTCTGCATGTTGTTTTTTATCCGAGGAGAAATACAGATATCTATGTGCCACAGCATTCACATATCATCAGGTGGACTGTGTGCTCGTTTGTTTCCCTTAGTGTAGCCGTACTCAATACAACTCTGACGTGACAGGAGGAAGGAAAGGAAGAAAGTAAGAATGTAGGCTAAAAACCACTCACCCTAGCAGCACTAATGAGATGGCTGGCGGCAGTCCTGGACAAGTGCGATATCGACGACACCAAGTCATCTGCCGACGCTTTCGCCAGGTCTTCAATGCGCTTGTAACCTGCCCGCATTAACTGCATCGCTCTAGCCTGGAACAAAATCTCAAACCGTGAGAAAATCTCCCACCAATTCATCTCCCATTTTTTCCCGTGGGTGTCGTAAGAGGCGACTATGAGACATGTTAAAAAAAATTAATTTAACATGGACTCACTCTAGTCCTCCATCTGGCCCGAGGGAAAAGATGATATCTACCGTGGAGCGAGTTTGCCCAGGAGAAGCCAGTTCCCACGCGCCCTGAAGAAGTTCAGATTATACGACTCGGTAAAACAGACACCAACAGGGCGTTGCACCTCCTGGCTGTGCGCATTATAATAGAAGACGAAGCGCTTAGTGCGAATATTCGGAATGACAACCAAGTGTGGATGGTAACCTGAAGTACGTCTTGTACTCTGATAGGAGAATGGAGATGGCGGTATGAGCTTATGAAGCTCAGGCAGACTCCGAAATACAATCTGTAGAAAACCGACAAACGAGCAACTACTTAAAACCGTGCTACTATTATTTAGCATAAAAACATAATAAACTCATAAATTGACATTTTACAAAGATGACATGTTTGATTCGAAATTATTATTTATTATAATTAGTACTGGATGTGGTGCTTTTACTTTGATTGGTTAGTTTGATTTCTTTTCGTTTTAGAGTTTATATGTTGTTAAGTTTTTTTTTCTCTTGTAATGATGTATACACCTGTAAAGACATATCCTTTATCTAAAAATGTAGTATTTTGATTTTAACAATGTTTATTGATATTGTCGATGGTATATCTATTTTAATAAATAAATAATAGATAAACAAGAAAAAAAAACGCTAAATAAGTAATCCGTAGAAACTAGTTTTAATACAATGTGTAGTAGGTTCGTGCCAACATAAGAATTTGAGTTTATTTTTAGTTCGTATTGGGAAGACGCTGTCTCCTGATATTTTTCATGCATTTTTTATAAAATAAATTCTGTCCCTTTTTAAGAGCTTTAAATAGTGAACAGAGTTAATAAATGAAATATTTTTCTTTACATAATAATAATGTCTTCAAGACCGAATTTCGGTCACGGCGGCCTGCCTCAACGGAGACTAGCCATCGGCGCAGGATAAGATTATAGTGTCCAAGTGTATGCGCAGGCACAGGTGCACTCTCTATTCCCTCATTCTCATAATCCGATGGAACGGCAAACCGACAAGATCTGAAAGAGGTCAGACGCAGGACGAACAGCTTCTCGTGCTTTCCGAGGCACGGGGATGAGACACCACCAGCTTCCTGACTCCGGGCAGCTATTGAGAATTTCTTGACGGAAAAACTCAATAATTGATTTTTTTAGGCCCGACCCGGGATCGAACCAGGGACTCAGCCGTCGCATTCACAACTACCAGACCAATGAGGCTACTTACTTTTTATACATACTTTTGTTTACATAATTTGAATGTAACCGAAATTGTTTGTTGTTGAATTTGAACATTATTGTATCATTAATGTAATTGAATTTACCTTATACATGTAAATAAAATTAGTCTGTAGTATCGAAATGACTACCTATTTTAGGGCTGAGTTATTGAAGTGAAAACTTCTTTAGCGGCGTTTTACACTTTTTTGTGATGGGTAAAAAATGTTAAACTCGCGTCAGGACACGTGACCCTGATCGAAAATTCGTAAGACGGATGGAGAGAGAGAAAGACATAATGATTTCTTAAATTTACGCGAACACTACACATTGAATAAAACTATTATTTACGGATTTTATCGCGTTTAATTACTTTAATTTTTTTTCATTATTATCGCGACGTTTCGGGTGCTTTACAGCACCCATGGTCACGGGGGGGACTGAGATGTTTAACGTCCCAATGTCATAGTTAGTCCGGCTACCTTCAGTTTTTTTAATATTAATTTTTGGTCCGATTTACGCAAAACGAGCTTATAGTATCATGAAGTTTCAGACGCTCCGGGAAGTCTGCAGTCTGCGAACATGTTCAAGATCGCCCCACCATTACATTAGATTTGATAAACCACAAATTCTCGCAAAAGAACACCGATTCCTGCCAAGGATGATACGCGAGGCTATTGAAATTAAAAAACATCCAAATTTCAATAGAGAAGATGGTTGGGTGCTACCATCTGCTTGGGATCCTATAATTAACAAAATTAAACCTAAACCCAAGCATACCACTGCAAGACTTCATGATACTATAAGCTCGTTTTGCGTAAATCGGACCAAAAATTAATATTAAAAAAACTGAAGGTAGCCGGACTAACTATGACATTGGGACGTCAAACATCTCAGTCCCCCCCCCCCCCGTGACCATGGGTGCTGTAAAGCACCCGAAACGTCGGGATAATAATAAAAATAAAAAAATTAAAGTAATTAAACGCGATAAAATCCGTAAATAATAGTTGTATTCAATGAGAGAAAGACAGCCGGCGCGGCGTAGGAGAGGAAGTATCCCCCTCTCTTTCTATGATGCGGCGAAAATGTGTGCCTACGCCTGCTGTTTCGTTTAGGCGGCGCGGCGCAAGGTGCTTGCGCAAATGTTCGTGTGTGATAATTAAAGCAATTCGTGCAAAATTATTCCCTAATCCAAAATATCAAAAATGCACAACGTTAATATTTAAGTTTTCACTTCTGCCGGCACTCCCGGAGTGCAACCCTTCGTTTTTTGCCTTGTCATTGCGACATGAATGATAATTTTTAACATTTTTGTCTATCTGCCCATGTCTAGCTGAGCTAATATTCGTAATGGCTGAACCGGTTTTATTTAAACTTGATGAAGAGATAGCGAACAATGCCATGAGCGATCTAGACTAAATTTTATTACATTTTTTGAGAAATCGAAAATTTATAAAATAATGGTCTATGATGACAATTTTAAAACTAAATGACGCAATATTAACATATCTTATTCAGGCGAAGACGGGACAGACCACTAGTTTATTATGGTATATAGTTTAACAAACATGTCGAAGTCAAGTAGTGCCAAGTAGGCAAATAGCACAATGTGAAAGGAGGGGGGGCACCTTGCGCACGGCGGGCAGCTCCATGAGCTGGTGCAGCTCGGGCGCAGCGCAGTGCTGCAGGCGCGGCGCCAAGTCCGCCAGCAGCGCGCGGAAGGCCCAGTCGCCCAGCTCCTCGCACAGCCGCACCGCGCACGACGCGAACGCCGCCGCGGAACCCATCACCATCTGCACCGTTCCCCGGGGGATGCAGTACCTGGGGATCCGGGGTACCCCACTCATTTGAAGTGATAAACGAAGTTAAAGTCCACCTAATGGTAAGTGGCCAATGCAGCCCAGTAGGAAGGACAAGGAAGCCAATTAGAACAACTGAGCAATAGATGCTTCGTTACCTCTAAGGAATAAAATGGAATCCTTCAATACTTCACAGCCTGTGGTCTATACGGACTCTCCATGCCTTCCAGACCGACACAATTATGCGTGTAGTGCACTTAAAGGCTTAATTAGGTTAAGATACTGTGGTTTTTAAAATAGTCGGCTGTGGCAGAATACCAGCGGTGACCTAAAATCACCACATAGCAGAGTCACAGGCCAGTTTGTCTCATTACTGTTATGTTAGTTAAGTTTGTTTCTAAATTAAGTTTTTGATGATTTTTGTTTGTACATTTTTAATAACACGTGTAAACTGAGACAAATAAAAAGCTTATTATATTATAGCTATTATGAGGGTTATTGACAGATTATTCACATCTGGTTGGGCTGGATAAATATATAAAAGGAAATGATAAATATACATAAATATATATTGAATATACTAACATAAATAAATAAATAATATATAAATAAATAAAAGCCCAACCAGATGGAAGCCCTCGGCGGGGGAGACCAAACGGCCGAGGGTTAGGGGAAAAGGGAAAGAAACAGGCGGACGATGCGGGCGGTATCGAGGAGCGTGGAGCGCCCGCTTCTGCTTCTGCGTTTTAGCCCGTAGCGGTCCGTCACGGAGTCCCAGTCGCCTCAGATGACCCGAGAGGCTGGCTGGGATTAACCCGTTTGCAGACACGACTACAGGAATAATTTCGGTCAGCAGACCACCCCACATGTCGGTTACCTCGTGAGCCAGGTCCAGATATTTTGATTGCTTATCTGTTTCGGCTTTCACGAGGTTCTCGTCATACGGAATGGTAACGTCGACCAAAAATATCCTTGACTGTGCCCGGTCCATCAGCACAATATCAGGCTTATTCGCAAGAATAGTCCTGTCTGTGATGATAGCCCGGTCCAAGTAGAGCCTGGCGCGGTCATTTTCGAGCACGGCTTCCGGCAAATACTTGTAAATACGGCAATTCCAAAAACTTTAGTGACATTTCATATTCTACTTCTTCAAATTTAAAAAACTTGTTAAAGGAATTTTGTTAATAAAAAGTCTTGGTAACAGTTCAAAAAGGTTGCGATAAATGGTCTAAGCTCAGTTATTTCTGTAGTTAAAATAGGCGTACCACAAAGGTCTATTCTGAGCCCAGTCGTGTTTATTATCAACATAAATGATCTAATATATATATATATATATATATATATATATATATATATATATATAATTCGACCAAGTCCAAGTACCATCCGTTTTTCTATATTTCCAAAAATTTAAATGACATTTCATATTCTACTTCTTCAAATTTACAGAATTTGTTAAAGGAATAAAAGTTAGTACTATGAAATAGATCAATATATTGAAGACAATGATTTGTTAAAAATTTTAAAAATTAATTAGCTAAGATTCACGTAATTAAACAAATGTGTCTTACCTAGTTTGACGAGCACTTCCCGCGCGCCCTCAATAATGTGCGCTATCGCCGTCACTACTGATTTCAACACCATTAAAGGAGGGAACACACATCACTGTCGATAATACGACAAGCATTTCGCTTCTAATTGAGGCATAATCAGGAGAAATAGATAAAAATACATTTATTGCATAACCGTGTACAATATGATCTTAGTACAAAAACATATAGTTTTTATGCTCAACAGTTTACCTATTTCGGATATGTAACAATTAAAAAAAAAATTTAAAAATTACTACTTATTAACATTAATGTTATTAAAAAACTCATTGAAATTGTAAAAAACATTTTCAATTAACAATTTATTTGATTGTGTTTTAAACATATTTCCATTTAATTGTTTAATAGCTCTGATAGATTCTGCGATGTCTCTTCAAACTATAAAATATACGATCATAAATACATTCAGATGTATCATTCACCTTTAATAATTTCGATCAATTTCAAACAAAGAAATTTATTTAGCTTTTTCATACTGTTAGAAAACTCGTCAACTGATGGGGAAGCCACTGATAGTTATGTAGTTTAAGCAAAATAAGTTAAATGATTTTACTATATAATATGTACTTTCTATTTTTAAAATAATTACATTAAAATTTTTGAATCAAAAATATACACGTTCACTCACTTTTCGGCAACTTCCGGGAAAGGCACTTGTTTGCAAAGATCGTGCAGCATCAAAGCGATGTAGAATCGGCACAACACTATTTCCGGGACGTTCTGTTAAACAATAATATTACTTAAATATTTTGACAACAATGCATACGCACATTGATATACTACGCAATACAGTAAAAACAAATAGTCAATTACCGTAATAGGTTTGCCGGTCATCATACGTATCGCGTTCATCTCCGTGATACCAAGTACTTTAGCTGTCTGTACTCCCTCTTCGTCCAAGTTACGATACTGAAATAAACTGATTTGAATTAGTTTACATTTACAAACGTTTCCCAGAACTTCCAAAACCTATAAAGTACAAAATACCTTAACATATTGCCAAATTAACTTTAGCACGGTACGCAATTATTAAAATTATTTATTTTCAATTTTTAAAGCTATAAGTTCGTCGTACATGTCGCTGTCTTTATAACAAACAACACCTAAACAAAGTATCAGATAGATTAAAAAGAAGAAAGGTCAAATTAAAAAGGAACCTTTGGTAAAACTCAAGGGAATCATTTAACTTCATTTCACGGTTTAAATGAAAAATGCGGACTAAGTATAAGAATATTCTTTTATTATAATTCCTTAAATATGGAAAAAATTCAAGTCTTACCAAGGAGTAATAATGCCTATAGTCAGGCCGCACCCCCGCCGCGTCGTGCGGAGTCACCAGGTACAAGAGATGGAGGCTACCCATTAGCACTAAGGACCTCGAAGCTACCGCTAAATCAGATAGAAATTGCTTCGCCACAGTAAGGTCCATACATCCTGCCAAATACAAAAAATACACTTTTCTTGTACATTAAATTAAATATTACAAGAGATATTGAATATTAACATAGATTTAATAGACGCGTACCAAGGCGAATAGCACGTTGCTCAATAATTTGTAATAAGTCTTCAATGGTCCTTCGAGTTGGATTCAACAATGATTTAAAAAGATATTACATGTCAACATAGTGTTATGGATAAATGATAATTATTAATTACCTTTGATGGCCGCCCGTCCAAGCTTAGTGACTACCAGTTCGCTGTCATTAAACGCGTAGCAACTATTGTTCTGATTGTCGTCGCCAGATTCGACCCGCGAACTCTTGTTAACGACTTCCAGCGCACCGCTTTGCAGCAACGAACGTATGGCGTCATCGCAACATTGCTGTATGTCCACACTAGCATGAAAGGAAAAAACATTCATGAAATTAAAAAAGTTTTTTTTTTCGCATTATTTATATTTTCCACTTTACAATAAACTCTTACTCTATATGACTAGACTGTTTTAGATGGTACCGGAGTTGGACGGTTTAGGTGGTAAAGCCACGCTGCAGCTATATTGTGTTTGCAGCACGAATGGGTCGGCTCGACCGGGGTAGGACCACGCTCTCACAGAATACCAGCGTAAAATAACAGCTTAATGCTGCTGTGTTTCGTATGGTGAGTGTAGAGAACCGGAGACCCTTTTGACTAGAAACGAGGCATTCCATTTCAGTCTTCAGGACTAACAACGCATCTGCATTTTCATTTTTAAATGAAGATGGATGTAGATGTGTATAGGCCACAGCATCCACTTAACATCAGGTGGACTGTGTGCTCGTTTGTCATCCTTATATTATAAAAAAAACGGTACACTGAGCTGGATAGTGTTGTAACGTATTAGAACGTGGAAAAGACATGTTACAGCTATATTATAATCGTAGTACAAATGAATCAGCTCGGCCGGAGAATGAACACGCTCTCTAAGAATAAGCTTAAGGCTGCTGTCTTTCGTATGGTGAACGCAACAAACCGGAGATTCTTTGTATTGAAAACCTGCAGTGACAACGAATGTGCATTTTGATTCATAATCGAGAATAAATACGGATGTCTATGGGTCACAGCATCCACTTACCATCAGGTGGACAGTGTGCTTGTTTGTGACCCTTATCCTATTAGTAATGTATTGGCCTGAACTATGTTGAAGTGGCTGCATGTTATTAACAGGCCGATAAAATAGATTATTTTTAGCCTACACATTCGTAGGATAAGTATAATTAAAGGCTGTAAAGTTTTCCATCTTAATCTTCAGAGGTTTGTTTGGTTGGTTTCAGGCGCCACGGTTTACAGTAGACATATACCATTAGGTAGATTTAGTTAGATTGTCACCTACTTAGTGGGTAGCGTAGTGCTGTGAACTGTGCTGCACTGTGTACAATGCCTTGTCGTGTGCAAGTTATGTGTGGGCGTGCGTGACGGCGAGCAGCGTGCAGCGCAGCAGACGGCGCAGCGCGGGCAGCGTAGTGCTGTGAACTGTACTGCAATATGTACAGTGCCTTGTCCTGTGCAACAGTTACGTGTGGGCGTGCGTGACGGCGAGCAGCGTGCAGCGCAGCAGACGGCGCAGCGCGGGCAGCGTAGTGCTGTGAACTGTACTGCACTGTGTACAGTGCCTTGTCGTGTGCAACAGTTACGTGTGGGCGTGCGTGACGGCGAGCAGCGCGCAGCGCAGCAGACGGCGCAGCGCGGGCACCGTAGTGCTGTGAACTGTACTGCACTGTGTACAGTGTCTTGTCGTGTGCAACAGTTACGTGTGGGCGTGCGTGACGGCGAGCAGCGTGCAGCGCAGCAGACGGCGCAGCGCGGGCCGGTCGCACGCCAGGCGCAGCGCGGCGCCGGCCAGCAGCAGCGCGGGCAAGCGATCCGCCATTACGCTGCGCGCCGCCGCCAGGCGTCCACACAGCACGCTACGCAGTTCCGCCCACTCCCGCTCCGCGCAAATTATAATGCTCTCGCCTATCAGAACCGACAAATCTTACAATTATGCAGTTGCTACCACCAATCATTTATTCATTCAGTCTCTCCCAAGGAATGCCACAAAAAACGGTGATGAGCCACCTGCATCCATCCACTTCCTGCATGTCTTATCAGGTCGCCACTTCATCTATTGGTGGTCACTCTACAGTTTGCCTACCAGTACGAGGCTGCCACACGAGAACCTTCCTTCCCCACGAGCTGTCGGTTCTTCGAACTATATGGATGGTCCATTGCCACTTCAGCTTACCAATACCAATCCTTCAGGCTATGTCGGTTACTCTGGTACTACTGCACATATATTTTTATTTTTAATTCATATATATATATATATATATATATATATATATATATATATATATATATATATTTATATATATAGGAGTACAGTATAACCTCATACAGCCAGCAGTGAGGGACCACGTCTCAGATCTAGCTTATCACCATATAATAATACTAGCTGTTACTCGCGGCTTCGCCCGCATGGTCACTGGGAAATGAACTATCCATTGCTTTTTGAATTGAAAGAAAACTGAGTTTTATAGATTTGTCAGAGATACAGCCATTAAAAGGAAACTGAGCACAATTGATTCGTCAGCCTATTTAAATGTTTTGAAACGCAGCGTATAGGAAAGCATGAAAATAGCCTGTTTATTCCAAATGGAAATGGGATATTTTTTAATTAAAGGAAACTGAGCATAATTATCCGTCAGGGATGTAGATTTTTGAAAAGAAACTGAGTTAAATTGATTCGTCAGAGATGCAGTTTTCTGATTTGAAAGGAAACTGAGCCAAATAAAAGATCCGTCAAAGATGCAGCCTTTTGAGTTGAAAGGAAACTGAGCTTAATAGGTCCGTCAGAGGTGCAGCATTTGGAATTGAAAAGAAACTGAGCTAAATAGGAAATTTTGAATCGAAAGGGAAGATCTGTGGGAATTCTGATTAATTGATTGTGGGAATTTTGGAAAAAAAACTGTACACAATGTTGTATGTTTTTCCATTCGGGGAAAGAATGAGGAGATTCTGGGCATTTGACACACGCGAACATGCTACTCGTGCATACAGCTGACCATGAGAGAAGCAAGGTTTTTCTAAGTTGACCCCGCTATATGTAACGTTTGCCCTTGCGCTTTATTAATTGTCATTGCAAAACTGAGCTTAATAGAGAACTGCAACCTTTTGAATTGAAATGGAAGATCTGTGGGAATTATAGGGATCCGTGGTATAATAACATTTTCACCTTTTCCTACGCCTGTCAAAATTGTAGCACCGATTATGTTCCGTCCAAAATGTGTCACACGCAGCCTTGTCCCGTTACATAACCGAGGAGCATCTAAATTTCGCATTAGCATGACTGGGACGCCTAATTTTAATTGAAGCTTATGCGAGGGCACACCTGACAACTCTAGAGAATTTAAAAACTCTACTGGATATGAAGTGTTCTGTTCTGTGTCCATAACTGTGTCGACTGACAAATACCCTGTTATTTCTCCTGCTACTTCACTTAATATATCTGAATTTATTTTGTTAACGCACTCATTTTTTGGTGCAAGAATCGCCCTTTTACATAACCATTTGTCTTCATGCATGTTGTTCGTTAAAGCTGAATAAACGCTCGCAATTAATTCGGAATGACTCTGTACAAAAATCTCTCGTCAATTTAACGCAGCCCTCAGCATCCGTTTCAAACCGCCCATCGCCAATTTTTAATAGTGTGTAAGCATATTTTCCAGCATTGATATCATTATAAAAATGCACTCTCATATTCGTAGTTAAACTGAATTTTGTCACCTTGTTCCATAAAATAGACTACTTGAGGCATGCTTTAATTTCATCTGCAGGTGTGTCCTTTGAATGACAGGTAAAGTTTGGCGAAAGTCACCAGCCAGTAAAACCACCATTCCTCCCATTACATCGGTATTGCTGCGCAAATCCTGGAGCGTTCGATTTAGTGCTTCTACAGCTTTTTTATGTGACATTGTACTTTCGTCCCACACTAAAAGTTTGCATTGTCGTAGCATTATACCTCGTGCACCATTTTCGCTGAAGTTGCAGATCGGTGATTCTTCCTGGGCTAGATTTAGAGGGAGTTTTAAAACAGAATGTGCAGTGCGGCCCCCGCTTAGCAGCGGGGCGGCTATACCGGAGGAAGCTACGGCCACAGCAATGTTTTTATCTTTCCGTACTTGCGCTAATAATAAATATAACAAAAATGTGTTTCCAGTTCCTCCAGGGGCATCTAAAAAGAAAAGTGCACCATTTCAGATTCAATTTGTCCTAATACTTTGTCAAAAACTCGTTTTTGTTCGGGAAGCAAGCGGGGTACAAATTCGGCTACATATATATTCGGCTATATACATACAATAAAGTTGGTATATCGTAGTTTGTTTAACGTATAATTTCATCACTTAGTTCATTTTCGGTTGTTCGCTGAGGGCTTATCATTACAAAGTCGCTTAATTTTATGCCTACCATTGCCATTACTTTATCTTCAATTTTTCCAAGTGCTTCATTATAAATGTGTTCATTGTATGTCATGTTCGCGTGTGTCTGCTGTAACCTTCGCAAAATATCTTCCGCCATGTACTCTTTATATTTGTCCTACAATTCATGTGCATTAGATAGCCCGCAAGATGATATGAGAGTTGCCATAATCATCATCATCATCATTACAGCCCTTTACAAGTCCACTGCTGAACATAGGCCTCCCCCAAGTAATGCCACAAAGCACGGTCCTGAGCCACCTGCATCCATCGACTTCCTGCATATCTTACCAGGTCGTCACTCCATCTAGTGGGGGGTCGCCCTACACTACGCCTACCGGTACGAGGCTGCTACTCGAGAACCTTTCTTCCCCATCGGTTATCGGTTCTTCGAGCTATATGGCCGGCCCATTGCCACTTCAGCTTACTAATCCGTTGGGCTATGTCGGTCACTCTGGTTTTACTGCGGATATCCTCATTTCTGAGTCTATCACGCAGAGAAACTCCGAGCATAGCCCTCTCCATAGCTCGCTGAGCGACCTTGAGCGTCTTCATACGGCCAGCAGTGAAGGACCACGTCTCAGATCCGTAAGTCATCACTGGCAACACGCACTGGTTGTACAATTTAGTTTTTAGAGATTGAGGTATACCTGACGAGAAGATATGTCTTAATTTCCCGAACGTTGCCCAGCCGAGTTGAATCCGTCGATTGACCTCTCGGTCGAAGTTGGACTTACCTAGTCGGACTATTTGTCCCAGGTAAACGTACTCGTCAACAACTTCGAGCATAGTGCTCCCAACAACTACCGGCATAGGTGTGACATGGACATTAAACATGATCTTTGTTTTGTCTATGTTCATCTTAAGACCTATCCGTTGGGAAGCACTATTGAGGTCATTGAGCATAGTGCTTAAGTCCTCCAGCGATTCTGCCATAAGGACTATATCGTCGGCAAATCGAAGGTGAGTGATGTACTCGCCATTGATATTAATACCGTATCCTTTCCAGTCCAGTAGCTTGAAAACGTCTTCCAACGCAGCGGTGAAGAGTTTCGGGGATATAACGTCACCCTGTCTTACACCTCTCTGCAGTTGGATAGGTTTCGAGCTCTGGTTCTGTACTCGGATAGCCATCGTAGCCCTACTGTACAAACACTTCAGCACTTCGATATACCGACACTCAACTTGGCACCGCTGAAGGGACTGCAGCACCGCCCAAATTTCGACGGAATCAAAGGCTTTCTCAGTCCACATACGCCAGGCAAAGTGGCAAATTGTACTCTTCAGTCTTCTGCACAATCTGCCGCAGGGTATGTATGTGGTCCATGGTACTGAAGCATTTTCGGAAACCGGCTTGTTCGGGAGGCTGGAAGTCGTCGAGTCTGCGTGCGAGACGATTCGTAATGACTCTCGAAAACAGCACGTAGACGCGGCTCAGAAGGGAAATCGGTCTGTAGTTCTTCAAGAGAGCGTTGTCGCCTTTCTTAAAGAACAAGACCACCGCACTTCTGCTCCACGCCTCTGGAGTAGTGCCACCATAGAGGACGGAATTGAAGGACTTCAAGTACC
The DNA here is from genome assembly GCA_036936625.1 of Parnassius smintheus behrii. NCBI lineage: Eukaryota > Metazoa > Arthropoda > Insecta > Lepidoptera > Papilionidae > Parnassius > Parnassius smintheus. Next base: position 5,974,783 of record JAUPFT010000003.1, read on the forward strand.
GGTGTTCCTTTCAGAAAGCTCCGCTGTAATTCCATCCTCGCCTGGGGCCCTACCGTTTTTAAGGTGCTGGAGAGCCATTCTAATCTCGCTCAGACTGACGTCCGGGATATCATCGGAATAGTGTCGGATAAGACTTGCTCTTGGATCGTTACTCACACTTGCATGTGGCTCCAACGATGATGTGTACAGCTGCCCATAGAACCTCTCAATCTCACTCAAAATCTCAGGTGTCCCGGAAACGATGCTGCCACACTCAGTCTTCAGCTTTGACAGTTGGCTCTTACGGGCAGACAGATCTCTGGCAAAGACTTTGGAGCCCTGGTTCCGCTCGATCGCTTCTTTAATACGAGCAGTATTAAAGTTGCGTAAGTCTCGCCGCATGCATGTGGAGATCTGTCTGTTCAGTTGCCTGTATGCTGTCAAATCTGTTGACGATTGCAGCCTCATCTCCCGTCTAACAGCCATAAAATTAAGAGTGTGATCGGAGAGTTTTTGTGTTCTTCTGCGGCGGGTCTTGCAGAACTTAGCTCCGAACGCATGGACAGTTTCCACGAGCTTGTCATTCATATCGTCCACTGCATTGCAATTTTGTAGGCACTGAAAGCGGTTGTGTAACTCGAGCTGAATGTTTTCGGGATTCTGGATTAGAGCACGAGGGGGACGGAGCGTTGACTTCATTAAACGAGATCTCTCCAACTTAACGTTTCGGTTCAGTGTGCCTCTAACCATTCGGTGATCGCTGCCAGTTTTCACCCTTGCGATTACTGAGACATCACTGAACAGTTGGCGTCTGGTCGTCATAATGAAGTCAATCTCATTTTTTGTCAAACCGTCGGGGCTCGACCAGGTCCACTTCCTGTGGGGCCGCTTCTGGAAGAAAGAGTTCATCATAAAGAGTCCCTCTTTCTCCATAAAGTCGGCCAGCTGTTGGTCCCTTCGGTTCCGTTGCCCTACTCCAAATTTCCCTAACTTCAGCTCACCGTTTTCTCTTGTGCCTAGTTTTGCGTTGAAGTCTCCCATCAACACCGTGTAGTGGGTTTTGGAGGAATGCATGGCTTTGGAAATATCCTCATACATTTCCTCCACCTCCTCATCGGGATGTGCCGACGTTGGTGCGTAAACCTGTATGACCTTCAGCGAATACCGTTTGGTGATTCTGAGTATCAGGTACGCGACCCTCGTCGACACACTCCCAATCTTTACAACGTTGTTGACGAAAGACTTGTGGACGATAAATCCGACACCTCCTTGGGACAGATGGTCGCCCTCCCGGTGATAGAACAAGTTGCCGGATTCGAGAAACACCGTGTCCTCCCCCTCTCTTCGGACCTCGGATAATCCTATAATACTCCAGCGCAACTTGTCTATCTCTTCTTCCAGCTCCAGGATCTTCTCGTCAGTCCTCAGTGTGCGTGCGTTAAATGTTGCCAGGTCGAGTCGTCGTAGGTGGCAACCGAACCTCCACCGGAGATTCTTAGCACCCCCTGCCCTGCCGTTACCATGGTCGCCACCGTAGCCAGGAATAGCGGGGCCGCCGGGGACTGGGGGCCGTCTATTTGTGTAATTGTTCATGGGGGGTATATTGCCATAGTTGCCACGCTTGGCGAGCGGGTTGGCAACCGCAGTTTTTTTTGTCGTACAGTTGTGTGTCAGGAAGATGCTGCTGCCCATCTCCTGCCTGTTTCCCTCTGTCGCCTTTTACGACACCCACGGGAAGATATGGGGTAGTGGATATTCTTAACCGCCACTACACGGTATGGAGAGTTGCCATAAAGATCCCTAATTTTGGCTGGTGACTGGCACTGCACAGCTTCCTCCATTGTTTCATCCCAGTGATTATCGTTTTCTAAAAGATGCAGAGCTTCACATGCTTCTCTATAAGTTGCGCATTCCTGACCTGAACATGGTGCAGCAGCAATCGTAAACAGAAACATTCAAAATTAGTTACATGGACGGTATACACACGACCAAGAGCATCTGATGACTACACCGGGCCAATTTGCAACAGGCGCGCCTTGAATACGGCGTTTGCACTCCTTCCTAGATGTGTTCCAAGTATAATAGCGGGGGACTTCAGAATATAACAACGTTTTTGCAAAGGTGTCGGTTTGACAAAGTTGAAAAAAGTGTAGTTTTTGGCGGTGATGCAATTCTTTCCTGGAAATTTCTTTCGGTGAAATATACACGCTCTCCATTTTCTAAGTGCACAGCAAGGAGAGTAACTGTTGGGTGCCTTTCGTGTAAAGGGAAGCCAAGGAGACGCCACGCTGCCTCGTTACTGCTGACATAACGCCCTGCTTGAAAGGTCTGTACTTCATTAACGGGATTTGCCTCACCTTCACTCCTGAGATTAAATATTGCTTGGTCGCTTTCTTTATTTATGTACTTACAGATATTACGTTCATGCAAGAATCTTTGAATTTTGAACACTGTGTCTCTCTCAACTCCCTGGATAAATTGGCAGCGACGGTCTATCTCAACTTCTTCGTCACCCATAAAATATACTTGTAAAAATTTATGCTGTTCGTTTTCAGCTGGAAAAAGTGAACCTATTCTATGATAAATTTGCCCTTGCACCGTAAATGTAGGCGAAAATCCCGGCATTATTATTTCCCGGTTAACTCCGAAGGACGTCATTTGAAAGCATGAGTTATATTTCCGGATCCTGTTTAAAAAGCGCCGTGACTCATTAGCATCATATAAAAAGAGAGTTTTCAAAGGTTCTTCTGGTTCCCCAAGTAACAGAAGAGACACTTTGCCATTGGAACAGCACATGCCTGCGGTCTCATCTTTCCATTTTAAAGCGCTGCAAAATCGACACGCCTTGTCCATCAGTCCGATAACAACTAACCTGTGATTTTTATCATCAATCAACGGATCATAATTGAATGTTGCGTCATTAAAAACCGACCGATTGTTTCTTTGAAAATTTTGTCGACGTTCAAGCTGAACTGTGCATTTGCATCTCTTCGCGCCTGTGTCTGTTCTGGTGTTTCAGATTCCCTTATAGTGGATTGACGTTCAGCTTGCTCAATGAGTCTGTGTTGAGTTTCATCAGGTGTTTCCGCGGCTCTCAAGGCGGCCTGACATTCGGCTTGTTCGAATAGCCTTTGCTGACTTTGAGCAGGTGTTTCAGTAGCTCTTAAAGTAGCTTGAAGCTCTGCCTGTTCAAGACGCCTTTGCTGACTTTGAGCAGGTGTTTCAGTAGCTCTTAAAGCAGCTTGACGCTCTGCCTGTTCAAGACGCCTTTGCTGACTTTGAGCAGGTGTTTCAGTAGCTCTTAAAGTAGCTTGACGCTCTGCCTGTTCAAGAGACCTTTGCTGACTTTGATCAGGTGTTTCAGTAGCTCTTAAAATAGCTTGACGCTCTGTCTGTTCAAGGCGCCTTTGCTGACTTTGAGCAGGTGTTTCTGTAGCTCTTAAAGTAGCTTGACGCTCTGCCTGTTCAAGACGCCGTCGCTGACTTTGAGAAGGTGTTTCAGACGCTCTTAAAGTAGCTTGACGCTCTGCCTGTTCAAGACGCCTTTCCTGACTTTGAGAAGGTGTTTCGGAAGCTCTTAAAGCAGCCTGACGCTCTGTCTGTTTAAGACGCCTTTGCTGACGTTGAGTAGGTGTCTCAGATGCTCTAAAAGCAGCCTGACGCTCTGCTTGTTCTTGCCTTCTCAGTTCAGCATCTTCCAAAGATTCTAGCGATCGAGCTAATCTTTTCGCTTGTCTTTTAGAAGATACTCTTGAAAGGCTGGATTTACGTTTGCGAGGCATTATGAAGTAACAAAAAACCTATTTATAAAAAAGCGTTAAAATACCTAAAAGGAATTAAATTTCCTTTTAAATATTTTTTTAAAAGCAAATCCAAAATATCTAAAAGGAATAAATATTCCTTTTAAATATTTTTTTAAAATCAAAACAACAAAACCAATTCAAGAAACAACACGAATCCGAAAACAATAGCCAAAAAAAATCGAATCAACTTAAACCAAATCACAAAACAAATCGCAGAAAACGAAATCGAACGCAGTAGTCAATATAAATATAACCAACGAAAAAAGAAGTAAGTGTATAGGTACCGTATACACTATCTATACTATTAATATTCCTTTGAAATATTGTTAAAAAACCTAAAATCCAAAATCAAAGCCAGAGTCTAAATATGTATAAAGGAATACCAACCAAATCAACAAAACCGATCCAAGAAAATACACAAATCCGAAAATGAAAGCCAATATAAATCCATTCAACCTTAACCAAATCACAAAGCAAATAACAAACAACCGAAATCGAAATAAGTAGGGTAGTCAAATAAGCTACAAAATAGAAACAATTTAAGCGTATAGGTACCGTATGCACTGTAAGTTGACGCGCGGCTCAACGGCGGGAGTTAATTACATGTCAGGAAACATTTCGTTACCGCGTTTTAAAACCTAATAACGACATCTAGCGGAATCAATTTAAACTATGTATACGTTAGTTAATAAGAACTCTCAAAAAATATTTTTCTTACAATTTTGCACAATTTTTCTTACTGTAATACCGATTCATTCATAACCACATATAAGAACTGTTTTCATTTCCGTTCAATAAATATTACTAAGGCTTATTAATAAGGCTTACTAAGAACTGTTTCCACCACAGTTAAGTAATAGTTAAGGGTGAAAGCGTCACAGGTGGCGATAGTATTTCTGATCCACACTTATAATCATCGCCTGTAACCCTTGCGGGGTAGGCAGAGCATCAACGGATTACTTAATATCGTCTGCGAGGTTATCGCCTATTCTGTGAATTACAATGCACCAAAACGTTTGAAGAAAATCAGCTGGTGAATTTTATGTTTTTTATCGCTCTCTTCCCGGTCCTGCGTGGAAAAATACAGATCCATACATTTTTATCTTAATTTTGGTAAAAAGACATAATAATCCAGATATTCTGACCTTCTGTGTTCGTCCATCGTACCGTCGTCCATCTTGTAGAATCACGGTGGCGCCACCTAGCTGAATTTAATTTTGTAACATATTCGATTTTCCCACGGGAATGATATGTTTTTCCGCGGAAAATAGTAGCCTATGTCACTCTACAGCCACCGAACTATCCCCATATCAAAATTCATGCCATGCCGACGCTCTGTTGCGACGTGAAAGAAGGACAAACTTTTGCAACATATTCTATTTTCACACGGGAATGAGATGTTTTTCCGCGGAAAAAGGTAGCCTATGTCACTCTACAGCCATAGAACTATTTCCATACAAAATCATGCCATGCCGGCGCTCTGTTGCGACGTGAAAGAAGGACAAACTTGTGCAACATATTCGATTTTTCCACGGGAATGAGGCTGTAGAGTGACATAGGCTATATCTCATTCCCGCGGGAAAATAGAATATTTCCCACGGGAGCGGGAATGAGATGTTTTTCCGCGGAAAATAGTAACCTATGTCACTCTACAGCCACCGAACTATCCCCATACCAAAATTCATGCCACGCCGACGCTCTGTTGCGACGTGAAAGAAGGACAAACTTTTGCAACATATTCTATTTTCACACGGGAATGAGATGTTTTTCCGCGGAAAAAAGTAACCTATGTCACTCTACAGCCACCGAACCATCCCCATACAAAAAATCATGCCATGCCGACGCTCTGTTGCGACGTGAAAGAAGGACAAACAAACAAACAAACACACTTTCGCATTTATAATATTAGTATGGATCTCTGAATAAACACTCATCACAATAAATCAGATACATAGGCAACACGAACTTTTTGAACAATCTTGCCAATAATACATAACCAAAATAAATAATTTCAATTCGCTACTTTTTACGCTGCCTGGTAATTATCTGTGTAAGTCTGTAGGTGAGTCTTCCTATACGTCGCTGCATCCAAGCTTCGAAAACCGCCACGATTACGCCAATAGTAAGCGTTCTATTGCTCCTACCGTTTTAAAGACTCGAGCGCCTCATCGGGCTCACTGCCACCTCCCTGACGGAGGTCGCGAATTCGGTCCATATCCACCAGTATATCTAAGGGTGGAAAGCTAGCCAGGGCTGTTGCCGCCTCAAAGGATATCGTGCGGTATCCTCGCACGATCCGTATAGCTATCCTCCGCCGGACACTGTAGATTTTAGTTCTACAACGTCGGATGGCTAGCCTTTTCGCTCATACAGGCACCCCATATTATACCCCTACGGAACGCACTACCCCAGTAGAGGCAGCGGATTTCCTCCCTCGGTCCCCCTAGATTGGGCAGCAATCTGTGCATAGTACATGCGACCCTCTCAATCCGGGGATCAAAATCAAATTTAATACAATTTTAATTACTTAAGAATTCAGGTACAATGCAAGGGTAAGCACAAAACAGAAGTTATTAAATATTCGAATGTATGAGCTATTTATACAAAAAAATTTAAATAAAAATACGTTTCGCACTTGACTATGGGCGAGCGCATTGGGGTCGAAGATGACCGCTTAATCGACGACAAAGGGGTACGCAATAATTCATTAGAGCAAAAGGCGCATTAGCCACCATACTGTTGCATCGCTGCGTAGGCGGAGCTATGCAACACTGTCGACTAGCATCAGGTGATAGTTACGACACAGTGGCGTGACTTTTTACTGCGTTCTGTGGGGGCGTAGCTTGAAAGTGTACTTGCGTACTCGTTACAGTATCGGCCTGAGGTAAATTACAAATAAATAACGAAAACCATCTATATCACTTGCCATGATATTAAATACGATCAAAAGCTTTATTGAAATCAGTAAATATAGTATTTACTTGTGCTCCTGAGTCCATTTGTAAGGAGATCTAACCATTAGAAAATAATAGATGAAACATAGTTGACATTTGTGCTAAAAATAACTACTCAAACCTCACAATATTTGATGTAAATCTATACATATGAATAAAATTGAAGTGAATTGTGCTACATTAGATTTGATAGATAACAAATCCTCGCAAAAAAACACCGATCCCTACCAAGGGCGATTCGCGAGGCTATTGAAATTAAAAAAACATCCAGATTTTAATAGTATAATAACCAATAAAATTAAATGCAAACCCAAGCATACCATTGCAAGACCTCAAGATACTGTAATCTCGTGCTTCGTAGATTAGTTAACGATGACATCGGGACGTGAAACACTACGTGATTATGGGTGCCGTAAAGCACCCGAAACGTCGAGAGTTAAAAAGTTAAAATTAAACGAGTTAAAACTTAAAATCCATATCAATAGTTTCATTTAATGTGTAGTGTTCGCGTAAATATATAAGAAATAATCAACAGAACAAATTCTTTTGTAAAATTCTGATTTACAAATCCTTTTAAAAAATTCTGATAAATCTCAATACCGCGATTTATCCAGTTCATGTTATAAGTACAGCGCCATATACAGGGTGGCCCATAAGTCCCTTGAAATGTAAAAAAATAATTTAAAAAAAACTAATGACATTATGAAAAAGGTTTTTATTTTGTCATAATCCTTATAAAATGGGAATTATTTTTTGAAAATTACATCATCTAAATGTAATCCGTTACGATCGCGGCACTCCTGTAAGCGACGTTTAAAATTATACATCACTGCGCGGCAAGTAAACTCTGTAATGTTTGCCATTTCTCTTTGGATATTTTCTTTCAGGACGTCAATTGTCCGCGGGTTGGTTTCGTACACTTTAGTCTTAAGATAACCCCATAAGAAAAAGTCCATTGGGGTCAGATCTGGACTACGTGGTGGCCAAGGAATATCTCCTCTTCGAGAGATCACTTTATTAGGGAAAAGTTGACGGAAGACCGGCACAGCGACGTTAGAGGTATGGGCAGTTGCTCCATCTAGTTGAAACCAGGTCCGCGTATTGAAGCCTGGAAAATTCTGCAACTCTGGTGTAAAAAAGTCCTGGATCATAGCTACATACCGTTGTGAAGTAACAGTAAGCGCGCGGCCTCTGCCGTCCTCAAAAAAGTAAGGGCCTATAATGCCATGCGCTGACATAGCCGCCCAAACTGTCACTTTAGGGCTATGTAAGGGGCTTTTGATGTTTGAGATTTGGATTTTCGCAACTCCAGTAGCGACAATTTTTCTTATTGAAATGGCCGTTGATGTGAACGTGAGCCTCATCAGAGAATAACACGTTATTAAACGAAGTAAAGCGATTCAACATTTCATTTGCGAAATTTAGTCTGTGGATAGTGTCAGTATCTTTTAATTCCTGTTCTATGTAAATCTCCTGTAAGATGTAAATCTTTCTTTAAAATTCGCTGTAACGATGTTCTGGGTAAGTTTAATGCACTGGAACGCTTACGAGTAGACTGGGTAGGATTTTCACGAATTGAGTGTTTCACTACATCGATGTTTTCTTCCGTCCGTGATGTCCTTGGTCGACCTGACCGTTGTTTATCCGACGTCGAACCACTCTCTTCGAACTTAATAACCCAGTTCTTAATCGTTTGAACACTTGAAATGTCTTCAAAGTTGCGTAAATTCTGATATTCTCGAAATTTACGCCGCGCAATGGTAGCCGAATCATTGTTTCGATAAAACTCGCGCACACAAAATGCACGGTCCGCACCGGTGAAACGCTCCATGGCGACTGAATTCCCAGAAACCGTCGGTACTCCCCCCGCACCGCGCGCGCCACTCATGCGCGCCTTTTGTATTTTATTCGAAATTTACATTTCTAACGACTTATGGGCCACCTTGTATTAATGATTCATAATACAATAATTATTACTACAACTGCTTAAATGAGTGAGTATTGAACAATAGATGAAGGCGAAGGAAAAGACGTTTTTACGCGATAGAGGCATGATGCAGCTAAATTATGGTTGTATCACGAATGGGTCGGTTCGACCGGGGAAGGACCACGCTCTCACAGAATACCAGCGTGAAATAGCAGCTCAATCCTACCGTGATGTATGGTGAGGTTCCCATAGGTGATAAGGCATCTGCAATTTGTTTATATAACATTTTTTGCACGGCCAGCAATAACCAAGGTCAAACCTTAATCCTGAAATAGAATAACTATAAAGTCATTTTATCGAACAAAAATTGAGACTCTCAAGGTCGTACGTGAAACAGACGCTAGGTGGGCCTAAACGCGACTAACTAAATATAATATTCTACCTCATTCTCTCGCTGGCTGAACCCTATAGATGAATATGCTTGCAGATTCTTGACGATTCTAAAGAAGTTTTCAGTAAAAAAAACATTGAAGGACCGACCGGCGTCACAAACGCCCGCGCGTCCAGCGCGGCCCGCCATCTGGCGGTAGGCGGCCAGCGACAGCGGCTGGCGGCCCACGCGCGGCGCACGCACGATGACGCGTTGCGCCGGCAGGTTGACGCCCGCCGCCAGGGTCGACGTGCAGCATAGCACCGACACTGCGCCAGACCTGCGCACCCACACCACACTTAACTCACAATTGTTTTTTCTTTCTTTATTTATTGTGGCAACGGCTACTAGGCCTTCAGCCAAAAAGAACTAAATTTTACGGATTATTTCTTTACAACACATGTTGAGTAGTCACAATGCGATATTATAGGGAGATTTTATAGGCTTCTCAAACCAGACAATCGATGACGATAGTACCAATTTATCAAGGAGGTATGGTGAGTGCTGAGAACCGAAAATCCTTTTAAGTAACACTTCACCCTCAGATGTAATAAAACTTTTTTTAATGTATTTTGATTCTGAATCAAAGTATTAAACTTAATCGAATTAAAGTGAACTGAAATAATCTGAATGAAATATTCTTTTACGAGCCAAGCCATAAGGTTATGGAATGAACTTCCACTCCAAATTCGACGTGCACAAACTTTGAAAAGTTTCAAAAGCGACGTCAAGAAGCATTACCTAACACTTTCTAGCAACCGATAGTTATTCTGTGTTTTTCTTTTTTTTTCCTCTTTGTTTTGTATTTATTTACTTATTATCTATGTATATATATGTATGTGTATATATATATATATATATATATATATATATATACCTATTTATTAATATGTATGTTTATTTTATTATTATTTTTATGTATTATTGTGGTATTTTAACAAAATATAGTTTAGTTTGTTTAGATATTAGAATGTAAGTGTAACATAAAACGCACCACCTCCTACTGTTCTTAATTCCAGTTTCTCCTTAGCCCAAAGGTTGTATGAAAGAGATCGCTCTTTAGCGATAAGACCGCCTTATTGTACATACGTATGTATTAAGTTTTCTCTGTAATGTATTTATTCGTTGTATATGTGTGGTGTACAATAAAGTATATACTACTACTAATACTACTGAACGTGGTAGTACTGAACAATACACAACGTGTGGATATATTGCGAGAAATAGCGCGTAATTTTCATTAAAGTATATAACAAGTAATAAGACTCCTTTCCTGCCCCCCTGGTTAGATTAGCACCACCCTCTCACCTATTTCTGCCGCAATGCAGTTGTACGTGTATTGACTAAAGGTATAGAGAGTCAGTTTGATAAGAGGCTGTGAGAAATTCCATCTTAATCCTCTGAGATGACAACATATCTGTAGCCTTCTTTCTATAAAGTTTATGACATGTGTCCATGAGCTGCAGTAGGCTCATGCCACTAAGTGGACTGTAAGTTCGTTTGGTACATCGATTTCATTTCAAAAAACATACGACGTCGCAGCTCACCAGCTAGATATAAACTTGCATGCGTATAGTGCATGTGCGTGCGTACGTGTAAATGCGCATGTGCGTGTGCGTGCGTATTCGTGTGGGTATATGCGCATGCGTATGCGTGTACGTACGTGAGCGTGCGTACGTTTACGAGTGCGTGTGCATGTGCATGTGCATGCGTGTGCGTACGTGCGCGTGTGTGTACGAGTTTGTGTGTGTGTGCGCAGGATCGCATGCACGTGCGCGTGCGTGAACGTGTGAGTGCGTGTGCGTACGGTCGCATTCACGTGTGCGTTTTTGTACTGGAAGGCGGCCTCCAGCAGCGCACGCTCGTCGGCAAAGAGGCCGGCAAGGTTAAAGGTGACACCGCAACGCACCAGCTAGATGTAACATTGCATGTCCGCATGCGTGAATCGGAAGGCGGCCTCCAGCAGCACGCGCTCGTCGGCGGAAAGGCCGACGTGGTGGAAGGCGACGCCGCAGAGCACCAGCTAGATTTAACGTTGCATGCGTATAGTGCGCGTGTGTGTACCGGAAGGCGGCCTCCAGCAGAGCCCGCTCGTCGGCGGAGAGGCCGGCGTGATGGAAGGCGACGCCGCAACGTACGAGCCGCGCCAGCGCCGCACCGCCCTCGGCACACAGCGCTCGCGCTACCGCACTGCGTTCTTCCGCTCGATGCGACAACATCTCCCTAGTGCACCGCAAACGAAAACACTTTATTATACTAGTACGTCTGTGGTCGAATTTCAACATGTTCGTCCTTGTTACAAAAAGTTATTGATAACAATTAGTCTCTAGTTTACTGAAACGCTTCCGAAAACGAAGACAGTCGATAGAGTACTAACGATACCCTTTGATGATGGGACAAAAAGAAAATTAATCCCGATGAAAAAAATCATTTTTTACCATTGAAGTAATATGTAACGTACTAGAACAGCTATCTCAAACAAAAAATGTGCGCTACTCTGTGTTCACGCGGTTGGTTTTTTTATCATAGAATAAACATAGGTAGAATGATCCGTAGGTAATAGTAGATTGTATTGTTAAATAGGTAAATTATATCGAGAACAATATTTAAATTTTATATTTGCTTATTTAATATTGTTACGAGCTTGAGGTTCGTGACAATAAAAATTGCCGATAGAATTACCTAAATTAATACTTTAATTTACTTTACACAAATTAAAGTTAAAACACTAATAATTAAACACACTAATTCACTTAATTCCGCTCCGAAGCTTCGCTTGTGTCGCTGAGTTTAACTCTGTGTCGATCGCATCTTGCGCCACCTATTTATTTAAAATATCCGGAATATTACATAATATTATATCACAATTACATCTTAATGATATTTTTATCTGAATATTTTAAAAGGTATCTATGTCCAATATAAAAAAAAAACATATTAAATGTATCTTTAACAAAACTTATTGACATAACATTTAAATTACGAATATATTTATTTAAATTAGAATCTGAGTCGTTCATAAATGCTGGGCACGCTAGAGTTAAAAATGGACGAATTTATTCCACTTTGACTTTGAATTTGAACCCTAAAAATAAAATAAAAGAATAATAAGCAGATTTAAACATGAAAAATTTAGTCTAATTGTAATAACTTATATATGTTTCTACAAAAAATGTGTATAATAATATATTCGTCCTATAATTAAGTACCCACAGAAATGTCGCATCTGAACATATTAATTCCATAATCTATATTCCATGACAAGAGATGGCGTCTTAGGAATAATTTGTTTTATTATTAATTTATAATACTTTTTTTTGTTGATTAAGTATGTTATTAACCGATGAAAAGTAATTCCTTGGTTTTTACTGACATTACTTGAATTATTTGTGCAATATCTAAGTACACACGACGGCATATTTTTATCAAGAGACTTTTTTTTTAAATCAACACAACACGTGACAACTGTACAAGCGCCTAGAGAGCGACTGATTAAAGTGCGGTGTATGCACCGCAGTTGAGTGGAACAGAGTAGCTGAATGCAGTGTCGCCTCTAGTACGTAGTACATAATAGCTCAATGTTTTTTACAATGTTTAATTAGCTTTATTCACACTATCATGTTAGTACAGCTAAATGAAACGATAATTTCATTTAAAAAATATGAAAATACTTGAGCATAAAACCAGCAGTCAAACGTAAAATACCTAAAATCAGCTGACAAGGGTCAATATACGCGCGACGCCAAATCTGGGCTGCCCGCAGCCCGCAATCGTACCAATACCACCAACATTTTTCTAAATGCTTAACTTATCTACTTAACCTATTATTTTGCCACTGTGCTAGTCTTCACCTATTTTTTATACTTTATTTACTATATAATTAAATTTTCTTATTTTTTATGACGAACTTGTAGTTTAAATTATAATATTAAATAAATAATTTGCTGCAAAGTACTTGTACTTTTTATTCGATTTCATTTGAAGTTTTCACTTCTGTAGCGTGTGAGCTACACGCATGTTTTTTTATAACACATAACGACCCACCGCTAAAACGGAGGGCTTCAAAAAATCAAGAAAATTGCAACAATAGATATAATAAATAAATAATTTGCTGCAAAGTACTTGTACTTTTTATTTGATTTCATTTGAAGTTTTCACTTCTGTAGCGTGTGAGCTACACGCATGTTTTTTTTATAATACATAACGACACACCGCTAATATAGATAGACGATAACATTATCCGATGTACCATTATTTGTAACACAATACGACCCACCGGTAAATCGAAGGGCCACAATAATTCAAGATATTTGCAGCGAATATCTATGATGATGAATTATGTTAACCAAAACATATAAGTTGTAGCATTTGTGAAGACACTCTTATAGCGCGTTTATAAAAACTAGTATTGACATCTATTAAAAATCTTAAGAGTTAATAGCATCCATTCATTAACTTTTACGGCCTGTAACTGATGAAGATTAAATAGAAGTTATTCCTTGAAGAAGTATAGTACTCACTAATTACAAAAAGATTTATTTCAATTTTATCTTTTAATAAGTTGAGGTTTGGCCGTTCTTCAATGCTTGTTTATTCCATAGGCACACGACACCTTCGTACCTTGTTGAGCAAAACGTGTAAGCGACGTCGTTTCGGCGGCGTTTACGACTTTTTTCTCGCGAGCATTGAGCTATAATGCTTTCAATCTCATATTCTCCCACGTTAAATCTTATAAATGAATGTGTCTCTTTCTTTTTACTGTCGCTTTTTCGTTTCATAGACTTTCAAATCACAACGATGCTAAAGAAGTTTTCAATTCAAAAAAAAATTAGGTGTGAAACAGCTTACCGATCTAAATCCTCCGTGGCCTTATTTGGCAGATTTGGGCTCGGCGTTGCGTCTCCTCATGCAGGCGGGGCATCATCATCACAATCCGCACGTAGTTTGTCGAAAACATTCACGATCATTTGGCACATTTCGTCAGCACGAATCACACTCGCAATTAAAAATCCTTTCTTTTACATAAACAGAAATTTTCTTTCGCGATTAAAAATTCGACAGAAAAAAGTCTTTTTTTTTAATCTTTATTAATATAAAATACCCAGATTTAAAATAATAATAAACATCGCCAAACTGTGCAACAGTCTGTTGGCGATAATGGCGCTCTTTTGTTATACATTAATATGTTTTTTTTTTTGTTACATACATACTTATCTTAGGTATATTATTTATTACAATAAATATCTCTATCATTAATTAACATAATTATTATAGGTAGTACATTATACTTTTCATAGGAAAGTATTTTTCAGTCTTTTCTTTAATGTTACAGTGCTTATGTTTTTGGACGTATTTCTTATAAAATCTATATTATTAAATATTAGTGGAGTTAAATATTGCCTAGTTCTATTACCATAATAGTTTCTTATTAGTGGTATACGATACGGTACGATATTTATGCGTTATAGGTTGTTTAAATTTATTTATTTTATATTGTTCTAAAGCAATTAGGTAATCTACCTTTTCATGCACTGGAAGTATTTCACATATATTAAATAATTTGTCATAATTTTTTTACACTGTAATTTTACTTTTTTACTTACTAAATACTTAAGTAGTCTAATCTGTAAATGTCTAACGGGGTCAGATCTGGTGAGCGAGGTGGCCAAGCGTGTGGACCTAGTCTGGCGATCCAGCGATCATGAAATGTCTCGGTGAGGCGCTCACGGACTAACCTCACGGCATATGTAGATGCACCATCATGCTGGAACCATGCGATATTCAGCCAACGATAGGTCGTCTGAAATGTCTCGGTGAGGCGCTCACGGACTAACCTCACGGCATATGTAGGTGCACCATCATGCTGGAACCATGCGATATTCAGCCAACGATAGGTCGTCTGAAATGTCTCGGTGAGGCGCTCACGGACTAACCTCACGGCATATGTAGGTGCACCATCATGCTGGAACCATGCGATATTCAGCCAACGATAGGTCGTCTGAAATGTCTCGGTGAGGCGCTCACGGACTAACCTCACGGCATATGTAGGTGCACCATCATGCTGGAACCATGCGATATTCAGCCAACGATAGGTCGTCTGAAATGTCTCGGTGAGGCGCTCACGGACTAACCTCACGGCATATGTAGGTGCACCATCATGCTGGAACCATGCGATATTCAGCCAACGATAGGTCGTCTGAAATGTCTCGGTGAGGCGCTCACGGACTAACCTCACGGCATATGTAGGTGCACCATCATGCTGGAACCATGCGATATTCAGCCAACGATAGGTCGTCTGAAATGTCTCGGTGAGGCGCTCACGGACTAACCTCACGGCATATGTAGGTGCACCATCATGCTGGAACCATGCGATATTCAGCCAACGATAGGTCGTCTGAAATGTCTCGGTGAGGCGCTCACGGACTAACCTCACGGCATATGTAGGTGCACCATCATGCTGGAACCATGCGATATTCAGCCAACGATAGGTCGTCTGAAATGTCTCGGTGAGGCGCTCACGGACTAACCTCACGGCATATGTAGGTGCACCATCATGCTGGAACCATGCGATATTCAGCCAACGATAGGTCGTCTGAAATGTCTCGGTGAGGCGCTCACGGACTAACCTCACGGCATATGTAGGTGCACCATCATGCTGGAACCATGCGATATTCAGCCAACGATAGGTCGTCTGAAATGTCTCGGTGAGGCGCTCACGGACTAACCTCACGGCATATGTAGGTGCACCATCATGCTGGAACCATGCGATATTCAGCCAACGATAGGTCGTCTGAAATGTCTCGGTGAGGCGCTCACGGACTAACCTCACGGCATATGTAGATGCACCATCATGCTGGAACCATGCGATATTCAGCCAACGATAGGTCGTCTGAAATGTCAACCAACTGTTCATTTATGAAGTTTAGGTATCGCTCTCCGCTCTCCATTAAGTCGCTGTGGCGGAAACACTGGTCCTAGTATGCGATCCTTAAATAAATCTGTCCATACGTTAACTGACAATCGGGTTTGGTGCCCGGTTTGTCAAACAGCGTGCGGGTTAACTCGCAATACACGTGTGTATTTATTCGGTTCCACAGGTAGTTTCTGGTAAATGTCGACTCGTCCGTCCAGATGACGCACTCAATGAAACCAGGCACACGTTGTTGCTGGTCTAATAACTAACGGCAGAAAACTCACCGGCGGTCGCGATCGCCGCGAACTAAAGCTTGCACTTTTTATACTTTATATGGGCGCATTCGATTATGTTTTAACACCTTATGAACTGTCTAGTATGAAACACTTCAACTTCGAAACAATCCATCTAGACGCCTAAACAATTTAGCGATACTTCGTGTACCTAGGTTCAGATTCCGGCAAACGACGTCTCAAATGCGCTCCTCGGAGTGAACAGTCACTTGGCTTCCACCTCCTGCCGCTACCGGAGCAATGGGCGGATTTTCCAACACTCGCTAAAATACTGCTGTTATCAAACGAGAGTCAGCTGGGTGACGAGCGGTCGGGGAATTTCTCTCGGTAAATTCGTAATTCACGCGAAGCATTCCCGCGAGATTCTCCAAGGCAGATTAACATGTCGCCGTATTCACGAGCACTATAAACGCACGCGTAAAGCATTATTAAAACAAAACAGTAAACACGAAATGTAACAACAAGAATAATAACAAATATCTAATGACAAGCAATAACAACAAGAATTTGATAACAAAACGATTGAACTGTCGCTCCCGCGCACATCAACGCGGAACTACCTCAAAAACTAAAATTAATAATCAATCCCGCCAAAACGAATGCCTATCGCTAATTTCGTGTATCCTTGCGGTTAGCACTGTCATCATTTCCACAGATCGTAAAACAGTTGCAACGATGGTACAAATACTGTGTAACAAATAACTTCACGTCAGTCCCATTCTATTCTAATAACATTGTAATATAATATTTATAAATCTAACATTTTAATATAATTTATAATAATTATAAATCTGAACATAGTTAACATAATAAGCCTCTGTCTACCATTGAGACATTGCATCTAACTAGTATTGTCAACGCACACGCTGAGGAAATCGTACAAACTTGTACATATGTTTTTAAATAAATAAATATTTTAGAACCCTTTTTACACGTAATAATTACATCTCAGACATCAGGTATGACAGCGCATCTGCATCCAGATTTATAAATCAAGGATACAAATATTTGGACAACAGTAGTCACTTATTTCTTATATAGTCAAAATAATAATATATACACTTAACTTACTTTCTCTGTAGTTTGCAAAGCAGTGACGCGACGTTTTCACAATTCTTTTTAGTAGGACAAAACACCAGGCAAGAAGCGCCAGGTACCACCTCAGATACTAGTCCTCCCAGATAATCCGGGTCCAACGATGTTGCAGCCGCCGTATACTGAAGACATAATATGCATATACAACCGGCCACATACTTATCAAATTACTTATATGTACTACATATATTAAGAGTCGACATTACTATAATTCCCCACAAATCTAAATTCAGCAATTTTTTGAAATTGCAACACTGTTATCAGCCCCGGTATCTTTGATTGTGTATTGTCACCTGACGACTACCCACGCTGCATGTATTGCCATGTAAATTTCCCCATTTAATAAACTTTAGGGCTATTTTTTACTTATTCTCTGAAAAGGATTACATGGGCAGAATCATATCCTAATACCTAAAACACCTATAAAAATCGGAAGAATTTTTAAATAATGTATATAGATAAAATAATGACTCACGTCATATTTTAATTCCCTGTCTGGTACCAACTCCATGCCATTTTCATTCCACACTATCCTGTTTAGGACATTTCCAAGTTTCACATATTCCGTAAGTTCCACTGGCCTGAATTCCCTTTGAAACACATCAGCTTGCAAGAACTGAGCTAATTCATTTAGGTTTCCTATTGTAGCACTCATTCCTACTATTTGAATACCCTCTGTAAAAAATACATATTTTATGAAGACTCAAAGCTAAGCATTGTGATATCCAGTCAAATGAACAATAAGACTGAACTGTCATATAGTGTTTACCACAATACGGTGGTAATTACTTTAACATACAATATAATATTAAATCACTAATCAGACAATTTTGAATCGTAACTTGAGGGAGTTAAACCATAAATTCTTTGTTGTGTATAGCCACCCATAGCCAAACTAGCAATTTTAATATTAATATATATTAATGTCTCGCTAAAACTCAAAAACAGCTTGATCAATTTTGATGAAATTTTTTGTGTTTGTGTGAATAGGTCTTCAGATGGTTTCTCATTTGGACCCAATAGGTAGAGCTGTTATAGAGATCCAGAAATCACCCTAGTGAAGCTGGAGTGGGTCGCTAGTATTGTATATCAAGGTGTAGAAAAATATCTGTTACTGCCATTGTCCATCCACCTGTCAAAAGTGATGTTCTAGCGTTGACTTTTACAGACTCATGCAGATGAAGAAGAAAACAAGTAAAATAATTTTTTTATAGAATTCAGGTGACAAACGAGTACACAGTCTACTTAATGGTAAGTGAATGCTGTAGCCCATAGTCATCTACATTTATCCTCGATTAAGAATCAAAACGAAGACGCGTTGTCACCCCTGAGGACTCAGATGGAATGCCTTGTTTCCAGTAAAAAAGGATGTAAGGATCTCTACTGTGTAGAGATCCATACTATACGAAACACAGCAGTATTGAGCTACTATTTTACGTTGGTATACTGTGAGAGTGTGGTCCTACGCTGATCGATCCAACCCATTGGTGCCACAATCATAATATACAGCTGCAGCGTGGCTCTAACATGTTTAGTATTCCCTGCAAAATTCAATAGAAGATCTATTCATAAGAATCGACGAAAAAATTAGAAGTTGTTTAAAATTGTTCTCTATATTTTTTACTAAATGACAGTAGAATGAGACAGAGATAATTAATATGTATTTAAATAAAGTAAGTGTATGTAATTATGACATATTATATTATAGACTCTCATGAATACTTACTATTGGCGAAAATGACAGTCGTTAATAAAGTTTCGAGTGTGCCACCGCGTCCTTCTTCTCCTATCAAATGAAGCTCATCAACCTACAGACAATAATATACGTAACTTAACATATGCAGTAACTACTAATCAATTGTAAACATAGTACCACTTTTAAATAAAACTTTATGAGCATTTTGCCAAGTGTAATTTCCCAAAATAAAAATTCCTCAAAGAAGTACTTGGCTCTTTTTGGCTCATAGTGCACGTTTATGTGCACTGTGGTAGCTCGGAGGATGATTATTGGACCTTAATTTCATAACACGAGCAACCCAGTCTATCCCCACCAGTGTAAAAATGCAGCTCAATGCTACTGTGTTTTGTATGGTGAATATGAAGAAACTGAGACCCATTATACTGGAAACAAGGTACTCCATCTTAGTCTTCAGGGGTGGCAACGCATCTACATTTTGATTGTTTATCTAGATGTAGATGTCTATGGGCCACAGCATCCACTCACTGTCAGGTGGACTGTGTGCTCGTTTGTCTCCCTTATTCTATAAAAAAACCAACACCAATAATATTGCTAATCTTTTCTTTTATAATTCTAAATTACTCCTAGCTTAGAATAGTTTTTGCATGGCATATAGCATAGCGTTATATAGCATATGTTGGAATGGTAGAGCTATGCTGCAGCTAAATAATGGTATAGATGAGTGCGGAGAACTGTAGATTTTTCACTGGACTCAAGGCATTCCATCTTAATCTTCAGGAGTGACAATGCATCTGCATTTTGATTCTTAATCAGGTAGACTGTGTAATCCCCAGTCACCCTTATTTTATTAAAAAAAATTGATAATATCTGAAGTCTTGCAAAAGCTGAGATTGAGGCTGAACTACTATTATTCCCTGCCTCAGAATAATCATATGCCATCAAAAACATAATTTGTAAAAAAACCAAGTCTTGCAACTCAGTTCTTCTACCGTAAATGTTGTGAGATCCATATAATACCAAGTCGGTTAATTTATTCAGTGCCTACTTAAGGGTCCTTCTGTTTTAAGTTATTACGTAATTAGCAAACCTAACAACATTTTATAGTGACCATATCAATGTTAAAAATCTTATATGTTTAAATAAGTATATAGATTGACTTCGCCATCGCAAGAAAATACAATGTATCTCACAAGTAACACATATTATTATAAATTAGATTGTTTAGTGCAATCAACCGAATGATGGACCGAAATTAAAAAATATTTTAGTTTTTCCTTGATTTATACACTAAACACTAATTGCATTCTAAATTTTAAGCTTCTATGTCTAGAAGTGCCTTAGAGTTTTGATGATCGGTCAGTCAGTGTCAGTGAGTGACAAAATTAAGAAACTTTGACTGGTTATACTTCTTAAACTACTAGTTCAAATTGAATGAAATGTGAAATATACCATGTTTATACAATGTCTACTGGGTTACTGAAAATTCAGGCTTTTAGTTATATCCATCACGAAGTTATAGGGGGTCCAAAATGGCCTGAATTGCTTCGAGAAAAGTATGGTATGGCCGTGCCGCTTTTTTGCTCGACTTGGCAGGGGCACTGCCGTGCCCCCAGATAAAATAAACATTGACTATATCAGAGAAATACTATATTTCTGTGTATAATATAAACCTGAATAATAACAACAGTCTCATTTTTCTTATTCCTGACAATTTAAGTAATAATAGGAACTGCAAGGATGGATACAAAGTTAAATTTGGGATTTAACCCATTTCATTTTTATTTTATAATTTGGTTACATTACACTTACCACTATTAGTCCAATCTCGTCCAGTCTATCCAACTCAATAAGACTCCGTATTAAAGCAAGACCCTTTTCAATAGTTGCTATATAAATACTATTCTTTTTACGCCTTTTCTTTGGCGGTATATGGCCCTTACCGGCAGCATATTCCTCTACTAAAAAATCAAGCTGAACGGCAAATGGTGATAAGGACCATATCTGAATAGAAAAGACAATTTGATTGGTTTTTACAGCATACTATTATTTATAATTGAAATTAAGCAATCGTCTATACCTCTAAATAGCCTGAAAATATGAACAGTAAGTCAGTCCTTCAGTATGTCAAGAATAAATTAGCAGTCTTGGGTATTCACATAAGACCATTTACTTTGCCATCTATTTAGTTGAGTTGTTAAAAAAAGTATTGAAACTTATTGAATTGGTATCCAACACTATGACAACAAAGCTCATCTTTGGTTATTGCAGTGAGAGATATTGTAGTGCGTGAAATGAAAACAAGTTAACTTGATATCACCTGTCGATCACTGTAGCAATTCAAAAAAGCTTCTCAATATTTTTACTATGTCTGCTGTACTTGCAACTTTCAAGTATTTTCAACCGGCTTCAAAAAAGGAGGAGGTTCTTAATTTGACTATTTATTTTTTATGCATGTTACCTCAGTACTTTTTCTAGGTGAACCGATTTTAATTATGTTTTTTTACTTGAAAGCTGGTGCCTCCTTTGTTTTTGAACAAGATCTGATCAGCAGTTTTTGAGTTAAAGTTATATAATGCATATACTGGGTGTTTTTTTTACAGTCTGGAAAAAAATAGGGTGTAACAGGTGAATGGATTAGAAGCCGCTTTTGATGGCACTGATATTTAACAATTTTTTATTTTACATTAACATGTTATGAAATTGATTTATCAATAAATACTACGAATTTGAAATAAACTTTTAGCACTAAAAAAATAACAAAATTTTTGAACTACATAAGTAAATCATTTAAAAACTATAGAAATTAAAGTAATACGTACCCAATTATTTATTGATAGATCAATTTTATATGTTAATGTAAAATAAAAAAAATTGTAAAATGTCAGTGCCATAGGCTTCTATGTATATTCTGTTCACCTGTTATACCCTATTTCTTTCCAGACAGTAGAAATAGTAATTTTATTTTTATTGAAGTTTGTTGTACAAAATATTTAATTTTACCATTATTAATATACATTTTGTGTTTAGTCAAAATATACATCACAAAAATAATTATTGTATCAAAACAACTATAATTATATATTTACTAAGTTGTGTGACTCCTTTCCTGCTTATGAATTTATCGGGATAGATAAGTAATACCACAGTCTATACCACATCTATTTTTGCTGTTAAATACCAGTGCTTGCACTGCTGTGTATCGGTGTGAAATGTATAAACAGCCAGTACAATTACCGGCTTCTAGGAATTCCATCTTATTCCGCAGAGGTGACAAAGCACCCAGTAGCCTTCTTCGTTTGAAGTTGGATGAAGGTGTCCTTAGACTGCATAGTCCATCCATCCATCCTATCCATCCATCATAGTTCATCATCATAAACAAACTTCCAGTGTACCATCAGGTACGTTTGTTTATCACTTCAGTTTAATTTAACAAAATCATCATCATCATCATCATCATCATCATCATCAATACAGCCTTTCACAAACCCACTGCTGAATATAGGCCCTCCCCAAGGAATGCCGCAAAGCACGTAACTGAGCCACCTGCATCAATCAACTTCTTACTAGTCTTACTACGTTGTCACTCTTATCTAGTAGAGAGCCTTACACTTTGTCTACCAGTAAAAATCTGACATCCTAGAACCTATCGTCCCCATCGGTCATTTGATATTTGAGCTATATATCCAGCGCATCGCTACTTTAGCCTATTAATCTATTGAGCTTTGTAGGTTACTCTAGTTCTATTGCGTATTCTCATTTTTAGTCTATCACAGAAACTTACGAGTGTAGCCTGCTCCATAGCTCGCTGAGTGACCCAACAAATTTTAATTAATTAAAAATTTACCTTTTCTTGAACTATAGCAACAAAAGGCAGAATAAATAATGCATTATGTTTTCTGTTCATCACTTCCTGTAACATAAGAATTTCTGCCACTAGGGTTTTGCCACCACTTGTTGGCAAAGCATAAATCAGGTTATGTCGCTCATGAATTGCATCTAAATTCAGGCACTCTTCCTGCCAGTCTGTAACATAAAATATAAATCTAAAAGCAGATGTCATCATTTGATATTGGAGTAAATGGACATTACATGCTTATAATTTTAAACCACTGAGAAACTAAAATAAAAAATGAAAATATAAATTTCTTTGCAACCTTCCGCTACATAAATACAATGATGTGTCTTACCTGGAATGAAGAGCACCTCCCGCCCTCCCTCAATTGCATGCACTAACTCCGTCACCATGAGTCCCAGCACCACTATTCCAGGTAAGACACACCATCGACGATAATACAACACGTGTTTCGCCTCTACACAAGGCATCTTCAGGTAATGTAGACTCTACGGCGGCTGACCGCTAAGTGATTTGTCACGACGACAAGGAAATTTATATTTTTATTTTTTATTATAATGGATTTCCGCAAAGTAACGCCTGATTCTATCAATTATCACTGAGAAACTGTTATACGTCAGCAAAGGGCAATTTTCTGGGCCTATCTTCATCGGGATCCGTCATGATGGGTAGCCTCAAGCAAAACAATCTCAACAATCATCTAGTCTAGACTTATCTTGGCAATCAAAATAATTAAATAGTCATAGATGTACAGACAAGTCTGCTTGGTGCAAGCAATAACAATACAATGCCCTCACTCCCACAGCCGCATCTAAGCATGACTCAGCATGAGATCACGCTTGCATTTGATTGTTGTTTATTGGGAGAGAACCAGTGTTGCCACCATGTGATCATAGATGGCACTAATGTTTCTCAGACATATATTTTTTAATCAATGAGATTTTTTAGGCAGGCACAATTTTCTACCAGGTCAATGTTTCATCTTAAAGTAATATGAGAAGTATGTAAGAAGAAAAAAGGGAAATTATACTTTGAAAATAAACATTTAGTTTAGAGGTAATGATCCCAATGACGCTCCCCATAGATCCTCTCTTGTGTGAAGCAATCTGTTTTATAACTATTGCCTAAAGAGGATTATTTAAAAAAATTACATAAATAACATAACCTTTAAGTTTCACTCAAAATTGTAACTAAATAAGTTAAATTGAAAATTTTAAAAACTCCCAAACCAAAAAAAGCTGATGATCTTCCAATGGCTGAACCCATTTTGAAAAAAACATTTCTAAAAACCACTGCAAGAAAACCTGCTTTTAAACAAAATAAATTGAACCCAAATCAGTTCACCAGTTCAGGAGCTTAGGTGCCACGGACAGACACACACAGCAGTCAAGCTTATAATAACACCCCTCTTTTTTGTTAGGGGTTAATTATTCATTAAATTCTAAAAGTACATGAAAACTACTAACCATATAATTTTTCTATATTTCTATAAGTCTTAAATAAGCTCTTTGTAATCTTTGGTAGCTGATAAAAATTATCCTTTGGAACATTATTTTCTCTACTATTCACCGATTTAACAGCTTGATTTATTTGATATGGTTGAGTTACAGTATCTGTCATACATTCATCAATATCAAGAAGGAAAGAATCTTTAGTCTCTATAAAGCAATCTCTGTCATTTTTTATAACATTAATTGATTGATTTATTGCTTCAAAGCCATCATTGATTTCATTCCTAAAATGTTTTTCACACCTTGATGTTAAGATTTCGTCATCTATATGATTTTGATGACTTGATTCTTGCTCCAATTTTGATTGAAACATATCATCAGATATATCATCAATTTCATTTACTACTTGAGAAGATAGTGCAGGTTTATTGCTGCTGATTACGAACGACTTCCAACTTTCACCATCTTTTACAAAACTAGATTCAAAAATACCCGGAGAACATGGAATATCCTCACTTGTATTGTTTCCGGAGTCACTCAAATATTCCACTTGATTGCATGGCAGAGGAGGAGAGTCACAACCCTCCACTAAAGTGATATTCCTAGAAGTATGTTTCCACCGGAGAGATGCACAATCATTTTTATTGCTCATAATTTGAGATGCTCTTATGATTCTACCCGTACCTAGCCGGCGCCTTTTTGGCGTTGAAGTAGTGCTTTCGATATTATTCTTATTATGAGAATTCATTTTATACCTTATACTATGCTTATTTATTTGTACAAAAGTCCATCATAAGCTTAAAAGTTCATGAATAAGGTAATACAAAAAATAAGTCTCAACCAGCTTTCATAATTTTACATATATATTTGAATTTGAAATTGTTTATTTGACATATATTGACACATGTGACAAATATCAATTTTTTTTCTGTGGCTGTAAATTTGTACGGTAACATTTTTGCCAGTTTCAAGTAACTATGAAAAATTGTTCATAACACACAAGAACATTGCGAAATTTTAAGTAGCTTTAGGATTTTGACGATGAAAGCATCTCATGCGGACAAAACAACTTTTTTGTTGGATAGGGTGACAAACGAGCACACAATCCACCTGATGGGAAATGGTTGATGTGGCTCATAGACACTACGTCTATCCTCGATTACGAATCAAAATACAGACGCGTTGTCACCCGTGAGGACTAAGATGGAATGCCTCGTTTCCAGTAAAAAGGGTCTCCGGTAGTCTCCGTATGGTGTGTGTATCTATACACGCCATACGAAACACAGCAGCATTAAAATACTATTTTATGCTGGTATTCTGTGAGAGCGTGGTCCTTCCTCGGTCGAGCCGACCCATTCGTGCTACAAATATACTACTAATATAACTGCAGCATGGCTCTACCACGTATAATTGTCTTTTCACAGACTTATAGTTCACTAGAACAAATACATAATACACATAATCGCAACACTTCTGCCAATAAAAATTTATTCCAGTCTAATATTTAAACGATTAAACAGGAACAACAGTCCACTTGCGTTGAACTTTCTTATAAAACCCCTTATATATTCCAATTGATATGTAAAATTGGTAATAAGATGATCATTGATGAGCTATTGCTATACATTTTTTTACTGAGTTATCATTTATTTTATTAAAGAAACTCACAAAATTTTGCAAAATAAGTAGATTTAAAATTAAGTAAATATCAAGTGTAATTAATAATTTTTAATACAAATTACATAAAAATACTTATAGTCCGTCCGGATAAAGAATGGGATTAGAAATGGCGGCTCATCCAGCCCGTACCGTCAAGATACACAGTACCAATAGCGAAAACCCGCCAATAACGGTACATCGTTATAACGTTATGTTATTTAGTAAATTGGTAACTTTCAATGAATGTACAAATATTAGAAAAGAATTGTTTACTCAAGTACATAGTTATATTGATATTATTATTTTAAAATTATAACTAGCGACTTCTGCTTAAGCTCCACGTCTGTGCTGATGGTGATCAACTCTTCTTGCATTAACACATTGGCTTCTTCCATGGCTCTGATATTGTACGGATTTAATCCATTGAGGAAATTGTAAATTTAAGAGATCCTCAAACCCCTAAGTGACCGTCTAAGTGAGTGAAATATGATGATATAACATTGTTTTGAAGCATTTCTGGTACTTTTTACAAATTCGGAAACTGTGACTATTATTTTCCGCTAAAATTTTATTCATTAAGGATAAGTTTACCCACGAATGCTGATATTATTGATTTTGTTTTATTCAAATTGAAATCGTCACCCTGCAACTGCAAATTATTTTTGTCTTTAATAAATATCTACTTTACAATTGTTCAGATTTTATTTCAAATTTGGATCGTTTTCTCGTAAAAACTCCAACACAGATTTAAAAATAGCTGAAAATCTTGCTAAGCAAGAGCCTCTTTATAGCAAGCGAACTTCAGTGTGCAGAAGTAACCGAGTAAAGACTTCGTCGTTTTTCTCACTTAACTGAGCAAATGACCGAGATTTCTTTTTTTTTTATAGAAGAGGGGGCAAACGAGCATGCGGCTCACCTGATGTTAAGTGACTACCGCCGCCCACGATCAACCGCAACACCAGGAGAATTGCGGGTGCGTTGCCGACCCTTTAGAAAGGAGTAAGCTCTTTTCTTGACGGTCCCCAGGTCGTATCGGTCCGGAAAAATCGCCGGTGGTAAACTATTCCACAGAGAGGTTGTACGTGGAAGAAAACTCCTTGTGAAACGTACAGTGGTGGACCGCCAAGCATCCAGATGGTGTGGATGGTATCGAGACGTTTGCCGTGTAGTGCGTTCACGAAATTTGGCGGCTGGGATTAATCCGAACAATTCCTCAGAGCACTCCCCGTGATAAATGCGATAAAATACGCAAAGAGATGCAACATCTCTTCGCAGCGCCAGTGAATCGAGCCGATCGGAAAGCACTCGGTCGTCGACGATTCGAGCCGCTCTGCGCTGGATGCGGTCACGTGGAAGGAGCTGGTACTAGGGAGCCCCAGCCCAGAGATGGGAACAGTATTCCATGTGTGGCCGAACCTGCGCCTTGTAAAGTTGCAGGCGGTGTGCCGGCATGAAATACTGTCCCGCTCTGCTGAGCACGCCAAGCTTTTTAGAGGCCAATTTGGCCTTCCCTTCCAAGTGACCACGAAACTGCACGTCACTCGATATGTCAACGCCGAGGATTCCGATACTGGCTGAGGCAACAACGGGAGTGCCTTGAAACTGAGGGGATACGACAAAGGGGTTCTTTTTAGCGGTTAACGCGCAAACTTGTGTCTTCTGGGGGTTAAACTGGACTAGATTTAGTCGTCCCCAATCCGAGACTCTGTTCAGCAAAGACTCGACTTCAGACACAAGTTTATTCCGGCACTCGGAGACGTTTTCCCGAGAAATATTGGCTCGGCCGGTGTAAAGAGCATCACCAGTGCTGTCATCTGCATAGCAATGAATGTTACGGGTATCCAACATATCATTGATATGCAGAAGAAACAGCGTTGGCGATAGCACGCAGCCCTGTGGAACACCAGCATTAATAGGCTTGCAATCGGAGCTTGCACCGTCTACAACGACCTTGATGCTCCGATCTGCAAGAAAGCTGGTGATCCAATCGCACAATTTCTCGGGAAGCCCATAGGAAGGGAGCTTCGAAAGAAGCGCTTTGTGCCAAACCCGATCGAAGGCCTTCGCAATGTCCAAACTAACGGCCAATGCCTCCCCCTTGAACTCTACTGCCTCCGCCCATCTGTGAGTGAGGTAGACCAGAAGATCACCAGCTGACCGACCACGGCGAAAACCGTATTGGCGGTCACTAATCAGCTGGTGATCCTCAAGGTACCTCATGAGCTGGCAGTTTACAATGGACTCCATTGTTTTGGAGAACAAGGAGGTGATGGCGATTGGCCGGTAGTTGGACGGGTCTGAGCGGTCGCCTTTTTTAGGGATCGGGTGGACGAAAGCCGTCTTCCATGATTTTGGGACTACGCCTAGGGAGTAGGAGTACCGGAAAAGACGCGTTAAAACCGGTGCCAACTCTGGAGCACACGTCCTCAGCACAATTGGGGGGATTCCGTCAGGCCCACTCGACTTGTTGATGTCCAGGGAGAGGAGTGCTTTGCGAACCGAGCGCTGTGTGAACTGCACTTCCGGCATGGAGCACTCACACCGCGGGATTGTCGGCGGCGTACTCCCCCCATCATCAAGAGTCGAGTTAGACGCAAAG
The DNA here is from genome assembly GCA_036936625.1 of Parnassius smintheus behrii. Lineage (NCBI taxonomy): Eukaryota > Metazoa > Arthropoda > Insecta > Lepidoptera > Papilionidae > Parnassius > Parnassius smintheus. The sequence continues at coordinate 6,003,438 of JAUPFT010000003.1, forward strand.
AAAGAGCCTAGAAGATCGGCTTTCTCCTTTGCAGTATGGGCCAGTGAGTCGTCCTCCCTGTGCAGAGATGGAAGAGATGGCTGACAGAAATTCCCCTGGACAGCCTTGGCGAGAGACCAGAATGCACGGGTTCCAGAAGGAAGGCGAACTAGTTTCTCGCCAATTCTGCCTATGTGCTCTGACTTTGCCTTGGCAATGACTCTTTTGAAGGACCTAGAGGCGGAATTATACTTCTTTTTTAGAGCGCTGGTATTTACATCCCGGGACGCTGATGCATCAGCCCAAGCTTGGTAGCACTCCTGCTTATAGCATGATGCTATTTTACAGGAGCGACCAAACCATGGCTGAGATTTGCCTCCAATGGGCACCACAGAGGAAGGAATAAAAAGTTCCATACCCTGAAGTACCACATCAGTAACAGAATCCGCAACCGCAACCGCAATGGTCCGAGGAGCCTAAAGGGGCGTCGACGGATATCTGATATCCGTCCGGGTGAGAGGTCCGCAGAAGGTCCAACAGGGAAGGTGCGTGATCCTCCACATCTGGAATCCGCGTAGGCGAAGTAACCAGTTGTGTCAGACCATATGCCAAGGCAAAATCATGAACAGATCTCCCCGCATGATCGGTTAAACGTGAACCAAGCCATTCGGCGTGATGGGCGTTAAAGTCGCCGAGGATCACGATCTCTGCGGAGGGGATCTGCTGTAGCAACGAATCTGCAGCCATTTGGACGTGGTCGAAGAGTCGGTCTGTTTCGGCATTACTGCTATGGGACCTATAGAGGCACCCGTAGACGCGTGGATGGTCGTCGCTGTCTACGCGTAGCCAAAGGATGGACAGGTCCGAACCTTCAAGTCTGCCGAGGCCTCGAGAACAGATGTCCTCTCTGACGTAAACGCAAACTCCAGCCCGAGGCACAAAGGAGTGTTCCAGTTTGTACCCCGGGTAGGAGAGATACGAGACATCAGCCGGAGAGGACACCTGCGTCTCGGTCAGAAAGAGCAGAGCCGGCCTCGCCGTCTCGAGATGGTAGTGGACGGCGTTTAGGTTAGAGTGAAGTCCCCTGATATTGCAGAAATTCACGGACAGCGTGGCAGGGGTCGCCTTGGTCTTGTTGCTCCGTTTGCCCCGAGCAGTTGTAGTCTTGAGCGGAATTTTGCCCCCCCCCCCCCCAGAATACGCGGGGCAGCCTGAGCACCCACGCTCAGAAGTGGAGAAACATGGTCGTGGATGCTCAGCGAGGGATTCTCCAGGGGTGCTGGTACCCTCCTGGGGTAGTCTATTATTATTTAATTCCGCTACCATGTTGATGGGGGGGGGGGATTTGGGCCTCCGGCCACCTGCACTCACCAGACGAAACGCGGAAGCAGAGCTTCCACTTCACGCCGGTATTCTGTGAGGTCGTGGTACCACCCCGGTTTGAGCCGGCCCATACGTGCAACAGCAAAGCTGCCGCGTGGCTCTACCACTATTAAATCTTGAGACCTTGAACATTTATATAATATTATAAAGATTGGTTCAATCTAGGACTCAGATTTTTTGCTACTACTATACTGTCGGTGAATCACGCAATGAATGACCAGTACCTCAGGCAGTTGTCGCCTTAATGACCATATAGGGCGCTCATAAACTATCAACGTCTTGCATAGATGATGAAGCAAACATCGATCTTATAGATGGTCCTTTCTCGAGTTATTCTTTAAGTGCTTGAAGGAATGACAATGTCTTACTTATTTGTCAGCATGTACTCTTGATAAGTCGTCCTCCATTTTGAAGGCTTCATGGCATCAGTACTGAATACTTTTTCACATATAAGACTTATCGACAAGTGTTGATTTGATAGAGATGGTTTTTACGTGGTATAGCCATGCTGCAGTTTAAAGTCCAGTCGTGGAGCAGAAAGAATTTCATACAAAGACTTCTTTGCCTGGTTTATATGAAATATTTGAGGGAGAAAAAATAAATTTACTAACTTATTAAACAAATTATTGCTATTATATAAATCATTTATTTTGATTTTAGTATAAAAACATTTATAAAATCGGTTAAAATGTCTAATTTGGCAGAATTAAAAAAAAGAAAATTCGAAAATCAGAATCAGATTTCTTCGTATCGAAGTTACTGTCTTCCGACGATGTCTCGCCTGTCACATGTATTACAAAAGCCTCAACAGTTTTGTCTACATTATCATCTAGTCTGTCCAATTTCGATTCCTCTTTTTTTATATGACTGATGCAATATTGTCATTTTTCTGCTGAAATGTTTCCTAAAGCCTCCTGGAGAAGCTTTTTAACATCTTCCATCTTAAATGTGGTATTTTACCGGGCCACATACCCCTTGACGTCTGCCCACACTAGTTCGATCGGATTCAATTCGCAGTGGTATGGAGGTAATCTCAATACCTCCACACCAACTGCTTTTGCCATTTAATCGACCACGTATGATTGGTACTGAGTTTTGACACCTTTCACCTTTTCCAAGAGCTGGAATTTTGTTTCCTTTTCCTCAAAAGAAACATGTTTTAATGAGAACCGTTCTTGGATGTCTGGTTTTTTCCAACTGGTAACTGGGATTTTCTCCTGGCGTCTTGAGTTGTAGCTGGCATTATCTATGACAACCACTGCGTTTGGCTTAAATCTCGGTAGCATTGCTTGAAACCAATTTTCGGACTTGATTGCATTCATAGATTCGTGATAGTCGCCTGTACCTTTGCATTCAAATACCAATTTTGATTCTGACACGAATTCTGTTTCACCGCCAGCCGGTAGCCTTTGGAAGTAGGATTCTTGGCACCCGTCGACAAACCCTCCAAAAATGCTTGTTTTCGTAACTGCACTGTGGTGTCTTATCACACTTTTCCTACAGTTGCCCTGAAAAGTAAATGAATAAATTTATCAAAGTGTAAAAATTTAACCACTTGATATTGCGAACATCTTAGGGGATCACAATCGCTTCTGTCGATCCTGTCATTTCTCTTGTTATAAAGTATATATTATATTGATTTTTATCAGGAGCAGCGCAGCCGTTTAGGCATGAAAAAGTAACAGACAGACACACATTTATCATATTAGTATGGATTTAAGTCAGTCAGTAAATAATAAAAATAAGTCTTACCCGCATTCACCTAAGTTTCATCATTATTTAAGGCACAATGCTATGTCATCTCTGTCGATCAACCCGTTATTTCTCCTTCGTTTTACATACTTAAACCTCAAATGTTTCAGTATTTTCTTCAACGATGTCAAGCCCATGTTTGGTAAGGATTCGTCTGCATTTATGACATGTAGCACCTTTTTTGCCCTAGGTAACTCTTCTTTTAAATAAAAGCTGTGCACTATTCGTCTAATGCATGACTTATCGAACCCATCAATCATTTGAATTAATGAGAGTCGTTTTTTCGGTGTCTGTTTCGGTACATTCTTTTAAAGTACGATTTATGCTATTTCGGAATGCCCAAGATATCAGCTGTTTTGTCCTTCATTTCTTTTTTGAATGATATTTATCAGCAGGCCTGGATTCTCTAACGTATTATATATAGGGCTTGCAAATATTCGAAATTTTTTAGTACCTATTCGAATATTCGACTTTTTTTCGGGTATTATTCGAACTATTCGAATAATATTCGAATAATTAAAAAAAAACAAAAGCTAATATAATAATCATATTTTTATTGCCATTGTCTTACTTAGAGTCTAATTTCTCTGAATCAAAACAAAATCATAGTTAAAAATTAAAGAACTGCTTGGAATTTCACTGTTATGGCACTAATGCAGTCCTATAAAAACTATAAAAAGTAGGTGCTTAACAAGATAACCACAACACAATTACACAACAGTCTTATAAATCGAGTTCTGAGTATTGTCATAATATTTATATAATAATAAAATCATTACAAACTTATATATTATGAGTTGAGTATGATTGTGATAGAATACAAATATTTAATCAGTATTAGAATTTATGATAGTCAGATCAATGCCACATTGATATTTCAATGTGCAGATCTTTGGTAGGCGTCTCTGAGCAATTCTATTCTTCAGAGCTTCGAGTAGCCTGTCACTAATAAATCTGTTCGCCTTTTCAAGTTTTGCAACCATAAATTGAAGGGCTGTTTCCGCAGAAAGCAGATTTGAATTTTCTTGGCACAGCGCCTCTACTGTTGCCTTTACAATATTCAAAGAAGTGGACAATTCCTGCAGCAAAGCTAACTCACCTAAACTAAACGTGGTATCTTTATAATATATATATCATTAAATATTATCTTTTTAATGCCAAAAATCTGGTGATCATATCGGCAAAACTGCTCGACCTGTTTTTATAGTCTAAGATTAAACCCATTTTATTCCTCTCTTCTTGAAGATAAATATCAGGAATCGCTTTTCTGGTGGATGACTTCCTAAAAAATTTAACTATTTTTCCGCACTTTCTTTATTAAATTTTTAAATTCACATCCCCGTATAAATGTAGGTCTCGGCCTATGTTTAGATGTTGCTCAACTGCAAATTCTCCTCTCTTACTGTCGCTGTTAGAGTCAGTATCCTCATTTGTTTCCTCTTTGCTACCTTCAGATTCTTCTCCTTCTTCTTTTTGCTCATAATGATTCTTTTTGTATATAGCATTCAGCACTGCACATCATGTGCGAAGCAGAATTGACGATACAAAGGCACTTGTCGACTCATAGCACACATCACTCTTGCAGTCACTACGAATACTATGTCCTCTTCCAAAGATAGATCTTAGGATGCTAACTTGCCCTGCAAAATATTAAGTTATTCCTTTTCTGGATAGTAGATGAGTAGACAAGTAGGCCCTGTGCATACAAAACTCACTCAAAAAGACTAAAACCTCGATGACAAACAACAAAATTATAACCACGCAAAGACGCCAAACTACCAACACCACCGCACTGGAACACCGATGCGGAGCGCCCTATAATCGAAATATCGCGCGCGAATCTTAAAAGTAATATTTTGTACACATCAATATTCCGAGTTTGGCTTTCAGAAAATGGGTTCAAATATTCGAATATAGCGGATTTAATATTCGAATATTTGGACAGCTATATTATTCGAATTATTCGAATATTCGAATACAAGGCCTAATTATATATATATATTGTTACGCGCTCAAATCGGCGGCACTAGCGCCATCTAGTCTCGAACCGAAGAACTAAACTTCTTGAAGTTTAAAACTCGAACTCTCGGTACCTTGCGCGTGTTTACTTGAACATTCTGGATATTTTGCTAATTTATATAAATAGGCGCTGCAAGATGCGATCGGGGAGAGTTGAACTCGGCGACACAAGCGAAGCTTCGGAGCGGAATTAAGTGAATTAGTGTGTTTAATTATTAGTGTTTTTAGTTTTAATTTGTGTAAAGTAAATTAAAGTGTTAATTTAGGTAATTTTATCGGCAATTTTTATTGTCACGAACCTCAAGCTCGTAACAATATAATAATCATTACCTTCTTAGATACACTAAAGTGTGACATTTTTCTTTTCTTCCGCGGAGAAACAAACTCCTTGAATTGATGCGAGGTAGGCAGCGCTGGTTCCATTTTAAAACAGTGATGAAAACTTAACAAATTAACAAAAACCACTTAACAATTAAAACAAAATAACAAAAACTAACAATAACAACAAAACTGAGAATAGATATTTGAGATAACTGTGTCCGAAGACTGAGCGATCACTAACGCATCTCAAGATGGCATGTCGTTCGAACGTTATTTAAAAATTATTAATTATGTCAAGCAAGCCAAGGATTTTAGTTGTGACTCAGGTCCAACTAAAAGCCAAATGCAAACAAGAACATACTTTACAGTCTCAGACAAAAGATTTACAATCCCTGTGGACGACCGACATTGCATCTGTGCGAACGAGACACATTATATTTACGTGGGAGTGACAGAGACAGGTAATGAAAGGTTAACGTCAGGGTTGCCAACTCTACGTCTTTTTCTCCATTTTTATCCTTTCCTGCAAACCTACTTCTTCTCACAAGTCTACAACTTCAGCCACAGAATCTACGTATTTTTATAAAATTTTACAAATTTGCTAAATGACATGTCTCATTGTGCTAAAAGGCCATCATTTCTAGTATTCTAGAAAAAAAATCAAAAAACATTCCGTTTCATACTACCGCATAGTGGCCTCGCCAGCTCGCCAAGATAAGATGTGCAATCCATAGCCATAAAGCTGTGCCGTGACTCATGTGAATGTGTAACACGAAACATCATGAATATTTCAAAAATAAGAAAAGGCAATTCGTCTCCACTCGTCTTACCAATTTATAGAAATATGTGTAAATTTAATTTGCCTGATGATAATGAATAATTGAATATAAAAAGCCATTAGTTTTTTTTATTTTATTTATAAAGCATTTTGTTTTATTCAGTTTCTCCGACACTTTTCTCTTCATTTGAATCCCGATAAATACACACTTTAATCTATGCTCTTCATTTCACTTTAAAAAAGTACGTAGATCTACGAATTTTTCCATATGCAAAATTGTACTAATTCTACTTTTTTTTCTAATCTGACCTACGCCTATTTGAAAATCTGAGTTGGCAACACTGGTTAACGTACGAAATTCTTCCTGCTTCGCGTCCGGACTATAGTAGTATAATTGTAGCACGAATGGGTCGACCGGGGAAGGACCACGCTCTCACAGAATATTAACGTAAAATAGTAGCTCAATGCTGCTGTGTTTCGTATGGTGAGTGTAGCGACCGGAGACCCTTTTTACTAGAAACGACGCATTCCATCTTACTCCTCACGGGTGAAAACGCATCTGCATTTTGATTTGTAATCAAGGATGGATGTAGATGTCTATGGGCCGTAGCAACCACTTACCATCAGGTGAACTACGTGCTCGTTTGTCACCCAATCCTATTAAAAAAAGGATGAAATAAATCCAAACTTCAATTAGTCCAAACTGTATCCGTATCATTTTTTTTCGTGTCTGCCATCACTATACTCGCAGTAAACCCGCAATTAAAAAATATGCGTAAGAAACTATTTCAAAACAATAATAGACCTAGGTACTAGATATTTTTTATGTATGCTTACGAACTTACTCATTGATAAAATTGGATATAGTCACTGTAGTATAAAAAATTTGTATTAGGTACCAATGAGCGTATAAAACGAAAACAAAGAAACTGAACATTTATAATTTTAGGTAGCAATTTTCTAAAGTAATTTCAAAAAATACTTTCCCTGTTAATGTTTCATAAACTGCAGAAATGTATAGTTACGTTAGGTATTACGTTAGTACTCTTATTAGTTTGTGGTTAGGTATTAATGCGCGTAGGTGTCTAACAAAGCACTTTGTAAAATAATTTTTCAATTACTTTATTTTACTTCACTTTATTTAAATATGTAATCATTTTGTTATCTCTTGTAATAAATTAGTAGATGAGTGCATTATCATTCAAGGTCCAACGAATTTCAAAACGCTTATGAACTTTCAACCTAAGTGCGAGCTTATTATATAGTAAAATAGCAGGAGCATGTGTGTGGACTTGAACTTGATCATGATTTCGTTCGTGTTAAATCACGTATATGCGTCAAATACAGAGCAACTCAAAACGTGCCTGAAGGACTTGTTCGCTCGTACTCACTATCCTGCACGGACTTGTCCACACTTATTAACTTGCCTAGTTTTTCATCTTGTACGAACTTATGCACGATTATCGACTAAGTTTTTTTTAAAAGTACAACAATGATACTTCCTACTATACTTTCTACTAAACTATTAGTCATTATTGTAACAAGGTGGTATAGCTCGCGGCACGTAACTCTAGCGCTGAACGAAACGTAGAGGGAATAGCTGCGAATGACGTGTCAGTACGTGGGACAGAATGCAACTGAAGAGCCAATCAGCGCGTGCGAACGATACGCCCAGCCAAAAACAATAACGCGCAATACGGCCAACTATGTGCAATAACGGTCAGCGCTAGACTTTCGTACCGCGAGTTGTACACGTAACGCAACTCATACAGTACCTTGAAAGTTTCAAATAAGATCTCATGTTAGTTAATATGCACCCCTAATATCAGTTTTCGTTTATGTCGAGCCTTGGGAAATCGATTTCGATCCCAAGGGTTCGATATAGACCTTTTTGGGGATCCCTGGCATAGGCAAAGAAATATGAAAATAGTTTATAAAATAACAATGCAACAGATTAGATTTATAACATTTTTATTTTAGTTACATCTTGACCTTGCACTATAAAATGACAATCATATGATAACAAAAGTAAACTTCGAACTTTTTTAACACACAGGTTGACCTAAGCAAATTACCACAAAGTGATTTATATTATTTATATGAGATTTCTTTGTATGTAATAATTATATTGCACATAAAATCTAATGGGTACTTAAACTTCAGGAATAAAAGTTTTGATGCCTTTTCTCCTTCAATCTGTTTCGTTGAGGTGTATACACTATACAGAAGGCCAGCCCTACTAAAAATTCCTTCGCTGAGTACACTGGTGGGTGGTATAGCTAAATATTGCCGGGCTATATGTGAAAGTATACTAAACCTGTTATTTTTCACCTTCTACTATATCATATAATTATAAACACTCACGCCTGTCATCCAGAGGGGTAGGCAGAGACTACGGACTGTCACTTGGCACGATCCTCTCATATCTCTTTCATCTCCTTCACATCCATGTATCTACGCATACACGCTCGTCGGTTAAGGGTACTCCCAATGTGGCCCATTTTCAAAATATCGCCAATTTGGTCGATGAACTTTCGTCTAGGGCGTCCTTTCTCGTCTCTGCCGTTCACATCTGCCATATAAATTTGCTTTGTCACTCTTTCCGCATTCATTCTTTCTACATGACCAAACCACCGAAGCATCCCTTCCTTAATCCTGGTCACAACATCATCATCTTCTACTGTGTAAATGGATCTAAGTCATTTTGTACACGTTTATCCACTAAATATTTACTTATGTTTTTTTTAATTAAAACTTTTACAGGGTTGGTTCATCCTCTCCTTTTTCTAACTTTTACTGAAATCCGTAAGCAATTACATGTTGTATCTTAAAGATATAGATTTCACTGATAGATAGGCAGTGGATGCAGAGGTATCCATCCCATGATTAGTCATTCTCACAAGCTTAAGAACAAGGAGACTGAATTGATTAATCGTATTCAATTGATTCTATAATGATTTTCGGAATTTGATAATTAGTTACAGAAATTTTGAAAATTTTGCTTTGAAACTCGAATCAATGAAAGTAGCCATAACAAACAATACGTTGTTCTCCAAATAAGAAAATCTGCGCTATAGTTCTTGTTTTAGTACCGTGATAGTGTTCCCAATGCATTCTCTATCTTTTCTTTAATAAAAACCTAATGTTCAAATGCTTTAATCTACAACTATTTCCTAGATACTTGTAAATGTATTTAATTCATATTTCCAATTATCAGTGATCAACGACGACCTTAACCAGCAAGCTAAATGACTGCCGTACTTATAGCAATAAACTCAGTAGGGGAGATTGATACAGACTGTTGTTTCTTTGAACCCCATAACACCAGCTAACAATTATATCACCACCACAATCAGCGTTAAGATATCTCTCTAAATGTTCTGTTCCAAAATTACATTTGTACATTGAAGATAATTTAATAGTAGATTTAATATGTCTCAACACGTTAACAACATTTGAAATAACATTCGGCTTGCACTGTGTTGATATCTATATCTCTAGCTCATATAAGCATTATTAATCTGTGATATAAGTCAGGTCTTCGGCCTGGTCACGGGGATCGGCGGCGCGAACGGCGAAGCGGTGGGCGGCACGACAATTCGCACGGCGCGGTTTGAGGGCCACGGGCAGTCCCGTTTGCCTCCGCGACCAGATAGGCTGAGAGCGAAATGTCTATCAAAGTTGTCTGGATATTGCTTAGAAAGTAATGTTTTTTTGTTTCAAGACCAATTAATTAATAATATTAGTATTTGGAAGAGATTGCAGTGTACATGATTAGAATAGGAATCGGGTTATAGATGGAGAATTCTACAACAAATATAGAATGTATCCAGAATTTTTTTCGAATTAACAAACTGAGTGTCGAAACCATCGATTATATTCTTGTTAATATTCAACCAAAATTGGAGATAAAGTCAATGCGGATAGAATTTTAAGTTGCTTTTGTCGGTACATTTCTATACATTTGTTTTAGCCGCTAGACGCTTCGCCGTTCGCACCGCGCGAATATTCGCTATGGCGAATGTCCCGTGGCTGTTAGAAGTTAATTCTATTAATTTCGCTATCATCCGTTCCAAACGATAAAATATCATTTACATACAACAGCAAATACAATTTTTGTTTTTCATTGCATTTTGTATAAAAACAGTATTCATTATTAAATTGAACACAACCTTTATTATTAACTACACCATCAAAGTTATGATTGCAATAATTTATTAGAGATTTCTTAAGACCATATAAAGACTCATTAAGTTTTTTTTTATAGGATAGGGTGACGAACAAGTTTGTAAACAATATTGAAAATATATCTATCAGAACTGAAATCTTTAAGTAATTTTAAGTAGACATCCTCCATAATATCAGCATTAAAAAGGCACTGGGTACATACATCATATGAATAAATAGGTAATCTCATTTTTGTCTTAAAGCTGGTAATTTTGTATCAGGAGCATAAACATCTTTTAAATTAAAATCATCAAATTTTTCATACCCTCGCGCTAACAATTTAAATTTATACTTCACTATTCCCTTTTCACCCTTCTTCTTTCTTTCGCTACTCAAAACTCATACACTAGTCACCATCCATGTATTGTTTTCTTGTAGGCATTATAGTTCAGCCTGTATGGTTTCCATCCACTTCTCTGGTCGCTCGATTAAAAAAAAACTCAAGTGACATACTTAACAGTCCAACTTATGTTATGTGACTCCTGAAGGACACCTGCAGCTAATTTCAAATAAGTTTTTTTTAAGAGTTTTTTTTATAAGCCGGTGCTCGACCACAATCCCACCTGGTGGTAAGTGATGGTGCAGCTTTAGATGGTAAATCGCACTGTCTTAACGTAACAAAAGCCTGTTCACTTTTGCCATGAAGAAGCCCAGATTGTATTCGGACGGAAAGATAGACACCGGCAAATTATTCCACTCCTTTGCTGTGCGCATTCAAAAAGTTAGTGAGTGCTACAAATATGTGCGCCTTTTAAGATAGAACTCCTTACAGCATGTAAGACATTCCATCTTAAACTTAACCTTTGACGACTTGCGCTGTGGGTCGCTGGTGCGAATCTCGATCGGAACAAGTATTTGTATGGCCTACAACTATTTGTTCCGGGTCTGGATATTTGTCCTTGTGCTATTTGTGTTTGTAAACTGCCCCCACGATACAGGAAAACAGGTGTAGGGGTAACGTTTTCTTTTTAAATTAAAAAATGTAAGGCATTCTATCTTAAAAGTCATGCGTGGCTTTCTATACCCTTCAGTTCGGAACACAGAAGCGTAAGCACTTTTATTTGGTGGGAGAAATAGGCAAGAGCGTGTTGACTACTCAGACAAATTCCTAAGCAGTAAACCTTACGGCTTTAATAGACTAATTATGGTATAGTTGGTATCATCCTTTCAGAAAGAATGGGCTAGCGTGTAAAGAGTATGAATGTGTAAGCCCGAGACTGCTATGGATACGAATGAAAGTGGACTTGAAGAAGTTGTTTGTGTTAGGAGTCTACGCTCGAGACATGTCTAAGTCCACTTATATCCAAGCGCAGTTTTGGGAAATGGTAAGGATGGTGTTAATGAAAGGTAAGGGAAATGAGAATATTGTTATTTTAATGGAAGGGTTGGGGTGGAGAGGCTTGGTTACGAAAGGATATTAGAAACTTTTGGTAATGAGAGTACCTATGAATGAGAATGGTGAAAGCCTATGCCGCCTAGCCTATCACCGTATGCGTGGAAAAGATTTTTTTATGACGAACACTTTCTTTGGCCACAAAAAGGTCCACATATATACTTGGGAAAGAGGTAATGATAGATTTCATAATTGTGGATGAAAGAATGAGGAGTGTAGTGGTAAATACAAGGGTCTACCGGGGGTCCCACATAGGGGTGGATCGTTATTTGTTTTATAACTTATAAGGGTTATATAGGTTTGTAAGGGCTAGGTTTGATCCCAAGTCAAGAGGTAATAGAGAGTGCGCTTGTGCTTGCGCATACACTTGTGCACTACAATCCTGACCTGCGCAGATTGCTAGTCTTCTTAGATTCTAGCTTAATCGTTCTTGAGACTGGCCGATGTGACTGGAATTCGGTCTGGAGGACATTTTTTAATCAAAAAAGGAACTTTACCCACAAGTAAATTTAAGAAAAAAATTTGGTTGCCTGTAAAGTCGGTATACGGGCGAAAGTTTTACGTGACAACGACTTTGAGTGGTAAAATAATTTTAATGTGAATATTCATTCGTATAGTAGGAAGAAGGATGAAATAACACTTTTTATGTCTGTCTCTCTCGCTCTTAGGCGGGCTAACCATGCCCGAGTGGAAGGGACGCGTGCCTCTCACTCGCTCTCATTGTGAGCGCATAACGTGAGCGGAGCGTAACGCAGTTTCTTGAAGTGTCACCCGGCAAACCAATTTATAAGACGTTGTCACGTCAAAAAAACTCACCGGTGCAAAATAGCAGCTCAATACAGCTGTGTTTCGTATGGTGAGTGTAGAGATCCGGAAACCCTTTTTTACTCGAAACGAAGCGTTCCATCTTAGTGCTCAGGGGTGACAACGCATCTAGGTTTTGAATTTTAATTTACGATTAATATATGTCTCTGGGCCACAGCATCCACTTACCATCAGGTGGGCTGTGTGCTCGTTTGTCACACTTATTCTATAAGAAACAAAACTCTGGTGTTCAAATCCTAGCCGAAGTTCAAATCGGAGCCAAAATTAGTGCAATAACATAAATTACTGAATTGTAATTCAGATCGTGCTGCATATATTCCCGTATTTCTTACACAAACACATACTATACATATTCTGCATCCGAACATATCACATAAACTTTTAGACTAACAATAATTCGGAGACTTGTAGTCCACCACACGCATTGGTGAAGCGCGATGGACTCATCCTTGTACGACAAAACAAAACCTTTAAGAAGCTCAGCAGTGGGACTTTTACCTGGTATTTTACTTTTACTATATAGCTCCATATAGCTGTTATGGTTACTAAGCATAAATGTAAGGTTAAGGACAAAGCTAAAAACACTTGAGTGTTTTCTTTGTATCTGACATTGCATCTCATCTGATATTATCGCTTCTTTTTCTTCTACATCAGCCCATTTGAGTCCATATTTGGACAGGGGCCTACCCCGAACTAGGAAATATTTGCATTAAACGTCATGCTTCTGCCAAGCAGATGAGTGATCAAATCCCACACTTTCGGAACCTTTGACTTGCTTCACTTTGTCAGTCAAGGTATTTTACGCCTGGCGTAAGCAGATGGTTATACTGCTATCTGGACTGGATTGCTGCTATTTTGACCGCCTCGTTGGTCTCGTGGTTGTAGTAGTGCGATTGCTGATCATGAGGTCCTGGGTTTAAGTCCCGGGTCGGGTCAAAAAATCGATTATTGAGTTTTTCCGTTAAGAAATTCCAAGTAGCTGCCCGAAGTTAAGAAGTTGGCGGTGTCTCACCCTCGTGCCTATTATTTAATCTATGCCCATGCCTCGGAAAGCACGTAAAGCCGTTGGTCCTGCGCCTGATCTCTCTCCAATAGTGTCGGTTTACCGTCCCATCGGATTATGAGAGTGAGGGAATAGAGAGTGCACCTGTGCTTGCGCATACACTTGAGCACTATAATCCTGTCCTGCGCCGATGGCTAGTCTCCGTTGAGGCTAGCCCCCGTGACCGAAATTCGGCCTGGAGGACATTATACTGCTATCTATCGAAACATTGTTCAGTGGTGGCCTTGTAATGGGTTTAATTAGATTTATCTACTGTTATTAAAGCGTAACATGCTGTTTAGGTAATAAGTCGTGTAGTGACAGCGTAGGAAAGTCAACTACCCCATAATCATCCCGTCGTTATAAAAACTGCGATTGATAAATTCTCTTCCAAGCTTGGCAAACATTGCAAGTATCCTCTATGAGACAACTTATAGGAGAGATCCACTTTTTATAGGAGAGGGGGCAAACGAGCATACAGCTCACCTGATGGCAAGTGATCGCCGGCCGCGAACAACTACAACACCAGGGGAATTGCAGGTGCGTTGCAAGTCTTTTAGAAAGGAGTAAGCTCTTGCCTTGAAGGTCTCTAAGTCCTAGTCGTTGATAAACATCGAGATACTATGACGATTCCACAGACAGGTCGTATCTATTTTGGGCAGTGGAATTTTAATAGTCTATAAATTATATTAATTTGTATTTCAAATCGATGACGGGTAGCATTGTCAAAGGTCTAAAACGTCTATGATCGCCAGCCAATCATCACGATTGATGTAAATTCTCAAGCAGTGGATTTGATTGGACCGATGGTGATTCTGACGACGATATTATTGATATTACAATTTATTGTAAATTTTGAGATAGATTCTACTAGTTATGGTACATTAAGCTTAACAATAAATATTAACAATAAATATTTTGATTGGTTTTAAAAAAGAAATATAGAACAAGGGTGATAGACGAGTACACAGTCCACCTGATGTTATGTGGGTGCTGTGGCCTACATACATCTACATTTATCCTTGATTACGAATCAAAATGCAAATGCGTTGTCACCCCTGAGGACTGTGGACTGTTGAGGAGGCCTCATTTCCAATAAAAAGGGTCTCTGGATATCTCCACTCGCCATACGAAACACAGCAGTATTAAGCTGCTATTTTACTCCGGTGTTCTGTAAAAGCGTGGTCTTTCCCCGATCATGCCGACCCATTCGTGCTACAACCAAAATTTAGCTGCAGCGTAGCTCTGCCACGTAAAAATGATACCTACAGCAAAGAATATGGATATTGTCATTTTGAACTTTTTCACATTACTTCTACGTCTACGTCCCACGTACGTCCCACGTCGTATGTCCCACCTATATGGGATATCCTATGTCAAATAAAGATGAACTGTTTAATAAATCGCTATTATACATAGATTATGAGTTAGAATTATTAGCCAATCTCACAGACATCATTTATTTAGGACTTAATACCTAGGTGAAAATAAATATTACTTGTTTTCTTCGAGAGGATAATATTTTATCGCCAGTCTGACGCCAGTTTTTCGGCCACGCCCTTCACGTTCCTGTCTACGTCAGGCAGCATGGACGGGTTGAGCGCAGGGTGTCAGTTCCCATAAGAAACCGGAGCTGGCGGCAATCGAGCTCAAAAATGACCGCGGCCAAAAATAGCAGCGGGGCGCGGGGCGGCTCGGCCTCCGGCTTTGCGCTAGCCGTCAGAGCCGCCCCGGTCGCCGCGGACTCCACATTCCAACGTCGCTGTGCTGCCGGTACGAACCAGTGGCTGAGTGACCGCCTTCAACCCGTGCGACGTAAGTGCCGTGAAGTGCCAGTGACGGACCCGTACAGTGTGTAGAGGCCTTTAGTGCGTTTTGAAAACAACAGTTTTTACGGTAATGTTGCACTTTATGGAAATGGAGTTTAAAATTAATACGCGTGCAGTGTTGCCAAATCGGGGTTGCGCGGCGTCGCGCGGAAATAGACGAGCGCCATGTATAGAGCGCGGGATTACGTTACCGTTCGTGATGACCGAGTTTTTCCTCGGGGCAGTGTTACCTTAATCTTCAAAAACGTTAATTTCACATTAAAAATCCACTACACACTGTACACTTAAAATTAATATTTTGTTAAGTACATACAAACACTAACAATTTTTTTATTTTGCAAATCATCGACTGCTCATAATTCTATCTCCTGAATTAATTTTGTAAAAAGTTACTTGTAAAAGAATTACTCGAATACCTATTTCATTTACATTTTGACGAAATGCATATTTTATGTAATGAAATAATTATTATACCGTGGTAGCCCAGATAGTTAACGCTCGCTGTAAATATCACAGTACGGTTTCGATCCCTGCCGACACCTATGAAACTGTTAATTGCAATTTTAAGTGTTGATTTACCAAGTGCTCGGTGGTGAAGGAAAACATCGTGAGGAAACCTGCATGTCTGAGGAATAAGAAAAAATAATTTCGAACACATGTAAGCTCGCCAACACGCATTGGGGCAGCGCGGCGGACACTTCCTTGCTCTTAAACCTTCTCAGAAATGAGGGGAGGCCTGTGCCCAACAGTGGGACGTATATAGGCTGTAACTTTTGCTTTTTACCGCTATATGAATCAACAAAAAAGAACAATACATTTTAAAATGTGAGACTGTTTTTATTAATATCTAAAAATTACACATAATCTTCTTGAAGTTAATATTATTTTGATACCTACTTAATGTCGATACAAAATAATAGTTTTTTTTTCTGTAAACACTTAGGTACTTTATTCATATAATCGATTTGAAAAATTTGCGAACCATATTTGCAAATATCGTAAATATGTTTAAATTAATTTTTAAAAAGTTAGTTTGGTTATAAAGGTATAGGTTACCTACTATTTATAGTCTTTTTAAGTGACTTGAGTAAGAGACTTGATGGGATTATCGAGATATTAAACGCGTCGTGTATTTTTATATTTTATTTGTATTGCTTTGCTCTGTAATTTTTAACCAAAAAAAAAACTTAAAAATCGTTACGGTAACACTAAATTACAACTGTCAAACCGTAATAAATGTCACCGAATTCATAGATACGTAATAAACCTTATGCCAATTATAATAAAGTCACATATTTGATAACAATTATAACACTTAATGAAACTCAAACGAAAGTCAAAGAAGTTGGAAAAGCCAGAAGTTTTTTTTTCAGAACATTCACAATAAATTAATATAAACGTGATGTTTTTGAAGTCATTCCTCGAGGCACGGTGAAACTTTCCAAATAATCGGAAGCTATCAAGGGCATAGAACATACATACTATAGTGCCACTGCCACAAGTACCAACGTGACAAAGTGACAGGCCTGTTGGTCTAGTGGTTAGTGACGCTGACTGCTAAGCCGGAGGTCGTGGGTTCGATTCCCACCCAGGACAAATGTTTGTGTGATGAGCACGATCATTTGTTCTGTGTCTGGGTGTAATTTATCTATAATATTTATGTATTTAGAAATATATAAGTATGTTTATCAGTTGTCTAGTACCCATAACACAAGCTCTGCTTAGCTTGGGACTAGATGGCGTTGTGTGATAGCTGTGGAATATTATATTATTATATTATTATTACCAACACGTGCACTACAAACACAGAGACCTATCGAAGTAGCACACAATATGCGTTAAGATTGGTAGACTGGGACTACTTGACTTCTCTTTGTTCCTGGACTTACCCCTGCATTTGCGGAGTAGCAATCAGAATGCGAGACGTGGCTAAATAAAACGGGAGCAGCTGTAAACTTGTAGAATGGCGACAAATATATCTGTATACATACATATGACATACATACATACAAATAAATAAAATTGAAGTGTCTGTTTGAATGTCAAAATAGCATCGTTTTACTAAATGCATGTGAAAGTATATACGGTACTTATAACAAAAACACAATTTTTAAAATTTATGTCTGTCTCTCCGTTTGTGCCGGCTAATCTCCGAAATAGCTGGACCGATTTTGACGGAACTTTCACTGGCAGATAGATGATTTTAAAAAGAGTAACTAAGGCTACTTTTATTTCAGAAAAAGAATTAGGGTTCCGCGCAAAAAAATTAAAACCCTAAGCTACACGCGCTTGAAGTCACGGGGAACAGCTATTTCAGAAATGAGATTTAACGTTCGTATTTTAAATGGTTTTATTGAATATTTTGTTTTGGCGTACGTAATACTTAACAAAGATTTAAAACAATGAGGCAAACTAATAAAAAAAATGGCAATAATTATGCAGTCTGCCGTCACTTTTTAAAACAATAAGTAATTTGAAATTTTATTAAACACACACACACACATCTTTCGCGGGACGCATTTGCTAAGGCTCTAGAAATAGGACATCCCGGCTTTCGCAGGTCGGTGACAGCCTCGCTAGGACAGAGTATCAGAGACAAAAACTCAAAAATAGTCCACTAATTCGCCAGGCTACAAATCAGAAGTCCTTTTTTACCTTACTTTATAATTTAAATGTTTAATGTCTTAAAAATTGCCGCTTGGAGTTTAATGTTTTTCTCTGAACCAGTGGTAAAATTAGAAAATAACTTTCAATGATTAATAACGTATAATATGTATTTTTATGATTATATTACGCATCTATCAACTTTAATCTATTTATTCATGAAACGTTTATACTTTTTTAATATTACACATCGTAAAGGCATAAAATTATGTAAATTGCTTACGTACATGTAGAAGACATTTAAAAAAAAAGGTTAAGCTCAAAGCATTCCACCTCCAGGGCTACATTGCACTCGTGCCGAAATCCAATTTTACACTCCGTTTGAACAGTTGCCAGCGCGCTGCCCGTAGGTGTGCGCGATGCTAGGAAAGATAAAACCGCTAAAAATAAATCGGACTTCATAAACAATACGCTCGTTTCGCGCCATATCCCCAACTGCTCTATTTTTTTTTCACCTATTGGCACGTAACCGTGTTTATTAGGTAACACTACATATTATGTTTGTTTTATCGACTGATTGATTGATTTATCCATTATTACAATTTTTAGTATTACCTGCTAGCTAATATTATTGTCTATATCTTCACTAATTAACATCAAGAAACTTTTTTAAGTTAATCGATAATTAAATTTTTAGAATTAAATTAAAAGGCCAATACCCAATATTGGCCTTTCCCGGAATGCCTCAAATGACATTTTACAATAATTTTATACGTGGTAGAGCATGCTGCAGCTATAATAAGTATTTATGGTTGTAGCACGATTGGGTAGGCTTGACCGCGGAAGCTAGCTCTCACAGAATACCAGCGTAAAATAGCAGCTCAATGTTACTGAGTTTCGCATGGTGAATGTGGAGAACCGGAAACCCTTTTCGCTGATTCAAATTATTAGCAGTGACCCTCGGTTTTCAACTTGTTGTTGGTTATCATACGTGCCCACAGGACACAGAGATGATACTAATAACTTTTCTGTTGAAAAAATATTTAACGTAAATAATTATTCAAATCGGACTAGAAGTAAAATTAGTTCGAACGGACACACAGAAACTCTTCTTCACGATTTATTAACAAAAATTGATTAGCCGGATGAATTTTTATTTTGTCGAATGTAACAACTAAGGTATGGCCATATAGTTCGCTTAAATAAACTCGACTACAATCAAAGTATAACTTATCAATATTATTGCCATAAAATGTAGCCCGCAAAATTCCGAAGATGAAGACTACTAAAGATGTCTCGTACAATAAAATTCAGCCAACCTTTCAAACTACAGGCAGGATCAGAAATGAACATCCATGTTAAAAAACATTGAAGTAATATGTACTTACGTACTAGAACAGCTATTTCAAACAAAAAATGTGCGCTACTCTGTGTTCGCGCGGTTTGTTTTCTTATCATAGAATAAACATAGGTAGAATGATCAGTAGGTAATAAAAGATTGTACTGTTAAATAGGTAAATTATATCAAAAACAATTTTTAAAATTTTGTCATTTATTTTGTATATTATATTTGCTTATTTAATATAATATTATATCACAATTACATTTTAATGATATTTTTATCTTAATATTTTAAAAGGTATCTATCTCAAACATGAAAAACATACTAAATGTATGTTTAACAAAACTTGTTATTATAACATTTAAATTACAAATATATTTATTTAAATTAGAATGAGAGCCGTTCATAATTACTGGGCACGCGAGAGAAAATTGACGAATTTATTCCACTTTGACTTTGATGTGGAAACCTAAAAATAAAATATAAGAATAATTAGCAGATTTAAATATAAAAATTTGGCCTAATTGTGATAACTCATATATGTTTCTACAAAAAAATGTGTATAATAATATATTCGTCCCATATTTAAGTACCCACAGAAACGTCGCATCTGAACAAATTAATTTCATAATCCATATTACGTGACACAAGATGGCGTCTTAGGAATAATTTGTTTTATTACTAATTTATAATACTTTTTTTATTGATTAAGTATCTTATTAACCGATGAAAAATAATTCCTTGGTTTTTACTGACATTTCTTGAATTATTTGTGCAATATCTAAGTACGCACGACGGCATATTTTTATCACAAGATTTTTTTTAAATCAACACAACATGTGTCAACTCTACAAGCGCCTAGCGAGTGACTGATTAAAGTGCAGTGTATGCACCGCAGTTGAATGGAACATAGTAGCTGAATGCAGTGTCGCCTCTAGTACGTAGTACATATTAGCTCAATGTTAAAAAAATGAATAGAATTCCGCACGGTCTCTCAAAAGTCATAAAGTAGAGAAAGACAGCTAAATTTCCAAGCAATTAGCAGCTATTAGCAGCAATAGAAATATCAGCAATTAGCAGCTATGATGCTTCTTGGTATTACTAGTACGAATTTCTACGCCGCCGTCTTTGAAAACCATAGAATACTAATGCATTATAGTATTCTATGTTGAAAACCATTAAAATGTTAGAAAGTTCGCAATTTTTCTGACATATCTTTCAGTTGAGTCTTATGTCACTAATTGGACGACATAATGTCACGAATTTAATTATAAAATATACTTTAAGCTAGTCAGTCAGTCATCAGTAGAGTCAGGTTGTATAATATATGCATATTATTGCTGGAATGAGTCGGCTCGACCAGACAAGGGCCATTCTGTCACGAAAACCTGCGTAAAATTGCATTATAATTCTCATGTTTTTTACATTATGGTGAATGACGTGAATGGAGACCGTTTTTACAGCTAACGAAGCATTCCGGGAGTGATAACGGTTCTGCAATTTGTTCCGTAAGGGAATTACCGAGGATAGATGAGTGATGAGGTGATGATGGGTCTAACGGCCACAGCATCGACTTATGATAAACACATCTCACATAGAACACTCTAATTTTACTATAGTAAAATTGACGAACGAGGATTATACATGGTGTTTTGACGGCGTAAGATAATCTGTCTACCTCATATTATCCCGTGAGTGACGTAAGAAGCGACACAGGTCAAGAGAAATAAGAGATGGTCAGCAGCATCTTACCGATAACAAATGAAAATTATTAAAGAAAAGGAGTTTATCATTCGGCCTGTCAAAGGAGGCAACTGTGGTTAAATACCCTAATCAATGAATGTCATTTTTTTTAAATAGAAAAATATTAGTAATCTTATTAATTAACATTACTAATATTCCCTTTAACAACACCTGGTAAGCTGAAAATGCTTGTGTTAGGAGTGGTTCACGACAGTAGTCGAATGGTGGATTCGAACCCGCGACCTTTTTAAGTTCGCGGTCCGCGCCCTGCCACTAGGCTACTGTCGCTTCATTTACCACACCAAGCAATCGATAGGAGAATGGATTAGTCGACGTGGCCCTGCTCCACTCCTCATTGTCCTCTTATAAATACATTTTGAAAGATACTGATGTTGAGCCCTCAACCACATCGGTTAATTGTCAATCGATGTGGATCGATGATTGAACAACATTTTATCGACCAGTATCCTTCGATCAGCTAAAGCTAAAACACAAATCGATCGACACCGATCGACGTTGATAAATACATCATCATCATCATCATTACAGCCCTTCACAAGTACACTGCTGAACATAGGCCTCCCCCAAGTAATGCCACAAAGCACGGTCCAGAACCACCTGCATCCATCGACTTCCTGCATGTCTTACCAGGTCGTCACTCCATCTAGTGGGGGGTCGCAAATAAATACATCGGCCGATTGCTACACCTAGCTAGTAACACCCTTACTTGCATAAAAATCCACTAACGTGAAAAGAAAAAGAGAGATTTGTTTTCATACAAAGTATAGTGTTATGAGTTCTGTTCGAGTTCCCATTTACACGAAAACACATCTCAAATTGGTGTACCGAACTGAAAAAACAGTATTACGGTATACCTACCCTAATACTGTTTTTTCAGTTCAGATATTTTTTATAACCATAAGTTGTTTTAAGAGTAAGTTGAAACGAGAAGTAAACAGGAATATTTTAATCGGGTTGCTAAATGATTGCTTAGATTTAAATTTTTAGAATAATTCTTAAGTTTTTATTAAGTACTTTTTACTGAATATTTAAATACTCAAGCCGACACAAATTCATTTATTGCAGGTATGTTTATATATGTTCGTTATTCTTATATAACCTGATGATGCCATGAGGCGAAACCGGTGGGTTCTTCATCGTCATCACCATTACAGCCCTTCACACGTCCACTGCTGAACATAGGCCTTCCCCAAAGAATGCCATAAAGCACGGTCCTGAGTCACCCATCAAACTCCTGTAGTTGTTGCTGTTTTTATTGCCATCCCGCTTGCGGAGCTATAAAACTATGGAAATATATCTCCCATGGTCGGTTCCTATATTTAGTAAATTATGAATATTGTAAAACAAGTACAAGTGTGTAAACAAATCACAAAAATAAAGCTGAAGTTTCATAATTAGTTCGCAAGTATAAATTAAATATATATAATGCAGTCCTAAAGACTTACTCTCAAACGAAATTTAATTCTGAACGTTGGCAATTAGAATCACAAATTTATCTACAACGATAAACGTTCTGACTTGGCGCCAACTGCTCACCACTTAATGTAGTTTAAACCAAACAATGTCTTGCATAATTAGGTAGCTACGCAAGCCAAGATTTAAATAGTCCGCAATTAAAAGCCACCTTCCGATACTAGAACTAGCCTAAGTATTAACCAATTTTTTTTATTTCACAGACTAAATAAACTACCAATATGTCTGACGAGGAAGAATATTCGTAAGTATTCAGATTTCACATTTGCTCTTGACTTTTCCGAGGTTTAAAACTTCTTTAACAGTAGTTATTATTTGATCTTTGATTAAAAACAATCCTCTGTCCGTTATAATCAAGATCATCATATCGCCATTACTTGAAAGCCACAAGATCTTCTAGATCTTTTCTGAATCGCCTTTTATCGATATCCATATCCACAGAATGAGATAGAGCAACAAATACCTTTTTAATTTTAATTTTCTCAAATTAACTTTTACGATACATAGTGGATGGAGGAATCTTACATAGATCTCTCGCCGCGCGAATTGTTTCAATAAAAATTAATTTATATATTATAAACAGTAAAAGCCGACTTCAAAGAATTTAGAAGTATAAAATAATACCACATTCTGATGCACCGACATCTTGTAAATCTCTAAAACGTATTGTATAGAAGAGTTAAAGTTACTTTAGAATCATGATGTCTTTTAGATGAAGAGGAAAGAAGTTTATCCAAAGCTGGCAAGGGAAGCTTTTAAGTTATTAATGCCCTTGTCACTTCCTACAACTAACATTCCCTTCAACGGTAAACGTAAAATTTAAAGTATTAAGAGAGTAAGTAAGTAAGAGTAACTTTAGAATTTCAAATCATTTTATTCTTTAGGTCCTTTGAAGTTGGAATTAATTTTTTGTCCTTTTAATTGGATTTAACGAACATCACAATCTCGATATCGTCAAAATAGTTCCATTAAAAACTTCACCTCTATTTTGTCACGCTTTTGGGTGTAACTGTTCTCCAAATTTATATGGAACCACCCCTGTATAAATAAAGTACATATTAAATAAAAACCAATGGTCAAATTAAACATTTAATACAACCGACTTGAATATAAATAAAATGCGAACATCATCAATGTAGTCAAAGTCAATTAAATACGCATTATTAAGGATCACTCAAAAACTACTTGTCAGATCTTGATCAAATTTATATGGGACCACATGAGAAGCATCAACTTACAAATAAAAAAGAATCATTAAAATCGGTTCCCCTTGAAAAAAGTTCTGAAGTAACATAGAATACAAAAAAAAACATACAGTCGAATTGAGTACCCCATCCTTTTTTGAAATCGGTTAAAATCCATATGTTCAAAGTTAACGAAGATATCGCGTAACATAAATACAAAAAACATACAGTCGAAATGCGAATCTCTTACAAGTTGACTAAATCGATTATTATCGTCTATTATAATAAGATGTATGTAGAAATCAAAATTTATAAAAAGTTTGCCTAGAGATGGATGTTTAGGGTTAAGGCTACCTATTTTTACATTTAGTATAGTTTATAAGCGTTTCTGTATAACGTATGCATTGTGGTGACGGAGCACGAGTCACGTCACTGTATTTCGTCCCGGGAGTGTCGTAAGAAGCGGCTATGGGTTATGCCAAAGAGATCCCTTGATCATTACGTCAGGTGAAATATTTAGAACAGCAACGTCAAAGGTGCGAAACGATTGATACTGCGGTCGTCAATCGTTACGATGTAGGCAAACACTCTCAACAATGGAAGACGGTCATGTATAGCAGTTGACATTAAGAGGATGAAGAAGAATAAATAGTAAATAAATAATTGTTTTTAAATAACTACCACGTTTTTTTATTATATTCTTGCATTATCATACGAATTTGAGCCATGCTGCAGTTATATTAGTAGCATAGTTGTAGCACGAATGCGTCGACTCGACCGGCACAGGACCACGCTCACAGAATACCAGCTTAAAATACCGTATTCATATGGTGAGTGTAAAGAACCGGAGACTCTTTTAATGGAAACGAGGCATTCCATCTTAGGGGTGACAACGCAACGCACTTTGGTTCTTAATCGAGGATAAATGTAGATGTCTATGACTCACAGCATCCGCTTAACATCAAGTGGACTGTGTGCTCGTTTGTCGCTCTTATTTTAGAAAAAAAGTGAATTATTCCCACTACCTCGTATATAACGCCTAAAAATATCAAAATTTTTTATCCGCAGTGGCTCCGAGGAGGAGGAAGTTGAAGAAGAAGTTCCGGAGACGTAAGTGTTTACAAAACCTAGCACTGGCACCAGATTTTTCTTTTAAAAAGAATTAGTACCATACAGGCACCTATTGGTTTGTTTTTGATTACTCTAGCTTATCTAGGCCTGGTACTCTGCCTTGGCTAGTCTATCATCTATTGTTTTATAAATCTATTAGTAATCAGCAAAACACCATAGACTTAGTTCCCGATGGTGTGGGGGACAGCTGCCCGCTACCCTCATTATTTGTAATTACACGCCTTAGAACTGTTGCACGCCCTCACCAAACCCTCTTCTCTCTTTTGTTGCAGGAAGTAAGTGGCGTGCCCTTTTGGTTGATCCAGCACTAGCATTCACTTCTCTCATTTAGGCTAAGTTTAGACGCCGTATTTAACGCTTTTAGTGCTTAAGTCGTCGCTTCTATTGCTTACCGACTCACAGCATACATTAGGAGCTCGACCGCAATCAACACACGCTTAAAACCAATACCTGTATGATACAATACGACCTGTATCAATAGTGGTTCTGTCTAATGGATCACCAACTGACCATGTAGAGAAAGGAAAGTAAAAGTAAGCCGCTTTCTGTGGAGTGGTTTTTTTCATTAAGTTTGTATCTCTCGTTTGCTTTAACAATGAAGTGCTTTATGTAAAGTATAATTTTTTTGTGCCAAGGAATTTTATTTTTAATCTGTTATTTTTTCCTTTTTATTCTTCTGCTGCTGTCACCGTGTACTGCACATGTCTACGTGAAGGCCCGCTCCTAAACCTGAGTAAGTGTACAGACAGTTTTATTGTTTAAAATTTAGACGCTTTGCTTTTAGTCTATTCATTGGTACACGACTGAATGTGGAAGATGTTATTGGCATTAAAATTAATCTCACACGCACTGGCCGAATGAGCCGTTTTGACAATTCCAAATTTGGATAGCTCGTCACGAATGCTTATAACGCTCTTTTATGATGCGTATGTGCAAAATAATCGCTCTCACTGCTTACTTCTTTTCTATCTAGGAGTTTTAGGATATAAGTATGTAGCTATGAATCTACAATCGCCATTATATTAATGAAACAAGTGTACAATTATTAAACAGTTTTTATGAAAAGATGTTTAATATTGAATAAAATTTAAATTTACAATTTCTATTTATATGGCACATAAACAAATTCTATAAATAAAAAAGGGTTTTCAAGGCAACGTAAACGCCCTTCATAACACAATGATTGCATGTTTGTATTATTGATCTAACATCGATGGTAGATCGTTAGCTACAAATAGAAGTAGTTTATAGTAGAGGCTGATTGTTATTTTCTGTTTCTAGGAGTAGACCGTCGATCGCGTAAGTTGCACCGCTCTCTGTGGTGTCACTAACTATTAAACTACATTAACTAAACAAGGCCCGGGCGCATGCGATTTGTGTACCTAAATTCTAGATTAATCGCATTCTCTCAGATCATTCGGCGAACGAATTAACCGACGACGTGGTTCGCTATTTTTAACGGTCGGTAGGCGTTCTATTTTTGAAATTGTATGCTGCGCCCGCGCCGTTTGCAAAGAAACAAAATGTCGGTCAACGGGAAACCACTCGAGTTTTCCCGGTTCTGTACGTGAATAATTGCATGACAGGAATAGCATGATATTAAAGCATGAACGTCCCGTAATACAATAATTTAGAGAATATTGTTTTTACACCATGTCCTCTCCGTATGTGTAGCATTGTGATAAATGTTAAAAAAATAAAACACTAGTAACGATAAGCTGGTTGTAAGCGCTTTAGTGGAAATATGTCTAATATTATATGATAAGTTAGTGATGTCACTTAAGATGTTCATGTTATGTGTAAAATAAATAATCCGTTCGTTGCTATAACAGAGTTAAATATGTGTTAACTGAATCAATGTGCTATTGTAATAAAATGTTAAATAAATGCTATATTTTTAACGAAACAAAACAGACAAATGTTAATTATAGCTTAACGAAAGGAGGGACCTTTTAATTTTCAATTAATAATCATTGTAACAGGTGCTGTATTTGTATTGTCTGTCGGCGTAACGTGGGGTTTCTAACATTTAACAACACAATTATTATTATTCATGAATTTATTTTAAAATTTGTTTTGCAGGGGTGAGGGAGATCCAGAATTCATTAAGGTAAAGCATATTTTTTTCATCAACTTTAGCATTGACATCCCTATACAGCAAAGAATATGTTGTGTAGTAGTCTAAGTATCTATCATTGAATAATGATTATACAATATTTGAAGTATGAATACGTACACTATAGTGACACTTACACTTACATTATAGTGGCACTTACACACACTTACATTATAGTGACACTTTTTATTCATTTCTCATGAAGTACATAAGTTCAATTCTGTAAACAAGGTGCATTACGGTCGATTTTTTTTAATAGCGTCAAGACCAGAAGCGGTCGGACTTAGACGAACAGTTGAAGGATTACATCAACGAATGGCGCAAACAGCGAGCCAAGGAGGAGGAGGAGTTGAAACGCCTCAAAGAGAAGCAGGCTAAACGCAAGGTGATTTTTTTTCCAATTGTGTATCCAAATGGCTTACATTTTTTTAATTATAAAAGTATAACGAAGCTAATTACTTGATTTATATTCAGGTTTCACGGGCTGAAGAAGAAAAGCGCCTCGCTCAAAAGAAGAAGGAAGAAGAAGAGCGGAGACAACGCGAGATTGAAGAGAAGAAACAGCGTGACATCGAAGAGAAGAGGCAGCGACTTGAAGAGGCTGAAAAGAAACGCCAGGCTATGTTGCAAGCTATGAAGGACTCTACAAAGGTTGGCCCCAACTTCACCATCCAAAAGAAGAGCGAAGCGGTAAGAATTTTATTAGTAAAAAAAAATTTCTTGAAATGACTTAACCAGAAATAGTTTGTACTCATAAAAATTTTCGTTACAGTTCGGCTTAACCAGCGCTCAACTAGAACGCAACAAGACCAGGGAGCAATTGGAGGAAGAGAAGAAGATATCACTCTCCATCCGTATAAAGCCATTGAATATCGAAGGTCTATCCGTAGACAAGCTTAGACAGAAGGCCACCGAGCTCTGGGAGTGCATAGTCAAACTTGAAACTGAGAAATACGATCTGGAGGAGAGGCAAAAGAGACAGGACTACGACGTACGTATTATTAAAGTAGAAGGCTTAATTTAATTTCATATTTGATATTAATATGCAATTTCCTCTACAGTTAAAAGAGCTCAAAGAAAGACAGAAGCAACAGTTGAGGCACAAGGCCTTAAAGAAGGGTCTCGATCCCGAGGCGCTTACAGGCAAGCACCCGGTAAGATAAAAAAACAATTATAAATAACTTTACAGAATATTCTTATTTTAAAATAACGTGATTATGTTTTTCCTTTCAGCCCAAAATCCAGGTTGCGTCCAAATATGAACGACGCGTTGACACACGGTCCTATGACGACAAAAAGAAATTATTCGAGGGTGTAAGTAAAATAATGAAATTTGTGAATAAATCCTCATATATACCTTCCACTGCTGTGCTGGAGTAATGGAAAGGTCTTTCTTCACTTTTACCGGCTAAAATCTCACAGGGACCATCAGCATATACGAAGGGTCCCGGGTTCTCCTTTCGGCACACAACCGAGGCACCCCAGACAACAAATTTAAAAGCAGAAATTATAAGTATTAATCACAGAAATCTTCAATGATGATTATGCAAATCATATATCCGCGCTTATGGTATCAGATGCCTCGTTCTCGACAGTAACTTGACCGTTCCCAGTAAGTCGATCTGATAAATGTTAAGTTTGAGTTTAAATTATGATCATCACACCATCCGCCATATGCCATCTGTGGGATGTTGCAGGTTTTTCTAGAATTTCTTTTGGAAGAGTCCTACGACACCAACATAATAAAATCTGCAAATAATATATTGAAATAGATATAATTACAACTACAAAAAAGAACTGCGGTCGCCAACCTGCCTGCCAAGTATGGCAAATATTCGCCTTAGGAGGCAATCTGATACTCGTAAGCTGTAATTAATGGCACTATGAATGAAGATATAAATGTCCTTCCTAAAACGAGAGAGGCCCAGCTCCAGCTGTGGGCTTTGACTGGCTGATGAATAAGAAGAAAAATACCTCAACAGAGAAGATAGATGACGTACCTTTAGATATGCTATTAACAACTCCGAAATTGTTTTTAATTGCGTAAATAAGGATATTCATTGCCTCTCCTGAGAAATCCCATGATCAATACGACACGTAGGCTATATGCTTTTTTGTTTTGTAAATGCCGACTTTATATCTAACTATTTAAACGCAGGGTTACAGTTTAATTGAAGCAGAGGTATTGGATAAAACTTGGAAGGAGAGGATGGATCAGTGGATGAACCGAAATAAATGTAAGCGACAATGAGGGGGGAACGATGTTGTGTGACGGACCGTGGTTCTCCTTAAAGCGACGCATGAACTCGGCATTTTCATGTCATTCGTGTCTTGAGACCTGCCATATACCACCTGTACGTTTTGTGGTAGAAATGTGTGAAGCAATGCCCAATCAACTATGACAAAATTAATTTTCGTGAAAACCTTAACGTTCTTCTTTTTAATTTACACGTAAATATTATATTTATATTTTGTCTGAAATAATCTTACTTTCGACCGATCGATCGATCTTCCATCAACTTTCCAGTATTCAATTACGCAATGTATAATCTGTTTCTTTCTACGTTGTTCTTATTTACTACAAAAGAAAATAAGCAGTTTTAAGTTATTTTGAAATTTTAAAATGCAATTTTTCTAACTATGTTTACTTAATTGGTCTCAAGTCAAGGTACTCAAGTCGTTTTAAATATTTTCTGCAAATGCACGTAATAACATATAATATACATAAATTTCTTGTAAGTAATCAAATAAACATTTTATTTGCGTATTTTAAACAAAATCAAATCTAACTTTAAACAAGCTTTAAACAGAAAACCGTTCGAGACGCTACGGAAAGTAGCAAATCAAAATTATATAGGTGCGCAAAATTTGTGTCACTTGACAATTGAAATTAAAAGCAATTTATTTCCTTCGGTGATTGTTGTAATACTCGTAAAATTATGACATTGTATAAAGTTTTCGCTGGTTAATTTGGCATTGCTGTAAACATTCATCAGCACCCATACCGTCCTGTTTATGTTGAACACCCAGCATTTGTAATGACCCTTGTATTAACCGTGCTCCTAGGACCTTGAGAAACTGAACAAGGACTTCCTTGACAAGATCTGGCAAGAAAGGGCCGAGCAGTTCGGCGGCAGGCAAAAGGGTAAGTAACAGGTCGAGACTATCCCAGCAAAGCGACTCTTATCGTTGTATATAAATATAAAATTTATCCATTTTCCTTCCATTGTATAAATTGTTTTTATCAAAACGTAGAGGTCCCATCCGCATTCACTTCGAAGTCCTTATAGATTTAATTATTTATGTTACATTCACGTCATAATTTTTGTTATGCACTACCATTTTTAGTTTTGTAACAGCTTCTTTTAAAACTAGTGATTTAAGGCTGTAATTTTAGCTAATTATTTAGATATTAAGTGGTTTTATAAACTGGTCCCCATCTCAACTGCAACTCAAATATTGTATTTTGTTATAATAGTAGTATTAAATTGTATTGTAGTGCATATCTACCTAAGAAAAGGACTGGTGTAAGTTTTAATCTCATAGAGCCAAGTTGCAGCTATATTAAACTTGCAGCACAGAACAATAGCGTGAAATAGCTGTCAATTATATTAACATACATTTTTTTATATTTTATATATACAGGATATTAGTGTAAACACCGTTGTCCTTAAAACCAGTGGTTTGTTTTCACTTATAGAACGTTAATTCAATGAAAAATAACAATTTTTTTTTTTAGTAAAATCTCAATTTTTCCATAATTCCTCAATTTTTGCTTGTCCTAAGCCAGGATGAAAGTATGAAGGAAAAGTTACATCACAGGTTATGTGTACCTATTGTGTTTTTATTGGAATAGCTAGCGCGGGCGGTGATCTTTACAGTGATTACGTCACTCGGGCGCATAGGGTATCCATGAATTTACGGACGGTGTCGGACAGAAACTTTTTAAATTTTATGAAAGAAAATAGCGTTTTTTTTTAAAATTCATTGAATTTACGTTCTATAAGTGAAACCAAACCACTGGTTTCAAGGACAATGGTGTTTACACTAACATGGATGATAATAACCCCTAGGAAGGGTGATCGCTACCAAGCTATTTCTAATTTGTCTTGTGTTGATAATTACAAACATGATTGTAAGCTATTATTTGGAAAAAAATAGTCCCGCTGGGTTTCTTGCTGGTTCTTCACAGGACAGAGGTATTTTTTACGAACCAGTGGTAAATGAAAAAATTGACTTTCAATAAGTATTGTTTATAATCTATATTGAATAAAATAGTTTCTGTTTCTGTTTCAACACCCTGTATATATATATATAGGAGCATATACACTATAACAGATATTATAAACGTTTAAACCCATGAAACAGCGAGACTGCCCAAGTGGTTCGGCGAGAGGCCCGGCAAAAAGAAGGGTGAGCCCGAGTCGCCCGAGGGTGAGGAGGATCAAAAGGCAGAACCAGAGGACGAGGAGCCGCATTATGAACCGGAACCTGAAGAGGAGGAGGAGGAAGTTGTTGAGGAGGAGGAGGAGGTGGAAGAAGAGGAGGAGGAAGAGGAAGAAGAGGAGGAGGAATAAGTAAGTTAAATTATATCCAGGTAGTTACACACAATGAGGATTTTTAATCGGCTTTAAAAAAGGAGCTGTGGCGTTACTTGCTTCACTTAGACCTACGTAAATCCGCTACGCGCATGAAGATTAAGCCACACGCTTATATCACGCCACAACCAGGGAACAATGCAAATCATCGATAAGATAAGACACCGCGCCTTCAACGGAACGCGAGAATGTGCGACGTTCATTCCGCCTGCAACCGGCATAGTAACAGGACGCGACGCGCTACTTATATCAATTAACTTACATTGTTCTCGTAGTAAATTTCATCTTCTCTTTATTGATTCTCAAAATGAAGACCGTATAACGCAACTGCTAAACAGTCCGAAGTCAGTTAGTTGTCAGTGTTTCACCCCCATGCCTCGGGAAGCACGTAAATCCTTTGGTCCCGCGCCTGGTTGTCGCCTGGTCATGTCGGATTGCCTTTAAATCATACTTATGAGATTATTGAACTCTCTATTACATGAGAGTGCAATAATACTTACAACTTATACTTAATCATGTCTTGCGTGGATAGCTAGTATCCGTGGAAACTGATCGTCGAGCTGAGATTCGGTCTGAAGACATAATATTTTTTAAATTATCAAATCACCATCACTAACCATCACTAGTTCTTGAAACGTTTTACGCATTTATTCGTGCACAAGCAATCTTGAACAAGAACACGTTTTTTTTTATAAAACCAGCATAAACAGTAAATTACCCCAATTTCTGTGTAGTGGTATCTTATATTTATGCAAAAACTACACATTGAATAAAACAATTTTTACGGATTTTGTCGCGTTTATTTTACTTATTTTTAAATACCGACGCAACACCCATGGTCATGGGAGGAACGAAGATGTTTGAGGTCCCGATGTCGTAGTTAGCCCGGCTACCTTTGGTTTTTGAATATCAATTTTTGGTCCGATCTACGCAGAATGGGCTTACCGTATCTTAAAGTCTTGCAGTGGTATACTCGTACTTGAATTTGAATTTAATTTTGTTAATTATACAATCCAAAGCAGATGGCAGATTTTACGTGGTAAAGTCATGCTGCAGCTATATTACTGGTATAGTTGTAGCACGAATGGGTCGGCTCGACCGGGGAAGTACCACTTGCTCACATAATACCAGCGTAAAATAGAATCTCAATGCTGCTGTGCTTCGTATGGTGAGCATTCTATCTTAATCCCCAGGGGTGATGACGCATCTGCATTTTTATGCTTCATCGAGGATAGATGAGAGGATGGGACCATCAGGTGAGCTGTGTGCTCGCATGTCACCCTAATTTTATAAATCCTATAAGTGAATATATTTTTTTATTATTTCAGGGCAAGGGCACCACACGCGACCAGGGTTAGACCGCCGACACGGACCGCACGCGTCGGACTGTACTGTTTTGTAACCAATCCATTAACTTATTGCTACTATAAATTATTTTTATTATTTATACTGTTGGATCATTCGTTACGGAGTAAACGTTTACATGCGCAATCACGTCGCGAACATCTATGACGTCGCAATAAACTAATTTATTTCATAAAAAGCTAACGATTTTTATTTCTCACCCTACATTCATTTCAACATACTCGACTTCTGGACATAAACCTCCACTATAGGGGAGGGCATCATCATCTGTATCATATTTTTTTGCCATAGTTGCCACAATTGGCAACCGCAGTTTTTTTATTTTCTGGTTGTTATTAGAGAGACGCTGCTGACCACCTCCTGCTTCAGTTCTCAGGACACCCACGAGTATAGAAATCAAGTATTTCATTACTTTTTAATAAAAAAAATAATACCACGTTTAAATTTTTGCAGCTATATTATGGTTGTAGTACGAATGGGTCGGCTCGACCGGGTAAGGACCACGCTCTCACAGAATGCCAGCGTAAAATAGTAGCTTGATGCTGCTGTGTTTCGTATGGTGAGGGTAGAGAGCCGGAGACCCTTTTTACTGTAAACGATAGTCTTCAAGGCTGGCAACGCATCTGCATTTTAATTCTTAATCGAAGATAAATATAGATGTCTATGGGCCAAAGCATCCACTTACTATCAGGTGGACTGTGTGCTCTTTTGTCACCCAAATCCATCGATCACTAATAAAGAACTAGATTCACAATCCCATACAAAAGTTAAAAACTGTCGCCAATTGTTGTGACGTAATTCTAGTTGAAATAAATATACATTTGTGTAAATTCAACCTTAAATACATTGCCTACAGTTGTATTCACAAAGATACGTACGAAAAGCAATAAATTTTTATGACCGAGGCTCGTAGCTTGGGCAAGGAATCATTGGAGTCGAACTGCCCAATACTTTTGGTTACTGTTATTTTAATTTTAAAATGTTTCAAACTTGTTTTAAAAACTGGCGTACATAAAGCATATTCTATTATTTTCTATGGTGTATTATATGTAATCATTATAATTTACCTGAATGTAAATACGTTTTTGGATAGGACACCACATTCATTTAGTAAATAAAGTACGTGAAACAGTCATATTTATTTGTTCTTCATCTTATGTCAAATATTTAAAAAATATTGCTTGTCAAAGAACTTAAATCTTAATTCAATAGTTACTAAATATAAAAAGTATGTACAGAAAGTCGTAGTCACATATTCATCACTTTCTAAAACATGCTTCGAACATACAACGCTCCTTGGGTCGGCTTGAAGAATTCTTCGGACCTTTGACATGCTATGTCTGATATCCATTCCGCACACCTAACTGGGTCTCGAGGAAAGCTGAAAAATTAAAAATAAAATCTCACATCTTTAATTTTACTACATGCACATTTTCAAAATTAAGTCTATAAAATGTTCTATAATATTTAGAGAAACTGTAGAAGTCTCATTAAACGAAAAAAAAAACAATCATACTTTAATAATAAAAAAAATAATAACGTCTCCAACAAATGGAACAGAGTCAACGCACATACGATTATGACTTACTTTGTTAAGACTTAATTTAAAAAATGTTTTACGGAGATTTCTTGACAAAATATAGTATAAGTATTTACAATACAGTGATAAGAATTAAATAATGATAATATTAATACGTACCGAAATTAGGAAATTCCATCCTTTTTTAGCGTACTGGATGTGTGATTTTTACACTTTTTAAACGAGCACTGAGGCATGTTTACCGTCGGAGCGTTCGAATGTAACTAGATTAAAAGCACACGCAAATGTTCGAATGGGTGCTCATTCGGTGAGGTCGTTTTTCGTCACTGATTGTGTATCTAGTTTTTATTAGTGATCGATGCCCAAATCCTATAAAAATATATATTAAAAAAACTTTACAAGGTGTTAAGGCTGATTGATTCCCAGATGGATTCCTAGGCCAAAAAGGATTCGGCCTAGGAATGTATCTGGATAGGTACCATCCTCTTAACTATTTCTGCCGCTAACCAGCGGAAATGGGATGGTATAAAAGAGTCGGTATATTCAGTGTGTGAGGTATTTAAATCTTAGTCCTCGGAGGTGACAACGCATCGGTACCCTTTTTTGTTTGAATTTCGTAGTACGTGTCCATAGGGTCCAGGCGTTACCACCAGGTTCCTTTGCCACTCTTTTGTAATTAAAACAAAGTAACTAAATATTTTTTAATAAATATTTAGTTACTTTGTTGGTTTTGTAATAACAGTTATAGGCCTAAAAGATGGGTTATATTCTAAAACTAGCGCCACCTACCAATCCAATCAAACATACAAAAAATTCTTCAAAATCGGTCCAGCCGGTTTGAGTTTTAGCGAGACTAACGGACATCAATTCATGTTTATATACCAAAGGTATAGAGATATAGTGTCAGCAGCGTTTAATCACTATCATTGCGGCTCATACAATTCGGACTGCTGAATATAAGCACAGGTTAGTAAATAGTTTGTCAAATATAAGGCTGCTTGTTGCCAAAAAGCACGTTCCAAACCAGTAGCGTAGCTGTGCAACCAAGAGCCTCGGGGCAAAAATGAAACTGGTGCTCTATTTGAAATAAACTAAATACTTAAAGGTGCAACTACTTATTCATCAGCTCTTTATTATATTTCAGTTTTATATTTTAGTTTTACTTTATATATATATATATATATATATATATATATATATATATATATATATATATATATATATATATATATATATTACTTTATATACATATATAAGAGGATATCCTCAGTAACTGACTCATCTATCAATACTCAGCCCAAACCGTACGTACGTACGTAAACGTCATCATCATCATCATTCTTCCCTTCACAAGTCCACTGCTGAACACAGGCCTCCCCCAAGGTATACCACAAAGCACGGTCCTGAGCCACCTGCATCCATCGACTTCCTGCATGTCTTACCAGGTCGTCACTCCATCTAGTGGAGGGTCGCCCTACACTTCGCCAACCGGCACGAGGCTGCCAGTCGCGAACCTTTTTTCCCCAACGGTTGTCGGTTCTTCGAGCTATATGGCCGGCCCATTGCCACTTCAGCTTACTAATCCGTTGGACTATGTCGGTCACTCTGGTTCTACTGCGGGTATCCTCATTTCTAAGTTTATCACGCAGAGAAACTCCGAGCATAGCCCTCTTCATAGCTCGCTGAGCGACTTTGAGCGTCCTCATACGGCCATCAGTGAAAGACCACGTCTCAGATCCGTAAGTCATCACTGGCAACACAAAAATTATCAAGCACGTACAAAGCAAGGAGTTTGGAGAAGATATCGGCTATTTACAAAAGTATAACAAAGCAAGGCCAAATAGCAAATTATTACCTTTAAATCCTTTTATCGATTCTGAAGGTATGTTGAGAGTAGGTGGTAGACTGCAAAACGCTTCGATCAGCAAAGAAATGATGCATCCCCTTATCATCCCCCACGAGAGTCGCCTGCCACACCTACTCATTGATCAAGCCCATAAAATGACATATCATGGAGGAGCCCGTGTCACCTTAGCGTGGCTACGACAACAGTATTGGGTCCTAGGTGGGAACAGAGCAATCAAAAAACGCCTGCGCAACTGCGTAACCTGTAAAAAACACAGCCCTACAAAACATTATCAGCTTATGGGCGATCTTCCTGAAGCAAGAATAATTCCGTCGAGACCATTTCTTCGAACAGGGGTGGATTTTTCAGGTTTTGTGTACGTAAAATCAAGTAAAGGCAGAGGAATCAAAACCTTTAAAGGATATATAGCAGTGTTTGTTTGTATGGTCACAAAAACCATACATCTTGAGTTACTATCCGATTTAACTTCATCAGCATTCTTAGCAGCATTAAGAAGAATGGCGACGAGGCATGGCACACCACATCACATTTACAGCGATAATGGTTCGAATTTCGTTGGTGCCAACAGAATCATCAATCAAGAAATAATTGATCTAAAATCCATTATCACAAATGAGTTCTTATCAGAAATAAGCGAAATGAATATCACATGCCATTTCAATGCTCCATCATGGCCCAGTGCGGGGGGTCTGTGGGAAGCGGCTGTGAAGAGTGTTAAATACCATCTTCGCAGGGTCATCGGCGAACAAAAACTCACCTTCGAGGAGTTCTCAACACTGCTAACACGGATAAAAGCCTGCCTGAATTCCCGACCGCTCTGCGCTATCACTGAAGATCCAAATGATATCAATTACCTGACTCCATCTCACTTTCTGGCCGGCGGTCCAGTCTTAAGTATCGTGGAGACAGAGAAAGACGTAAGAAGACGTTGGCATATGACGCAGAAGATATTCAATGATGTTTGGAAGCCTGAATATCTGACAGCATTATCCGCCAGGAACAAGTGGCAGCAATCAACTGAAAATATCAAAATTGATGACATTGTAAGCATTCATGAAGCAAACCTACCTGCCGGGAGATGGACATTAGGGAGAGTTATCGATGTTCACCCCGGCAAAGATGGATTAGTCCGAGTAGTTACTGTTAAAACAAAAAACGGGACTATTAAGAGACCTATCACAAAATTAACCATTTTACCAACTCAATCTGAAGCAAACTATCAGAATCCCACAAACTGTCAATCAAGTCCGAAAAACAATCAAGAATTAAGTTTGAAAGCAGATCACAAAAACGACAAACCAGAAAAAGCACGATCTAGTATCAAACTTTGTAATTTTATCATGTACACACTGCTTATTTTTACGTTATTCGCACAAACAGCACAAGGAGCATTTAATGTAACAAAGTTTAAGGATACCTAGAGTTTATACTTCGATAAAACATCAAACATGAGGCTTATCCGAGATGAATGGAAAATCATTGTTCATTACGATTTAGACCCGTACTGGCAAGGTTCAAAACTACTAAAAACATATATCACTCACCTCGAAAACATATGTTCAAAATTGCAAGAGCGACACCAATGTGACATAATCCTATTACAATTACGACACGGGAGCACCGAGTTACACTACTACGATCAGCTGTTGCTTGGTCAGCAGTCGGCGGCGGGAATACGAGTACGTCGCGGGCTTATCAATGGCGTGGGAAATGTCGCGCATGCACTATTCGGCGTACTTGACACTGACTTCGCTGAACAATATACAAAGGACATTGAACTCATTAGAAACAATCAAAACCATCTCGTAAAATTATGGAAAAATCAGACATCAGTAATAGAAGCACAATATAACTTTTTAAAAAGATTAGAAACAACAATTGACCAACAACACAAACTCTTCCATCAGCATATCAATAATTTAGAGCAAGAAAATTCTGTTATTAAAGAAGAGATACAAAAATTAAGAGCTAGCAACGAGTTTACCTTATCATCAGTAATATCAAACAACATCTTAGTTAATTTGAAAAAGATACAAAATACCTTGCTCGATGTTGTTACCGACATTTATCAGGGGAAATTTGATATACATATAGTATCACCTGAACAGTTACAAGATGAGCTTAGCATCATTTCTGGACATTTAACAAAAGATCTATCTTTGCCTATAGATAATATACACAACGGCGTACCAAAATTGTATCATTTACTGAGAGCAAAAGTCAAGGTCACATATCAAAACCTTTTACTCGAAATTAAAATACCACTTTTAACCAGAGAAAGCTTTGACATCTACAGAGTTTTACCTATTCCTCAATCATACGACAATAAGATGATAAACATATTTCCCATCTCTGATTACTTTGCTGTAAAAATCCAAAGAGACTCATACATACCTATGGCTGAAGCCGAAGTACGATCATGTCTACATTCAGACCTCACCACGAAACTTTGTGAGTTACGGGGTCCTGTTTACCATATACAAAATGATCAAAATTTGTGTATCAAGAGTCATTCAACAGACCAATGTCTCACTAATATTAACAGTTGTAAAAATTCATGGAATGCGCTCAACACTATAAACACATACTTATTTTTCTGCTGCGAACAATGCACTCTTCGATTCATATGCGACAATCAAGTTACATCGGAGCACGTCAGCAAGGCCGGCGTTTTATCAGTCGGGAATAATTGCGTGCTCAAGGGAGACGCATTCATAATCTATCCACACAACTATCACATCAACACAATGCACGCACACCCCGATTTATTAGCCATAGATATTCCACCTATCAACAACATAATCAACTTGACCATACCTATCAGTAAGTGTCAGATAAGCCAACCAGAGGAGAGAGAACGACAAGCGTCCTTGAAGGAGATCGGGCGTCAAATCTATCAAATGAAAAAAGAAAACATAGATGTTGAAGTGAATCAGCTGTTAACGCACGACTTA
This sequence comes from Parnassius smintheus behrii, assembly GCA_036936625.1. Classification (NCBI taxonomy): domain Eukaryota; kingdom Metazoa; phylum Arthropoda; class Insecta; order Lepidoptera; family Papilionidae; genus Parnassius; species Parnassius smintheus. The sequence goes on from JAUPFT010000003.1 coordinate 6,042,924, forward strand.
CACCACTATGTCGTTATCTACGTGTTAGTGGGAGCACTCGGGGCAGCGAGCGTAGTGGTACTTTGGAAGCGAGTGAGACAAGCGCGCCGGCGGAGCCTAGCGCCTGCGGCCCGCCCGGAGCCGGCACCACGGTTATCTCTTCAAGACATTCCTCGTGCTTGTACAAGTAATAGTGTCAGTGCCAATCAAAACATATCAGTGCAAAGTGCGCAAGTACAAAACAAAGGCACCTCACCCGTATTTGCGAGAGTGTGCTTGAAGGACATACAAGTAAAATAGATCTGGACATGGACCTTTAACTACTTATTGTTATTTTATTTATTAGTGACATACTATGATAGTTTCTTAACTTAGTCATTATCTTATATCAATATCATTTTATCTTATATCATTTTTGTTGTTTTCTATCTATCTTATCACTCTCATCTTTCGCCCGGGAGCATGTACAGTGCAACCGTACATTTTAGTGTGTAAGCGATTTATTTAGGTCAACATAATTTGCGTCATTCACTTTAGTTTTTGAGCAATGGACAGTTGACGTTGTCGCTCAGAACACGATAGACGCGTTCTATATCATTATCAATATCATTATATAATATCATTATTTATTTTAAATAAAATCATTTTTCCTATCAACTATCATTTAAAGGTGTTCCGTACATACCCCGTAGCTATGGTGGCGCCACCCTTATTTAAAGGTTTTTATGGACACTTTTTAATACACAGTCTGTACTCCTTACTTCTACACTCAATAAACGGAAGATTTGCCCGTTTGACAATCCGGTCTTTTTTAAGATGTCGAGCTTGTATTGCAGCTGAAGGAAAACAATTTAAACACTTTTGTAAAAAAAAATCTCAGCGTCCAAATAATTGTTGTTTCATTTTAAACATAAAGAAAAAATATTCTAAATTTAACAAAAAGTATGACTCGAATGCGTCACTATCTGTCTCACTCACACATCGTGGATTGATTCTTCCTCTCACTGAAACTAGAATCTTAGTTATTTTTTTTATCTTAGTTACTCTAGTAATGTAGCACGTGCTATACCATTTTAGAATCCTTATTAAATGCGTCAACTTTTAAGGTTACTTGCTAAACTGGCGTAGTACATTTTTTTTTCAGTACAATCGGTTAAAGTTAGGCGAAGTATTAATTTTTCATTCCTGTTTCGGATAAATGTGACATATTCTTCTAAGTTGGAGCAGTTAGCTAAGAATTAAAAACAACAGGTTACACAAGCACTACCCAAGATTATGCAAAAAAAAATCGAAAAAAGTAAAGATTTCTAGCTAAAGGAGCTAAAAAACCATCACAGGTTGTTCAAAAAAAATGAAATTACTATAATTTAAAAATACATTTTTTTATAATTTTTTGGTAACTATTATGATTTCTCCTATCACCAGATTCCGACTTGACGTTGACTTTTGGGACAACCTGTATACGAGAGACGTAAAGCCATGTAACTACATCATAGTATAGCATGAATGGTTCGGCTCGACCGGAGAAGGTAAAACAGCAACTAAATGCTGCTGTGCTTCGTATGGTGAGTTTGTAGAACCAGACACCCTTCATACTAGAAACGAGGCATCCCATCTTAGTCTCAGGGGTGACAACGCATCCTTAATTGAGGACACTTGTAGATGTCTATGGGCCACAGTACCCACTTACCTTCAGATGGACAGTGTGCTTATGCTATAAAATAACACCTGCATCGTAGGCTCCTTGCTTTTGGTTGCCTCTGCACTGCACGTCTTATATAATCGGCCACCCCAACAGGTGTAATCTCGTCAAACAGTGTTCACGGGGCAAAACGTGAGAACCCGTCTCGTTCATTAGTCAAATTAATTTAATTGCATTCACTGGTCAATAGAAAAATAAAACACGCAAGTATAACTTTTTAAGGAATATATTCAAATTATATTTAATACTTTAAACATTATTAACTTAGTCTATAGTATAACCCAAAATAAATGGTGCAAATGCCATTTAAACATGTCGGAAATTTAATATGACTAATTTACTTATATGAATCTATGTTACTTAGATATATTGATGGAACACTTTTGTAAAGTACGACAGTAATAGACCGCAATTAAAGTTAATTATCATACTCAATGTCGGCGTTGTTACAAATATGTCAATTAAGAACTGAATCTCATTTGCAAACTGTAAATTTCTTTTTGAGTAATAAGTGTGTACAAATATAATTAACAGGCAAGTTTCAAATATGAAGCGGTTAAACCTGCTGAATTAATATTCGGAAATTTCGGGAATGTAAAATATGTACCTTTTGTTAATAAAATTTTGCAGACTGTTATTAAAAACTGTTGATTTATACATCAATGGCAATGGCGGTATATGCACGCTCTAAACAAAGCACAGTGAGTCAGGTCACGCGGCCGGTATGGGTTTGGCGGGCTGCTTGCTCTGTGCCGACTTCTGCATCATGTTGATCTTGTCGCCCAGGCTCAAAGCCATACCCTGCAGACAACCAAAAAGTTATAATAATTATGTGATAGAGCTACGCTCGTAACTAGCATATGATTTTTTAGGGATAGGCTGACAAACGAGCACACAGTCCACCTGACGGTAAGTGGTTGCTGCGGCCCATAGACATCTACATCTGTCCTCGATTTCAAATCAAAATGCAGATGCGTTGTCACCCGTGAGAATTAAGATGGAATGATTCGTTTCCAGTAAAAAGCGTCTCCGGTTCTCTACACTCACCATACGAAACAGCAGCATTAAGCTACTGTTGCGCGCCTAAGTTGATGTCTGGTACATGGCACTAGCGCCATCTATTATCGAATAGAAGAACTAAGCTTTCTAGATAGCTCCACACTCGAATTTTCTACATCTAGTCGGTCGGGGCCGGTATTTGCTGGAACATTCCAGATGTTTCGGTGGAAAAGGTCTATATAAAAACCGTTAAGGGCCGCAACCGGAGCAGTATTGAATTGGCGATTCGAGAGAAGCTTTCGGAGTGAAATAAACTGCCGCACTGAGAGCTTCATTAAATTCACCCTAACGAATAATTAACAGATTACCATTATCTTCGTTAATGAGTGATACGTCCCAGAGACTAAATTTAATGGTTCATTAGCTAATGAGTAACTTAAGGACACATGTGGCCGTGCTAAGCAATATCGATAGATGTCGATAAGTCGTAAGGGTTGCTATGTAAATAAATTGCGTTCCGGAAATAATAGCTTTTCGTCTTTATTCAGTACAAACATATTAATACATATTAGTAAACACTTCAGTGTGATTTTTTCCAACACATAACAGTAAAGAGTATTTTTAAACCGTACACAGCACCGTAATAACTGAAATTACAAATTTATTTTTTATTGTGGCAATCGACACCAGATGCCAGTCAGATGTCAGGAGTGAATGTCATTGTTATACAAACTTTCTATTCTATCTTCTCAAAAGCCAAAGTGTATAGTAATATATACCTCAGAGCTTTGTGTAAATTATTGTTTTGTATCGTGTTTCGTTCACAGAATACTTTTACTCCTAGCGGAGACTACTCCTAGTTTAGTTGTTATTAATTCGTCGTACTAGTAGCATCGGATTCTCGTGGTATATTCAGTGATCCCTACCTGTTATTTCAACGGAACCCGCACACCATATCCAACATATATTTTGGATAAATAACAAGTGACAAGAAAAATATGGTAAGTAGTTCCACTAGGTACTAAATTACGCTTTTTATACCAGATGAGATTAAGCATTAAAATTATTGTGCGTTTTCATTTTAGGAGCCGAAAACACCACGCTCAAGAGTGCCTAATTTCACCAGCGATGAAAAGGCCTTGTTAGCAGCCCTAATAAAGAGTAAACCAATTGTGGAGTCGAAAGCAACTGACGGCAAGTCAGTTGATAAAAAGAAAACTGCATGGGAGTCCATAACGCAAGAGTTTAATTGCCAAGCTTATGTTTATAAGGTGCATAAACTTACACTTTCTTTTATCATTTTATAAGCTATTGGCTAAACTGTAAGCCATAAATTACTATTATGAAGTGTTGTTTGTTACTTGTTATGCTCTTGTACTTCTCTTCTACTTCCAGCGTGATACCGTTAATTTAAAGAGGGCATGGGATAACATGAAGGCTTTTACACGTAAAGCCCGTGCAGCTGAACGTGGTAGTTTATTTAAAACTGGAGGGGGACCCGTAAAACCTACTCTGCCACCACACCAAGGAGCCATTATAAGCATGGTAGAAGAAGTAGGTATAATTATAAATTTTGTTTTTAATATAAAGCTGAAGCAGCTTTTTTAATAACTTTATTTTTTTAGGCAGCACCTGTTATAATTTTTGAAGTGAAAAATTCATTTGATAGTGATGGATGCCTATTAAGTTCACTTGAAGAGGAGGAAATGAAATCCAGTGATTGCAAAATAGGTATGCTATGTTAAATTATAATTTTATATCATTAAAAAAATATGAGCCAAATCATCTAAACATTTGATTCGAATGATTTCAGATGACAATGAACCAGATAAATATCATCTTGCAGAGTCTGAAAAAACGCTCACCACTGAATTTCCAATTCAAGTTATAAATAACACAGGTAATACATATAAAGAAAAAACTTAATTTCTATAGGTAATATATAAAATACTGTTTGTGTCTATTTTACATGTTTTAATATATATTTTTTCATCAGGAACTCAAGCTGAACAAAACGTTCCATTTAGCCCAACTGATTGTTTTCCTCGAAAGCCTGCCGATTATATAAGAAGAGAAGGTGTTTTAAGAATAAAAAATTTGGAAGTAAAAAAACGACTGGAGGCAAAGATATTAAATTCAAAGGTTTTTTTTTAATACATTATATATAATAATTTACTAGCTACCCTAAAATCAGCTTTTTGAAAACATTGCTAGCGTACAGCAAACTCACATTGGATTATTATTTTAGTTTGTTAGTTTTATTTTAGGTTATTTTCTTTTTTAAATTTAAATGTAAATGTTTATAGGCCACAGCATCCACTAACCATCAAGTAGACTGCTTGTTGCGTGCTTGTTTGTCACACCCATTCTATAAAAATAACATAACTGTAATAAGTAGTTTCAATAACTAACTATAAACTAATATATATTATTTTCTTTTACAGTTGGCTACTCAAGAAATCAAACTACAGGCAGCAGAACTAGAATTGCAGACAAATAAAATTCTTTTGGAAAAAGCTACATTAGAATTGAAGATTTTAAAAAACAGTTTACAAAATAAAATAAGTGATTAGTTAAATTATGTTTTATTTTAACCTTGTTTAAAAGTTTTTTTACTATTGAGAAAAAAATCTATTGACAACAGATTGTCTGACCAAAAAACCATTACTGTTGGGGTTTTCTTGTACAGGAACATTATCGATGTTAGTGATTAATATATTGTCATCAGTGTCATCAGTAGAAGGCATCATGACATCGTCTAACATTGTTGATATATTGTGCAGTGTGGCACATGCACATATCACTGCCACAACGGTTTCCTTTTTGATCCCCATTCCCATCTGGAGACAAGGAAACCTCCGTTTCCAAATTCCAAAGGTCCTCTCAACAGTATTCCGTGTTTTAATATGACTATTATTGTACAGTTCTTGTCCAATACTATTCGGTGACAAAAATGGTGTTAGCAAAACACTGCTAACTGCATATCCACTGTCTCCAAGTAGCATACCCTGTCCTTGTAAATTTCCAATGCTTAACCTTTGTTTGACAGAACTGCTATTATATATAAAGCTGTCATGTGTGCTGCCTGGCCAACGTGCAACCAAATCAAAAAATTCTAAATTAGGTCCTGTTACTGCCTGTACATTGATTGAAAAAAAACCCTTTCTGTTTCTATACACTTCAGAAGACATTCCACCAGGACTTCTTATTTTAATATGTGTACAGTCAATACATCCTATCACTCCAGGAAATTGTGCCATTTCAAAAAACTTTTGTCTGCAAGAAATATTCAGAAGTTTAGTATGTTACTATTAAGTATGTTGAATGTAGAATATGTATAATATTTATTAATGTCTATTAGCATGTTTATATCATGAACATACTTTACTTGATTGATATCTTCCACTGTAGATGGAAATTTTACAAACATTTTCATTTGTAGTGCTATTGAATTAGACACAGTAGTTATAATTCTTGATACTGACTGTTGGCATATATTCATGACATCCCCATCTAGTTTCTGAAAAAATATGAAACCAGGTAAGTACCTACTTGCATAAGTGATAGATTTATTTAATTCAGTCACAGTACCCTGTGTACCTTGCTATAACATCACTTTACAGTGAGGTTTGCAGATATTGTGATCGGGTTGTGCAGCAATAATTTATAAGAGGTACCTAATATTAAAGGTCTATAGCACACAGTATTTTACTTACTTGAAAACTCCCAGTAGCTCAGTATCTCAAAGTAACGAGAATCATTATTTCTGGAGCAAACGGCAGACCTTTGCTGCTAGATTTTTTTAAATGTGGTTCTAGCATTGGCATTATGGTATTTTTTATTGCTTGGGGGGTAAAGCGATATCGTGAGTAAAATTCTTGAACAGTATATTTCTGAAATGGATCCGAATAATCACGCAAATAACGTCTTGGTCCTGGTTCCCTAAATCTTCTTGCGTATTCCACAAAATCAACAAACTCTTCATAATCTGACATTTTCTCAAAATATCACAATTTGATCACAATAAACAAATCCTAGAAAATAACCACGCAATGACACACATAACCTCACAAATTGACCTTTCAAAATCAGTCATTACGAAGTTAAGTAAGGGTTGAGCGTTACTTAAAGTTAACGGTTCCTTAGGCCTACTAATGAACCATTAACTCACTCTGAGAGTCAACTTTTTTAAATCTTTACTTAGTGACGGCTTAAGTAATCATTAAACGTCTCTGAGTGCGGCAGAAAGTGAACTAAAGTGTTAAGTGTGAATAATTATTAGTGTGATTTAAGTTTTAATAGGTGTTCAGTAATTAAAGTGTCAATTTTGGTAATTCAATCGGCAGTTTTTATTGCCACGAACCATAAGCTCGTAACACTACTATTTTAAGCTGGTATTCTGTAAGAGCGTGGTCCTTCTCCGATCGAGCAGACCCATTCGTGCTACAACTATACCATTAATATAACTGCAGCATGGCTCTACCACGTAAAACATAACACCACGTAAAAAGACGGAAACCGGAAAAAGAAGCATAATGTTGCTAAGTTTCGAATTTATTTTTTACAATTTCTAACGCAAGTGCCTATGGGCCACAGTATTGACTTATATTTGTTTGAAGATTTACTATTTATCAACTGCTGCTTTAATTAGGGTTAGGTATCATACATAAAAGCCAAAAATATTAGGCTCTTTTTGTGCTCAACGGCGATCAAAAGTTATTATGCTCATTATAAGCACGTTCGTAGTTTGGTTATAAGTCTACGGAGTTTGTCAATGTCATGGGTTTAGTTTGATTCCTAATAAAAGGTAATCGATTTTTTTTAATATTTTCATAATTATGAAAAGAAGTCATAAAATGGCAACCAATTTTTGTAATCAATAGCAAAATTAGTTGTCGAAATAATTGCATCCGTCCGTGCGTGCGCGCGCGCGCACTTACGTACGTACGTACGTGCGTGCGTGCGTGCGTGTGTGTGTGTGTGTGTGTGTGTGTGTGTATGTGTGTGTGTGTGTGTGTGTGTGTGTGTGTGTGTGTGTGTGTGTATGTGTGTGTGTGTGTGTGTGTGTGTGTGTGTGTGTGTGTGTGTGTGTGTGTATGTGTGTGTGCGTGTGTAATGTGTATGCGTGTGTGCGCGTGTAGAAAGAGAGAAGAGAGCACCTGGCTCTTAGCCCGTATCCGCACGTGTCCGACGACGGGCGCGGCGTTGCGGTGCGGTGGTATCTCCACGCTCACGTTGGCAAGCGCGTCCTCCCCGAAGATCGAGCGCGCGTAAAGATTCGCCGCCAAGAATCCACACTGTCCGGATAGGGCCTGATAAACAATATTAAAAATATTAGAGATACAATGCGATTCAAATAACAACAGGAACGTCAATGATCGCGAATGAACGCGATCACTTGAAAAGTATGGCTTGCAAAGAATATAATTTTCCACTTTTATATTTAGCTAACTGAGTTTTAGTATTACCAATAATTAGTTTTAAAATACCTAAGAACTGTTATTTCTTCTATTTTAATTGTTGTTAATTTTGCGCAAAAAGTAAATTAATAAATCAAAATTAAATTGCGTTGTTTTAAAAAAACTGCAGAAATGGTATATCGGTATCTATACTTTGAACTTAATTATTAAATTTGGCTAGTACTTAAAAAATAACCCATGTATATACAGATTGTCTCAGAAATCGACGTCAAGCCTGAAACTTTTTTAAAGTTGTGTATTTTAAATAATAACAGGCATTTAAAAAAATCGAGAAAATCTATGCCCTTGTGATAATCTTTTAACTCCCTTTACTACAAATATTTTTTTTTTATTATGTAATTTTAAAATGATGCTTCCGTAAGTTGTTGCCTAAAATTTAAAGCCGACTGCTCCAACTTCAAATTTCACTTTTATCTCAACCAAGTACTCAAAGTTAATACTTCACCCAATTTTAACTAACTGTACTGAAAAAATTTAATTAGTAGGTAGTTTACCAAGTAACTTTGAAAGTTGGCGTATTTGATATTAATTCCAAAATGGTATGACACTTACTATAGATTGTTTCTTGGACAATTTTAATTTTGTATAGAAACCCAGTTTTGTACACTTTTTTCTCACTTACTTAAAATTATGCTAGTGTGACCATGGCTTTCCTCAATGCCGTAACTTTAAGATTCTAGTATGAGACGGAGAAAATCAATTTATGGATTGCGAGCGACTTTTACTAATGTGCCAGAGACGAAGAGAGACGGAGAAAGTAATTTTACGAAATGTGAGCAAGATAATATATACGTACATTACGTAGTGGTAAGTACTAAATTGTTACGAATGAATACGGAAAGATGCATATAATTGTATAATTTTCTAATTTGTTGTGTTGTTAATTGTAATATACATGATTGTAAGCTGTTTGTTTTTAAAGTCCCGCTGGGTTACTCTCCGGTTCTTCCCAGGACAGAGGTTTTATTCCGAACCAGTGGTAAATTAAAAAAAAAGACTTGCAGTAAGTATCATTTATAATCTATACTGAATAAAAAAGTTTCTGTTTCTGTTTCTGTTTTGCGCAGTAAACGACGGCTCGTTCTGGGACACCTGTATATACTGTATTTGTAAACTACCCCATATCTTCCCGTGGGTGTCGTAAGAGGTAACAGAGACAAAATATTGAAATTGACTTCATTATGACAACTAGACGTCAACTGTTCAGTGACGTCTCAGTGATTGCGAGTGTGAAAACTGGCAGCGATCACCAAATGGTGAGAGGCACACTGAACCTAAACGTTAAGTTGGAGAGGTCACATCTCACTCGTGCTCTAATCTAAAACCCAAAAACTTTCAACTTGTGTAACAAAATAGTTTTCAGTGCCTAAAAGATTGCAATGCAGTAGATGATTAAATGACAAGCTCGTGGAAACAATAGATGCGGTCGGAGCTAAGTTCTACAAGACCCGTCACAGAAGAACACACAGTCTTTCCAATACACTATTAATATCATGGCTGTTAGGCAGGAAATGAAGCTGTAGTCAACAGCACATTTGACAGCATAGAGGCAACTGACAAAGACAAATCTGCAAATGCATGCAGCGGGACTTATGCAACTTCAATACAGCTCGTATTGAAAAAGCGATCGAGCGGAACCAAAGCTCCAATATCATTGCCAGAGTTCTCTCTACCAGAAAGAACCAACTGTCGAAGCTGAAGACCGAATGTGGCAGCATCGTTTCCGGGACAGAGATTTTGAGTGAGATTGAGAGGCAGTATGCAGTATACGCATCATCGTTAGAGCTACTCGCAAATGTGAGTCACAATCTAAGTCTTATCCGACACTATTCTAACATATTCCGGACATCAGTCTAAGCGGGATTAGAATGGTTCTCCAGCACCTTAAAAACGGCAAGACTCCGGGCGTGGATAGAATTACAGTAGAGCTTTTGAAACTGGATGGTAAACCGATACTTGAAGTCCTTCAGAAGCTCGTTATTTCCGTCTGTCCATGGTAGCACTACTCCAGGGGCTTGGAGCAAAAGTGCGGTGATCTTGATGTTCAAGAAAGGCGACAACGCTCTATTGAAGAACTACAGACCGATTTCCTTTATATATTATATTTTAAAGACTTCACCGAAGAAGTCTAATGATTTTGGACGACGTGATTTTATACTTGCTGTGTGTGAGGAAGAATATTCTGAAATAATATATATATATATATATATATATATATATATATATATATATATATATATATATATTAGTTCAGAATAAGTAATATAGGAGAATGGTGAAGAAAAGTATTTAAAAAATCTCAAACATTCTGTCCCTTTTATCTTTTAAATTCAAAATGCGTGGTAATGCGTTATTTTAAGTGATTCGTAAGGGTCGATCGGTAGGCCAAAATGTTGTTGCCCATAAATCACATTCAATTTGGAATAACTTTTTTTCTTGTTTAATTATCGAGTGCATATAAGTTATTTCGTAATAAAAATAAAAGTAACGCTAAAATAATTAAATCCTTGACAGTTTATATCCGACTGGAAGGACCAAACAATCTCAAACGTCATAAACTGTCATTGACTATTTAAATGATTAAATATTTAAAAAGTCAACGAGCCTTTAAGTCACATGTCACTCGCTCATCAAACTATAAATTATAAATGGATAAAGTTGTTATTATTACCTTATCTGGCGTCAAACATTTCATGTTAGTGGATGTCAGAAGGTGATCGAGGTACTCTCTTAAGTCCGTTATGTTGGTGTTCACGGAAACCTGCAACAAATGTTTAATTGATCAAAGACTAACCTTAATCGAATAATGTATGCCTTCTTCTAGACATACAAAAAAGTGAGTTAATTTGCAACTGACTTTAAAAAGGTAATTTCAATTTGGTTTACATTTTTTTAATTTACCCATTAATTTAATTTTTTTTTATTACGTTTGCAGTTCTTGAATAACGTCTATAATGTTACCCACTTATGTTTCCGGCCTGTTTACTAAATGGTAGGCTAGATAGCGAAGAGATATTCCCGACCTTATTCTCCCACTCGAACTCCGCCCACATCTGCCTGAAGTCAGCATCGCTGCAGACCGCGGGCTGGATGTAGTCCACGATGTCGATATGAATGTCGTTCAGCACTACCACGCCACGGTCCATAGAAGCACCCGACACCTCATACACTGCAACGTGAGGAACACGAATAAAACTACGTTGAGAGAAAACAGACTACAAGTAATTTGAAGAATAAGTTTTGAACCCTTTTGCTGCCGTGTCAGTATGCTGTTGCGCTGTGTTCAAATGACCAAAATTGGCTACTGAAAAGGGCATCTGATTGAAAAACATATGCAAAATTGACGAAATAATCATTGCTTATTTCTCTGTTTTATTCTCCAAAACGGGAGTAATATAATATTTTTAAGCAGACTTGATAAAAGGAGGGATAAAAGGAGGTTGTCAATTCGTCCGTAGGTTTTCTTCAATTATTTAGTATATTAGGCGTAATCTTTATCAATGAGGGCCATCATATTTTCATTGAAACATTTTAAATTTGAATTTGTGTGTATTTATGTGTGTGGAGGTGTTCCACCGATGGTGGTGGTGGTGGCTACTCACCGATGTTGCCGAAGATGATGCCGTTCTCGGTGGACGCGACCTTGACGTGCGCGCGGATGGTGGCGAAGTCGCGCGGCGCCAGCACCACGCCGGCCGGCCGCTCCACCAGCCGCAGCTCACCCAGCGTCGCCAGCTCCACCGTGCAGTTCTGCAGCGTATCGTCTGCACACGCACATGCACACCTTTGCCAGCTCACGTTATGTTTCACACCATTTCATACCGTTCATTTGACGGCATACGCCCAAATATTTAAACGCAACTCAATTTTATGATGCCGTTAAGTGTCGAGTTATGTCTATCACAGTAAGTCAAGGTGACTGTGACACCTGAGACATAACGAGATCTTAAAATTGAATAGCTTGTAAGTGTTTGGCCAATAGAATATCACATTAAGCATTTATTAACAAAAACAATTTTAATACACAATGTAACGTTTATCTCTAAAACATAACACGAAACCTTTTTTATAGATTAAGGGTGACAACACACAGTCCACCTGATAGTAATTGGATGCCCCGGTCGAGCAATCTTATTCGTCTATACGGGTGTTAGTGAAACGCTCCCGAAAACGAAGACAAACGATAGTGCTAACGAGTAATGATACCTTTGATGATGGGGCAGGAAGAAAATCGATCCAGATGAAAAAAAATCATCTTTTCACAACGTTTTTTTAACTTTATTCACGATCCATCATTTTACAACTAAATGAAATGATAATTTCATAAAAAAGTCATAAAAATACTGAAACATAAAACCAGCAGTCAAACTTAAAATAAAACCAGCTGATTATAGGGTCAAAAAACGCACGGACGTTGAACTTTTTTTATTTAGCTAGGTACGAAATAATACATTGGGTATTACTGTACTTACGCTCACTCTACCCTTCTCTTTCACACATGCGCTGCCGACGCCCGGCCGACTTGTGTCGCCACGCAATTAACACATGTTCAGCGTTGCAAACATGTGGGGAATTCCCCAAATTACGGGGAATTTAAATTTGGTTGTTGATTGGCATTATGTGATAGAATACTATAATATATGGTATATACCATAGAATACTATAATATAGAATGGCTGTCAACCTTATTTTGTACGAGGGTAGGTGTCGCCGGGAGCACACATACAAGCAATTACGTAGTATTATCACTACTAACCCGATTCGCTGTGTTGAGAGACGGATTTTAATACATATTAATTTGTAAATAGCGTGCAATTTGGCATTTTCCAAATAAATGCATGCGGAATTTGGAAACGATTTTAACGTCAAAACATCTCGTGTTGACATTTATACGTGTGAATTGACGTGTTAGTGACATGTTAATGGCTACACAGGCTCCACCCACTCCCCCGTTCTATGTGTAGCAGCTAGGCTAATCAACCCTAAACGGCAATAAATAATATATACCCTGCTGCTACCATAATGCAGAAGGCGAAGAAAACATTTATTTTCTAATTGTCTCCGGCTACTGAGATACTGCGGGCTGCATATCGATGCGAGATAATTTGACGTATATATTTAACGTTCTAATAAAGAAACAAGAAACAGCCGCAAATATCATTCAGCGCCACATCGTCTTCACACGCCGCTATCGTCACGTATCCGTCGACCATTTTTGAGCCGTTTCTTCAACGCCGCAGCTCGCTTCTTCTTGCTGTTCCGGAGCTGTGTCCCACGCCGCCGCCGCTCGCCGACTACGCGCGCTCGCCGGCCTGCACAACTTTTATAGCCCAGTCCAGCAACGTAGCTACGAGAAGATATACACGAGTCTCACGCCGGCAAATGGAACGCACATAATAGTTGTATTTTGATTAATCTTTATTGGTCATAATGTAAGAATTGTAATTGGCTAGGCGAATAAAAATTGTTACTATTGGTAAACTAACGACGTAGCCGGGCAAATAAATATAGGCAGGGTTGACGTAAAAATGTATTCCATATTCCATATTCAATACTCGATACACCATTCGTTTGCACATAAAATAGTAGTTTCATTTCTCCGCCACTAGACCACTCGGAGTCTGTGAATAGTGGAACACATATCACCACTACTACAGTGGTGACCACCCGACGTGATTTGAACACGCAACCAAACAACCTACGGAAACTTCAAGCTTCATCATCGTCATAGAATACCCCACCCATTCGCTCCCGAGCAGATATCGTCTGCAGTCTTAATATCCTGCAAGCCATCTAGCTTCACAAGGTTCATCACAGCACTGGAATAACAATGCTTCCTGTTCCTTCAAGCTACTCTCTGCGTACAGTGTTCGGCACGGCTCTGAGCCTTACTGCTCGCCTCTGCTTCACAGCACTCTCGCAGATTACTTGCCTTCTTCTCGACTCACCGCAGTCTACAAGGCAATCTCCTGGCACTAGCACATTCGTCGGTAACGAGGCTGCACTATCGACCTCCGGTCTGAGCAGGAGGGGTGATGTGGCGGCGCTGTCATCGCGCCGCAAGCGAAGCACCCCGAAGCCTAAATCACGCTATCAACATTCCAAATCATAAACAATATATATAGAACTTCTCCGAACTTTCACATGGAGTGTTGGCCGCTCCCCGGGCAGAACACCTTGCCCGGCGGGAGATCTTCCCTTTACCTTTCACGGCCACATATGTAATTATAGTATTCTATGAGTATTACAGCTTGTACTTACCCTGAGACATTGGCAGTATGAACGTAAGCAATGTTTGTTTTATTTTAATTTAATGTCTTTGTAAAACATGTGACATATAAATTTTAGCTTTTTGCACACCTTTTCCATATAAATTTTAACTATGCTAAATCTCACGCTCCTCCATACTCGCAATATGTTTAGAAAGGGGTGCAGCTTTCCCTTTACGTGTTTATATTTAATAGTAAACCTTGAATAATCTATGGATGATGATTGTAATGGATTGAAAGATGACCTTATCACAAAAATTGATAGGGGCGTACTCCAATGCTTTGGGCACGTTGAGCGAATGAGTGAATACCGAATGGTGAAGAAAATATATAGAGCGAAAGTAAATATTAAAAGGTGTCGAGGTAGACCGAGACTAACTTTCGAAGACCATGTGAGCAAATTGCTCGAAGAGGGGAGGGTCAAGAGTACTCGGATACCTAGACGTGCATGTATGAAGAAGTTAATGAACCTGAAAGAAGCGAAAGAGGTATGTAAGGATCGTGACACTTGGCGATCTGTTCTCTCTGGCTACCCCGTTAGGGATTGTGCGTGAATATAAGTAAGTAAGTGAATAATGTATAGGAATGATAAAAGCAATCTACCAGTCAAGCTTAGAGAAGTGATATAAGTGTCTAAGTTAATTACAGAAAATAAATTAAAATAAAAAATATACCACAAAACTAGTACTAAATAATACATAATATATACTACCCGTGTAGATAAAGAATGGGATTAAAAATGGTGGCTCATCGGAAGCACCGCCAGCATGCACGGTCCTAATGCGAAAACAACGTTAAGAACTTTATATCGCTATGTTACAAGCGACAATATTTTGTCAAATAAAACATTATGACAGTCCATTTGGAAATTCTCAACAAAAGAAAAAATCTGTTTAGTTTATTAAAATTAAGTAAATTATGTAAATTAATTAATAACTGAAATTATAAAAAGGACCTAATTAACGTTGAAATAATATATATTCTAAGTAATTTACTAATTGAGACTACATAAAACAATTCAATACTTTAAACTATATTGAAAAGGAATTATTATATTAAACTGTTAATTGGCCTGAAATTAGAAGCATAAATAACGCTTATCAAAATTTGATTTTTTGTGGTCGTTACTGACGGGTGGGTGTAGACAGCGACATTGTGCAAGCGTGAGGTGAATAGAGGCGGCGCCGTTTACAATCCCATTCTTTATCTGCGCGAGTGGTACATATAGATATACACAGAGTGTTAAGTGTGAACTGACCGGTCTGGTTGACGACGAGCACGTCGAGCACGATGTCGTACTGGTTGACGGCGACGATGGCCTCCGCGTACACCGGATCTGAGAAGCCCGTCAGCTGCGTCACGCGCGACAGCTTGCCGCGCTCGCGACCCGCCGCCCCGCCCGTGCGTCCTGAGGCAAAGGCAACACATTGTAACTCCAAATATCATGTAAAATTTTGAAATTTCTTTTTAATACGCATTGGCAACGCACATTTTAATGAATTGCAAGTTATAGCTATGAGGGCTTTCATTTCGTTTGGTTTGAGTAAGTGATCCTTTAGATATACGCTACGTTTACGCATTAAAGTCCCCATTCATTTAGGACCTATCGTGCAGTTACAATGTAGTCCTTATGAAGAATATCCACTTCCTACAGTACTCGTGCAGTGGGTGTCGTATGAGGTGACA
Organism: Parnassius smintheus behrii; assembly: GCA_036936625.1. Lineage (NCBI taxonomy): Eukaryota > Metazoa > Arthropoda > Insecta > Lepidoptera > Papilionidae > Parnassius > Parnassius smintheus. Next base: position 6,059,039 of record JAUPFT010000003.1, read on the forward strand.
GAGGGAAACGATCTAGGAGATTGGCAACAGCGTCTTTTGATAACAAATTATCGGTGGCCAACTGTGGTAACTAAGGCAAATATCCCCTTAACCTCTCAATATGCGCGCAGTCGGATCCGACCACGGCGATATTGCGTCAAATTCCAAGTGGTCGGATCCGACCACTGCGACATTCCGTTAAATTCCAAGTGGTCGGATCCGACCGCACCCACCCACAGCACTTTAAACCATAAAAACTTGTATTTAGAGACTACTTGTCTATGAAGAAGTTTGGCATTATAGGCTCAATTTGAAATTTCCTATCTTCTAATGCAATAAAACGTAGTTAGTCTATGGTGTTTCATTTATAATCTACGTTCATTTCATACGCCTATTTCTGTAAAAAATTAATGTATAAATTCGGTCAAAAAGTATAAAAATTTCCTTCCTCTAGGAAACAGAATTTGCACACTTGAATCGTATAGTCACTAAATCGTATGTGGTTTTTTAATTATTCAGTGTCACCGTAGTTTGTTTTTAATCCTAGCTGTCCTAAAGCGAAGTCTTGTGGAACTTGTCGGCTTGTTTATTGTCTCAGCAGCAGGTGAGATGGAATCGCTAGGGAGGTGTCTTTTTTATATAGCATTGGGTGGCAAATGAGCACACAGTCCACATGATGGTAAATGGATGCTGTGGCCCATATACATACACATTTATCCTCAATTAAGAGTCAAAATGCAAATTCGTTGTCACCCCTAAGGACTAACGTGGAATGCCTCGTATCCAGTAAAAACGGTCTATGGTTCTCTACAATCACCATACGAAACACAGCAGCATTACGCTGGTATTCATTAGCTGACCGAGTATTTATGAGTCAGGCCGATTCATATGTGCTACAACTGTAATATAACAGCAGCGTGGCTCTACCGTCTGCGGTTGATTCTTAATAGGCGACGGAGAGCCAAAGAGGAGATTCAAAAAGAGCGTATGGCTGGGTGGGGTGGGGTTACTTTGCACGGCGCGGGACAGCGAGAGCTCGAACATTACGTGGTGCGCGGCGACGGCGCCTGCGGGCGACAGCTGCGGGAACGAGATGCCCGTCTCCACTTCCATTAAGCGTTCAGCTAGCTGCGGCTCGCTCTCGCTCTGCAACAGTACCAGCGTGTGGCTGGGTGGGGTGGGGTGAGGTTACCTTGCACGGCGCGGGACAGCGAGAGCTCGAACATGTCGTGGTGCGCGGCGCCGGCGCCGGCGGGCGACAGCTGCGGGAACGAGATGCCCGTCTCCACTTCCACTACGCGCTCAGCCGGCTGCGGCTCGCTCTCGCTCTGCAGCAGTACCAGCGTGTGGCTGGGTGGGGTGGGGTTACCTTGCACGGCGCGGGACAGCGAGAGCTCGAACATTACGTGGTGCGCGGCGACGGCGCCTGCGGGCGACAGCTGCGGGAACGAGATGCCCGTCTCCACTTCCATTAAGCGTTCAGCTAGCTGCGGCTCGCTCTCGCTCTGCAACAGTACCAGCGTGTGGCTGGGTGGGGTGGGGTGAGGTTACCTTGCACGGCGCGGGACAGCGAGAGCTCGAACATGTCGTGGTGCGCGGCGCCGGCGCCGGCGGGCGACAGCTGCGGGAACGAGATGCCCGTCTCCACTTCCACTACGCGCTCAGCCGGCTGCGGCTCGCTCTCGCTCTGCAACAGTACCAGCGTGTGGCTGGGTGGGGTGGGGTTACCTTGCACGGCGCGGGACAGCGAGAGCTCGAACATGTCGTGGTGCGCGGCACCGGCGCCGGCGGGCGACAGCTGCGGGAACGAGATGCCCGTCTCCACTTCCACTACGCGCTCAGCTGGCTGCGGCTCGCTCTCGCTCTGCAACAGTACCAGCGTGTGGCTGGGTGGGGTGGGGTTACCTTGCACGGCGCGGGACAGCGAGAGCACGAACATGTCGTGGTGCGCGGCGCCGGCGCCGGCGGGCGACAGCTGCGGGAACGAGATGTCCGTCTCCACTTCCACTACGCGCTCAGCTGGCTGCAGCTCGCTCTCGCTCTGCAACAGTACCAGCGTGTGGCTGGGTGGGGTGGGGTTACCTTGCACGGCGCGGGACAGCGAGAGCTCGAACATGTCGTGGTGCGCGGCGCCGGCGCCGGCGCCGGCGGGCGACAGCTGCGGGAACGAGATGCCCGTCTCCACTTCCACTACGCGCTCAGCCGGCTGCGGCTCGCTCTCGCTCTGCAACAGTACCAGCGTGTGGCTGGGTGGGGTGGGGTTACCTTGCACGGCGCGGGACAGCGAGAGCTCGAACATGTCGTGGTGCGCGGCGCCGGCGCCGGCGGGCGACAGCTGCGGGAACGAGATGCCCGTCTCCACTTCCACTACGCGCTCAGCTGGCTGCGGCTCGCTCTCGCTCTGCAACAGTACCAGCGTGTGGCTGGGTGGGGTGGGGTTACCTTGCACGGCGCGGGACAGCGAGAGCTCGAACATGTCGTGGTGCGCGGCGCCGGCGCCGGCGGGCGACAGCTGCGGGAACGAGATGCCCGTCTCCACTTCCACTACGCGCTCAGCTGGCTGCGGCTCGCTCTCGCTCTGCAACAGTACCAGCGTGTGGCTGGGTGGGGTGGAGTTACCTTGCACGGCGCGGGACAGCGAGAGCTCGAACATGTCGTGGTGCGCGGCGCCGGCGGGCGTCAGCTGCGGGAACGAGATGCCCGTCTCCACTTCCACTACGCGCTCAGCTGGCTGCGGCTCGCTCTCGCTCTGCAACAGTACCAGCGTGTGGCTGGGTGGGGTGGGGTTACCTTGCACGGCGCGGGACAGCGAGAGCTCGAACATATCGTGGTGCGCGGCGCCGGCGGGCGACAGCTGCGGGAACGAGATGCCCGTCTCCACTTCCACTACGCGCTCAGCTGGCTGCGGCTCGCTCTCGATCTGCAACAGTACCAGCGTGTGGCTGGGTGGGGTGGGGTTACCTTGCACGGCGCGGGACAGCGAGAGCTCGAACATATCGTGGTGCGCGGCGCCGGCGCCTGCGGGCGACAGCTGCGGGAACGAGATGCCCGTCTCCACTTCCACTACGCGCTCAGCTGGCTGCGGCTCGCTCTCGCTCTGCAACAGTACGCATCTATATTGTTGTCTTCCTCTCTAGCATTCGCTTTATTTTATTATCAATAATATGGGTAACATCTTCGTGTAGTTGCGGCGTAAGAGGAAATATTAGCTTGTACTACTCTGAGAAAGTCGTAAAAGGCAACAAAAGAAAATTAATAAGGAGATAAGCGACAGTATATTTTTGATAACTTAAAATAATAAAAAACTAACATTGTTCACACACCTGGTAGTTTGTTTCTACTTAATATAAACTAGTGCTTGACTACAATTTCACGTAATGATAAGTAGAGATGATGATTTAGATAGTAAATCGAAAATAAAGAGTTATGGCGAATATTGTCTTTAAAGAGGTAATCTATGCGATTAACTTGTGTTCAGTCTTTGACATGTTGTACCACTCGTGCAGTTAAGTTGTACGTATGAGGGTGTGTGCGAACGTGTACTTGTGCAGAACTGCGTCTGCGTGCGTAAGTGTAATGTACAGGTATGTGTGTGTGTGTGTGTGTGTGTGTGTGTGTGTGTGTGTGTGTGTACGTTTACGTGCGAGTGTAAATTTGCGGGTGTGCGTGGGCGTATGCTTGCAAGATTATACGTGTACATGTATATGTGCGTATGCATTCGAGAGTGTACATATACATGTGCGATTGTGCGTGTGCGTATATGCGTGTGAATGTACGTACACATGTGCCGGTGTGCGTGTGCGTGCGAATGTACGTGAGCAGGTGTACGTGTCCCACCTGTGCGTGCGGCAGCAGCGAGACGTGCGCGCGCTCGGGCAGTGCCAGCAGCGCGGCCAGAGCGCGGCGCGACGCGCCCAGCAGCGCCGCGCGGATCACCGCCGGCTGCACTGCGGCCGCACGCAGCAACGTGCTCGCGTGCTCCACGTCGTCCGCCGTCAACCCGCCTGCGCCTGCCCACAACCCACCACCAATCAGAATCATCAGCACCATCACCGACACCAACAACAACCCGTAACAAATGGTACTCCATCGCTCTATAGAGGACACACCGCCACAATAATCATACGTGACAGGCGGTTTAACAATTACAGTATTAAACAACTACTTTGATAAAGCTATTTACATGGTAGAGCCATACTGCAATTATATTAGTAATACAGTTGTAGCACGAATAGGACAGCTCGACCAAGGACCACGGTCTCACAGAATACCAGCGTAAAATAGCAGCAACGTTATGCTGTGTTTTGCATGGTGAGTGTAGAGAACCGGAGACCCTTTTACAGGAAATGAGGCATTCCATCTCAGTCATCATGGGTGACAACGCATATGCATTTGGATTCGTAATAGAGGATAGATGAGGTTGTCTATGGGCCACAGCAACGAATGTGGACTGTGCGCTCATTTGTGACCCCTATCCTATAAAAAAAAATGCTGCCCGCTACTAATCTAAGTATTTTACGCCTGACGGAAAATATTGGATCTTTTTAGCTAATCCGATAATCGACTCTTTCAACTATCACGATAAAATAAATACATAGCTACTTAACGCCGAACACGCAATCCTTACTATTCTTATATTTTAACACACTCTGGAATAACGGAGCAAGTAAATCACCTTACTTTATTCCGCGTGGTTATTAGAGACAATATAAAAATAAAATATTTCATGGTATTGCATACATAAACGTAGTATAATGGTATATGAGACCGTTAATAAGCATCGGTTCTTTGTTCGAGGTAGGTTGCAAGTACAAATTGTTGTAAGTATATGTTTTAAGTAATGTAGTATTGTTGGTCCTCCGACACCGAATGGGTACAGTGCAAGTCGTTATGAGCGAATTTTATAAGATATGTTGGTCCTTTGAGGCAGACGCGCTGCACGGGAAACAGTGAAATTTGTTGTAAATGAATGCTATAAGGTAGCTTGTTGATCCCTCGAGGACAAACATGAGGTGTAATACAAGTTAAAATAACTGTACGGTGAATTGTACATTAAAATTTTCTGAACCATTTATTTAGGTCAATTTTAATTACGTTATTTACTTTATTTTTGTGCAGTACACGTTTTCATTTCGAATACGACGGACGCGTTTTACATCATTATCAATTCTGTATCATTACTATTGTTCAGTTTAGATATGACTCAGTGGCCTTTAAGAAAAAATCTCACTCCTATCTGAAAGGCCAGCAAAGCGCTCGCAATTCTCCTGGTGTTGCAGTTGTTAATGGGCGGCGGTAGTCACTTACCATCAGGTGAGCCACATGCTCATTTGCCCCTTATTCTATAAAAAGTAATAAATAAAATAATTTTTTCTCTTATGTCATCTATCATTTAAGGGTGTTTTGTATAGTAACTGAATATTATAAGCGTATGCGTCGGTCTTTCGAGACGGATATGCCGCATGAGGCGCAATGTCAGTAAATGTTGCAAAAAAACGTCGGTTCTCTGAGGTCGACATGCTGCACGAGATTTAATACAGGTAATTGTTGTAAGGAAGCGTGCTTGTCCTTCGAGGTGGACAGAGAGCACGGGGTGCAGTGTGAGTGAATGTAATGTTGGTTCCTTGAGGCAGACAGACGCACGAGGTGCCGTGACAGTGAATGTTATATTGTGGTCTTGCGAGGTGTACATACACACGAGGTGTAGTGTCAATCGAGGCGATTTAACTTCAGTTAGCAGACAGCTTGGCCAGCGTCGATACGCCGCACGCCATCGTGAAGTTGTGCCCACCCCACCTGCAGGATATACCGACTGGTAAAGCGCGCGCGGTGCGGCGCGGTGCAGCGCGCGAGCGGCGGCGGCGCGAGGCAGGCGTAGCGCCAGCTTGGCCAGCGCCGACACGTCGCACGCCACCGTGAAGCTGTGCCTGCCCCGCTTACAGGATACCGACTAGTAGAGCGCACGTGGTGCGCGTGGTGCAGCAGCAGCGCGCGCGCGGCAGCGGCGCGCGGCAGGCGCAACGCCAGCTTGGCCAGCGCCGACACACCGCCGTGAATCTGTGGCCACCCCGCCTGCAGGATACCGACCTGTAGAGCGCGCGTGGTGCGCGTGGTGCAGCAGCAGCGCGGCGGCGCGGTGCAGTGCGCGCGCGGCGGCGGCACGCGGCAGGCGCAGCGCCAGCTTGGCCAGCGCCGACACGCCGCACGCCGCCGTGAAGCTGTCACCCGTGCACAGCGCCGCGCGCAGCGCCCCCCCGCTCGCGCTCGCGCCCACCCCGCCCGACCTGAACAAGGCGACAGTACTTCACGTCTCTTAGTTTAAAAAGGTGGTGGGGTAGAGCCACAGTAGGGTAGAGCAACTATATTATTGTAGCACGAATGAGTCGACTCAACCGCGGCAGAACCATACTCTCACAGAATACCAGCGCAAAACAGTATTTTAATGCTCCTGTATTATGGTGGTTTCCTCTCACTGCCACGCACAGGGTGAAGGGCTTGGCGCGGTGCGGCGTGTGCTATCCGTTTAAAGTCGGTAACTTCAAAGGCACGCGCGGCGCGACATGTACTTACAAGATTGAACTCGTTCAATTCGTTTTAACTCATCCGGCGTTGAGGTACTATCATGTCTAAATAGATATGTAGTGGTCTAATGAGACGATTGCTGAATTTTTAATTTTATACGAAAGCGAACCCTCTCTGTGGAATTCAAAAAGTGCAGAGCATAAAAACAAAAAAGCACGATGCCTGGCTATGAGTCTAAAAGAATTAAAAAGTTGTACCACCTTTTTAATTATACCGTTAAATGAAATAAAAAAGGATTTTTAATGGGAGCCTATAGAAAATTAAGGAGCAAAGTTTCCCAATCAGTAAAGTCCGGCAGCGGTGTTGATGAAATTTATAAGCCTGACTGGCCATTTTATAGTGTACACAGATTGAATCGGTGGCTCGGAGTTTGGGCAAGCACGCGCCGCGCCTTATACGAGGTGCGTTCAAAAAGTAAGGTGACTTTATATTTTTATGAAAAACTATTTATTTATTCATCAATATTTATGTTGTCCCCTTCAAAGTAATCCCCCTCAGATATAATACACTTGTGCCAACGCTTTTTACAATCGTCAAAACATTTCTGATAATCACTTTCTGGTATAGCCTTCAGCTCTTTCAGCGATGCAGTTTTTATCTCTTCAATCGTTGCAAATCTTCGTCCTTGCATAGGTCTCTTCAGTTTTGGGAACAGGAAAAAGTCACATGGGGCCAAATCCGGTGAATATGGTGGCTGAGGCATGATTGTAGTGTTGTTTTTGGTCAAAAAACCTCTCACAAGCAACGATGAGTGAGCAGGTGCATTATCGTGATGCAAAAACCATGAATTGTTTACCCACAATTCGGGACGTTTCTTACGTATTGCTTCTCGCAAATGGCGCATAACTTCAAGGTAATACTCCTTATTGACCGTACGACCTTGTGGCAAGAACTCATGATGCACCACACCCCTACAGTCGAAGAAAACTGTAAGCAAAACCTTCACATTTGATCGAACTTGGCGTGCTTTTTTTGGTCTTGGTGATTCAGTGTGCTTCCACTGGGACGATTGAGTCTTAGTTTCGACGTCATAACCGTATACCCATGTTTCGTCACCTGTTATAACCCTTTTGAGCAAATCTGGGTCGTTGTTTACATCATCCAATAGCTCTTGAGCGATTGTCATGCGACGGTTCTTTTGGTCGAAATTGAGCAATTTTGGAACAAATTTCGCTGACACACGTTTCATGCCCAAAATATCCGAAAAAATTTCATGGCAAGAGCCAACCGATATGCCAACATCCTCCACAACTTCTCTGATAGTGATTTCCAAAACAATTTTCTTCACTATTTCAACGTTTTCATCGGTTGTTGACGTGCTGGGGCGTCCAGAGCGAGGTTCGTCATTGGCATCTTCTCGGCCATCTTGAAAGAGCTTGTACCACTTATAAACGTTTTTTTTACTAAGAGTAGACTCACCGTATACCACTGTCAACATTTCAAGTGTTTTGGAGCACGTAATTCCATTTTTTACACAAAATTTGATGCAAATTCTTTGATCCATTTTTTTTGATAGAGGAAAATCGCCGAGCACACCAAAGTACGTCTGACCTTTGTAACTGTCAAAAATAAACTAAACATGCTATACACTTCAAACTTGATGCTCAGGACATGTGTACCAACGCAACAAAATACAAAAATCGAAAATCGAATGTGCGTTGCCCGCGAAATTCAAAAAGTCACCTTACTTTTTGAACACACCTCGTACTTGTTCCGTGCGGTATTCTAATACGCGACCCTTAGCGCCGCAAGTCATTGCTAAGCCACTGCGCCACGGAGCTGACAATTGTAATGGTTCATTAACAAGCTTATAAAACACTTTTTATAGAATAGATCACATAGTCATAGACATCTTAGTAGTTCATAGACATCTTAGCTTTAATATCCAAATAACTTATAAGACAGTTCACGATCGGCCACCGACCACCCCACGTGTGCTCATAGCATCAATAATTACATTATTACCAATTATTTTACTATATTATCCTTGCACAATTACTTCCGCGTTGCTTCACAATTACTACAGCAAATTAAGAGGAAAAATGGTAAAACATTTTATCCTATTAATTTGTTCGACTTACACCCAACAGAAATCTACATTGACTAATTAAGAATCAAAATGCATATGAGATATCACCCCTAAGGACTAAAATCGAATGCGTCGTTTCCAGTAGAAAGGATCTCCGGTTCTTTACACTCAGCAAACGAAACACAGCAGTATTAAGTTGCTATTTCACGCTGGTATTCTCTAAGAGCGTGGTTCTTCCCCGACCTAGCCGACCCATTCGTGCTACAATCATGATATAGCTGCAGCGTGGCTCTACTACGTGTAAACATGTCAATTAGAGATTCATTACTTAGAATTGTAGACAACTTATCGTCCGTGTTATGATAGTTTACATGATAATAGTGACGTATTGAATTATGTGAGTAAACAAGTTAAAACACTTACGACGCAACTACTTAAATATAACTAGCAAATCACTCAAAATGTTCGCCAAATATTACCATAACATTTCTTTACAGTAATTTCGTGTTTTACCAAGTGTAGTGGCAGTTTAAGAGAACCCGTTACCATGATGTAAGAGACTGTAATGTTGTTATAAAATTAATAATAACAATTTTTTTATGTATTTATCACAATTTTACTATCGGTGGCCAGTCGGTGCACGCGGCGAGCGGAGTCGCGCTCGCACCGACTGGCAGGGTCGCCATGTAATGTTGTAATAAAATGAGACAACCGTTATGTTCCAAGTCCTGTTTAATACTGTTCAATTTATAATAAATATAACATTAGTGGATACCGTGAGCCCAAACTACAAGACGATAGAGGGAAACTGAAACAGAATATGGACTAGAGGTGGGCCATGCAAACCGTATTACGAAATCTATATATTGATACAATATCTAAAAAACGCTTACTAGTTCGTTCCAAATCTATGTATTACAAAATCTGTTACATCATCATCATTACAGCCCTTCACAAGTCCACTGCTGAACGTAGGCCTCCCCCAAGTAACGCCACAAAGCACGGTCCTGAGCCACCTGCATTCATCGACTTCCTGCATGTCTTACCAGGTCGTCACTCCATCTAGTGGGGAGTCGCCCTACACTACGCCTACCGGTACGAGGCTGCCACTCCGCCAACGCCAACAACAAAATCTATATATTGATACAATATCTAAAAACCGCTTACTGGTTCGTTCCAAAACTATGTATTACAAAATCTGATATTTGCTTCGCATCGGTCGGTCGCTAGATTCGTTCCATAACTATATATTATACAAAATCTGATATTCCGCCGCAATATCTATATCGCTCCGCATTGGTCGGTGGATAGATTCGCTGTGTGCGACAGTGCGCGAGCATATGGGTATTAGATTAGACATGTCGGAAAATTTAAATCATATATTTGTTCACTACACTAAATAATAAAAACACAATTTCACCAAATCTTAATTAACTTCTCTAGTGTTTATTTTTCAAGTATAGTTCAAGCAGTTTAGTTCAAGTTTAACTTTAAGTATAGCAAATAATTGCTACAATCCTTATTGTTAGACATGTGAAACCTAAATTGTAATGAAATAAATCAAAAGGATACATGCTTGTATTGATGTTTTAAAAAAATACTTTCTTTGGAAATCTGTTTTGTAAGCCGCCATTTACTCTATTCTAAAGTCATTTTATCGAACGAAAATTGATTGACTCTCAAGGTGGTACGTAAAGATGACGCTAGATGGCATAAATACGGCAAGGTAGGAAGTCGATTGTGGATAATTTCGAATCACAATTTTATATACGATTTCAACAGCGTATCGAAGTAGAAAATAGTATAAACGCGTACACAGAATATCTAGTTATGTCAGAGATTTAAATATATATATATATATATATATATATATATATATATATATATATATATATATATATATATATATATATATATACTATAGAGCGGGCATTGGCAACATTTTCATACAAAATGCGTGAGCATACGTTACATCCTCTAGCGAAATATAACAATACTACGCTGAAAAATTATTTGGATAACAATTCAGCTATTCCCCATTATGTAACGGTACTAATAATAAGGTAAATACCGTTTTAGGTACGTTGTCAATTACTAAGGAATTGGTAAATAAATAGTGACGTTACTGGATAACAGAGGGCACTTATTGCAATAATTTTTCTTTCTTCTAGAACAATCTACTAGAAATTATATAATTTAAGGATTATTTGGTAAATATAAATTGCTTATGTCCGGCCTATTACTACTACATACTTAAATGTCTTTTGAGTTTTGTTATTAGATATTGAATTTGAAGCCCGAAATCTGATATAGTTACAATTCTCAGAAAACGCAATACGACCCAGGCCTAATATGGACAGTAGCTGTACACACTATGGTCGCTCCCTGGTGGCACTTCACTTTGCTCACACACTCGAAATGTAGGTAATAATTTAAATAAACCTCAAGAACTGAGCGATACAAAGCTTATTTATTTAATTAAATCAATGGCGTTATATTTTGGCTTCAAAACTACTTGATACCGCGATTTAATTTTGTAAAACGCCATCTGTAGGTTGTCGTTTGAACTAATCTTAACACTTATCTTGACATAAATCAAAAACTGTACAACGTCATCTGTACGTCATCGTCCGAATTAATCTTAACAGTAGCAACTTCCTGATAACAAGTCAAAATTATTAAAAACGCGGTCGCCAACCCAACATGATGCAATCTATGAGGGAAGACTGTGTTCAGCAGTGAACTGTTGATAGACTGTAATGAAAGAATGATGAATGAATTTCGTGTTGTCATTAGCCTAATACTCACGCGGGTAAGTTGAAAGCGGACTGCGAGGCGTAAGTCCCGTCACTTGTGACCAGCTGCCGAGCCGGCACCTCCTGCTTCTGTGCCGCCGGTGCCTCTTCCTCCTGCCAGTGTTATAATGAACTAATTGTTCTAATAAATAATTAATATAATAAATCAGGCAATAATCATAAAATTCAATTTATTTTGCATGTACATCTCAGCAAATTAATATGAACACGCACTTATACACAGATATTTTTTTATAGGAAAAGGGTGACAAGCAAGCACACAGTTTACCTAATGGTAAGTGACGCTGGTATTCTGTGAGAGCGTGGTCCTTGCCCGGTCGAGCCGACCCATTCGTGCTACAACTATACAATTAATATCGCTGCAGCATAGCTTCACCACGTAAATATATTTACGTATATTTTAAATAATTTACAACCAATAACATAGTTTTAGTTGTGTGGGTGAATATTAATTTTTTTACCTCAATAATTATTTATTAAAAAGTAAAGTAAGTTTCTAAATTGAATATAGTTTAATCAAACTTACTTTATTTTCTTCATCGGAGTTGGGCGTAGGGATGACGGAGGTCAGCATTTCCAGGGCGGCTTGAGCTCTTTCTTCAGTTTCAGCAAATTCTGCAATCAACCATAGCGCGGAACGCGCGATTTTGCCCACACGAATATTGACCACTGCTTCCAAAAGTTTCTGTAAATCGTAAGGTATGAAAATATAACGATTAGAGCATTGCAAGTGGAAAAGCCACGCTGCAACTGTGTCGTAGTGCTAGTTTGGTGAATGATATCTCGTGTTCAAATTCAAAGTCGCGCTAAAATAACATTTAATGAGTTTTCTGTCAATAAATTCTCAGTAGCAGCCCGGAATCAGGAACGGCGCCTTTAAACCCTGTGTCTCAGAAAACACGAATAACCGTTGATCCTACGCCTGATCGTCTTGTGTTGAATAGTCTGTTCGCTAAAATATATGTTTACTATTCTAAGAATAAAATATAAATTATTTTATTTCAATGGTTACATATTTCAATAAAATACGAATATAAATAATAAACACCAGTTAGATAGCAAAGAATCTTCAAAGTCTGAAATCGAGCAGCGCGGCGCGCACGAAGCGTATCACGTCGTGCGTGTGCGTGTTCATGTGTGTGTGCGTGCGTGCGGCACGTACCTGGTAAACGGTCGTCGAGATCCGGGAAGGCGAGCAGCGCGGCACGCAAGAAGCGCATGACGTCGTGGGTGTGCGTGTATGTGTGCGTGCGTGCGGCACGTACCCGGTAGAGCGGGTCGGCGAGGTCCGCGATGGCGAGCAGCGCGGCACGCCGGAAGCGTATAACGTCGTGAGTGTGCGTATGTGTGTGTGTTCGTGTGTGTGCGTGCGTGCGGCACGTACCCGGTAGAGCGGATCGGCGAGGTCCGCGAAGGCGAGCAGCGCGGCACGCAGGAAGCGCATAACGTCGTGCGTATGCGTATGTGTGTGTGTTCGTGTGTGTGCGTGCGTGCGGCACGTACCCGGTAGAGCGGGTCGGCGAGGTCCGCGATGGCGAGCAGCGCGGCACACAGGAAGCGCATAACGTCGTGCGTGTACGTGTGTGTGTTAGTGTGTGTGCGTGCGTGTGGCACGTACCCGGTAGAGCGGGTCGGCGAGGTCCGGGAAGGCGAGCAGCGCGGCACACAGGAAGCGCATAACGTCGTGCGTGTGCGTGTGTGTGTGTATACGTGCAGCACGTACCCGGTAGAGCGGGTCGGCGAGGTGCAGTATGGCGAGTAGCGCGGCACGCAGGAAGCGCATAACGTCGTGCGTGTGTGTGTTTGTGTGTGTGTGTGTGTGTGTGTGTGTGTGTGTACGTTCGTGCGGCACATACCCGGTAAAGCGGGTCGGCGAGGTCCGGGAAGGCGAGCAGCGCGGCGCGCAGGAAGCGCATCACGTCGTGCGCCGCCGCCTCGTTGCCCTCGCCCACCAGCTCCAGCAGCGCTGGCCACACGCTGCCGGCCACCTCCGGGAACTGCGCAAGCCACACATCCACATCACTCCCACTCCCGGGCAACCAAACACTTCTATGTTTATTACTAGACGGCTAATACAATAAATTAACTAAATCAGATCAGGAAGTTGCAATGGTTTTTGAGAAATATTTTACTGATATTCCGATCTTAACCACTAAGTCACTGAATTCTTCTCCTACCGTCGCCGAATCATTACTTAAACAAAATGTAAATGTGTGTACAAAGAATTTTACATTTCATAAAGTTTCATCAAAAGATATTGTAAAATATTTTAAGACTATTGATATTAAGAGAACCGCCGATCTGTGGGGGATTTCTGTTGAAGTTATTGCGTCTATAATAGATACAATCGCACCTCAACTATCTATTATTTTTAATAGTAGTATCAAATCTGGTGTGTTTCCTGATTTAATGAAGCATAGTAAAGTAATACCTTTATTTAAATCTGGTAGTACATTGGACCCCGCTAATTTTAGACCTATTTCTGTACTGCCAACACTTAGTAAAATTTTTGAAAAAATTATTCTTGATCAATTGTTAATTTTTTTTAATGTAAATAAATTACTTCATAAAAATCAATTTGGTTTCACAAGGGGTCGCTCGACAACTGATGCTGGTGTTGAACTGATTAAATATATATTTAATGCATGGGAGAATTCACAGGATGCTTTGGGTGTGTTCTGTGACCTATCCAAAGCCTTCGATTGTGTTCACCATGAAACATTAATCAGGAAACTTCAACACTACGGTGTAAGAAATGATGCTCTTAAATTAATTATTTCATATTTAAGTGACAGAACACAAAAAGTTGTTATTAATAGTATGAGTTCTTCCGGGTCCATTGTACAAATGGGCGTGCCTCAGGGCTCAATTCTCGGCCCTTTTCTGTTTCTTGTATATATTAATGACTTACCTTACATAGTAGGGGATAACCATGATATAGTATTATTTGCTGAATACTTCATTAATTTTCAAATTAAAACGACAGTTATTAAATTACGACGAAGTAAATAATGCTATAGGTAAGTTAGTCAATTGGTTTAATGTTAATAATTTGCATTTGAATGGAACTAAAACTAAATGTATGAAATTCTTAACTCCTAATGTTAAACATGTCAATACTAATGTAATTTTAAATGGGGAGGAACTGAGTCTTGTTGATACCACCATTTTTCTTGGAATCACACTGGACGCAAAGCTTCAATGGCTCCCCCATATATCAAAACTAGCTAGCAGACTTAGTTCTGCAGCATATGCTGTAAAAAGATTAGAACTCTTACCAGTGTTGAAACAGCTAGAATAGTTTACTTTAGTTATTTCCATAGCATTATGTCGTATGGTATTTTGCTATGGGGACATGCGACTGACACTGAAATTTTATTTATTTTACAGAAGAGGGCCATTAGAGCAATATATAATTTAAAACCAAAGGAGTCACTGAGACAAAAATTTAAGGAAATTAATATATTAACTCTGGCCTCTCAATACATTTATGAAAATGTAATGTACGTACACAAAAATAAAAGTAGTTTTGCGAAAATAAGTGATATTCATTCTGTAAATACTAGGAGCAGACACAAGCTGGTAGTACCAGTTACTCGACTCCACCGAGTCAGTAATCCATTCTTGGGGCGATGTATACGCTTTTACAACAAAATCCCAGAAAATATACAAAATTTGTCATACACAAAGTTCAAAAATGTTATTAAACTAAGTTTGTATAAAAAGGGTTATTATAATATTAAGGAATTTATAGATGATAATAACCCCTGGGAAGGGTGATCGCTACCAAGCTATTTCTAATTTGTCTTGTGTTGTTGTTGATTGTAAACATGATTGTAAGCTATTATTAAAAAAAAATAGTCCCGCTGGGTTTCTTGCTGGTTCTTCCCAGGACAGAGGTTTCTTTTGCGAACCAGTGGTAAATTAAAAAAGTGACTTTCAATAAGTATTTTTATAATCTACATTGAATAAAAAAGTTTCTATTTCTATTTCTACAGTACCAATAAATAATACACATAGAAGTCTTTGACTATAAATTATAAAGTTACCTACACAGTCCCCATAGGAATCGACACAAACAGACGGACGGCTTCCGATGGATTACGGGTATAATCATCTCATTTAGACTGGACATAAAATCAAACTATCAACAAAAGGCAAACGTTAAACTTACAACAACAAACGCCAAATGTGAAAATTAAAGCAAATTATTCCTGAAACGGCTTATGTCCAGCAATGGACCTTACATTCATAAAATAATTGCAACATCATTATCTTTTACACTACAATATACAATTAAACATGCAAAAATTAGGAGCCGTGGTAGCTCAGATGGTTAGCGCTAGCTGTAAATATCACAATACGCGGGCAAACCGGGTTCGATCCCCGCCGCCACCAATGAAATTTGTTAATTGCAATTTTAAGTGACACTGATTATAACTGATTTACCACGTGCTCGGCGGTGAAAGAAAACATCGTGAGGAAACCTGCATGTCTGAGAAATAAGAAAAGAAATATTTCGAAGACGTGTGAAGTTCGCCAACATGCATTGGAGCAGCGCGGCGGACTATTCCCTGCCCTGGAACCCTCTCAGAAATGAGAGACCTGTGCCCAGGAGTGGGACGTATATAGGCTGTAACTTTAACTTTTTAACTTTATGCAAAAACTGTACTCTACTCAAATAAACTTGAATAACTCAAACGTAATTCTTCAGCAAACGTGCAGATTTGTGCAACTCGTACAATATAGCTGGCGATACGCGGCTGCGTGCTCGTGCTGCGCACACTGTACAGCACTTTGCAGTACACCTGGCGGCGCAGGACGCACCTTGAGCGCGGCGCGGACGAGCAGCTGGCGGTACGCGGCTGCGTTCTCGTGCTGCGCACTGTACGGTACGATGCGGTACACCTGGCGGCGCGGGACGTACTTTAAGAGCGGCGCGGTGCATGGCGCGGACGAGCAGCTGGCGGTACGCGGCTGCGTCCTCGTGCTGCACACTGTACGGTACGGTGCGGTACACCTGGCGGCGCGAGGCAAACCTTGAGCGCGGCGCGATGCATGACGCGTACGAGCAGCTGGCGGTACGCGGCTGCGTCCCCGTACTGCGCACTGTACGGTACGGTGCGGTACACCTGGCGGCGCGGGACGTATCTTGAACGCGGCGCGGTGCATGACGCGCACGTGCAGCTGGCGGTACGCAGCTGCGTCCTCGCGCTGCGCACTGTACGGTACGGTGCGGTACACCTGGCGGCGCGGAATGTATCTTGAGCGCGACGCTGTGCATGGCGCGGACGAGCAGCTGGCGGTACGCGGCTGCGTCCTCGCGCTGCGCACTGTACGGTACGGTGCGGTACACCTGGCGGCGCGGGACGTGCCTTGAGCGCGACGCTGTGCATGGCGCGGACGAGCAGCTGGCGGTACGCGGCTGCGTCCTCGTGCTGCGCACTGTACAGTACTGTGCGGTACACCTGGCGGCGCGGGACGTACCTTGAGCGCGGCGCGGTGCATGGCGCGGACGAGCAGCTGGCGGTACGCGGCTGCGTCCTCGCGCTGCGCACTGTACGGTACGGTGCGGTACACCTGGCGGCGCGGGACGTGCCTTGAGCGCGACGCTGTGCATGGCGCGGACGAGAAGCTGGCGGTACGCGGCTGCGTCCTCGTGCTGCGCACTGTACAGTACTGTGCGGTACACCTGGCGGCGCGGGACGTACCTTGAGCGCGGCGCGGTGCATGGCGCGGACGAGCAGCTGGCGGTACGCGGCTGCGTCCTCGCGCTGCGCACTGTACGGTACGGTGCGAACACCTGGCGGCGCGGGACGTGCCTTGAGCGCGACGCTGTGCATGGCGCGGACGAGCAGCTGGCGGTACGCGGCTGCGTCCTCGTGCTGCGCACTGTACAGTACGGTGCGGTACACTTGGCGGCGCGGGACGTACCTTGAGCGCGGCGCGGTGCATGGCGCGGACGAGCAGCTGGCGGTACGCGGCTGCGTCCTCATGCTCCGCGTTGTTCGTGCGCGCCGCTTCCTTGCGCAGAACGCCCACCAGCTCCTCCGCGTGCCGCGAACTCACTAGTTCCAACGCTGAACAACAGGAAACATTTAAACCACTTTAGTAGAAATCCTACCGTTCGTCAAGTCATCATGTTATATTGAGTGGTGTAGTGTTGAGTGTAATGAGTCATCACAATATAATGCAATTATCTAAAGATTTGTAGTGAATATTTAGATCCTTCATGTAGAATTTCGTGGCGTTATAGCAAACGGGACGAAGTATTTCGTGATGTTGTGTAGTATTGCGTGAGGTTGTAGTAAGTTGACATATAGTGTAGCGTGGTGGTGTGGTCAGTTGTCATATGACACAGTACATCGAAACTATATAGTTTTGCGTGGTGTTGTGGTGAGTCACGATGTAGTATAGCGCGGAGTAGCAGTGAGTCGCAATGTAGTTTAGGTTGTGTAGCAGTGAGTCGCAATGTAGTTTAGGTTGTGTAGCAGTGAGTCGCAATGTTGCGTAGTTTGATGTAGCAGTAAGTCGCGATGTAGTATTGCGTGGTGTAGAGTAGCGAGTAGCTCACCCAGCTGCAGCGTGTGGCGCCGCACGTCCAGGTCGGAGGCGGCCAGCACGCGCAGCACGTCCATGGCAAGGTCGGACAGCGCTCTCGTGGCCGCCTCACCGCCCTCCGCACGCAGTGCACTCAGCCGCCCCACCACAATCAGCTTCACGTTGTTATCGCTCTCTTTCACGATCAAGTCGATGTAGCAAGCAGCCGCCGCCTACAGCATTTTTGAATAAGTAAATATCTATTCTGGTTAAAAAAGTTTTTCAACCGTTTTCAAAAAAGGAGGAGGGTCTCAATTCAACTGCATTTTTTATGACCTCAGAACTTTTTCTAAGTGAACCGATGTTGATGATTTTTTTATTTGAGAGCTGGTGCTTCTCATGTGGTCCCATATAAATTTGATCAAGATCTGACCAGTAGTTTCTGAGTTATTCTTAATAATGCGCATTTAATTGATTTCGACTATATTGATGATGTTCTCATTTTAATATTGAAGTTGATTGTACAATTTTTTTTTAATTGAACCACTTTTTTATCAATAAAGTAGCAAACGAACCTACAGTCCACATAATGGTAAGTGACTACTGTAGGCCATAGACTCTAGCAAATAACGAAGGATGAGGCCTAAAATGAAATAATAATAATATAATAATAATAATACGGAACATAGTATAATATACGCACACCCACACACCCACACACACATATATATATATATATATATATATATATATATATATATATATATATATATATATATATATTTCTCACCCAGGACAAATGTTTGTGTGATAAGCACGATCATTTGTTCTGTGTCTGGGTGTAATTTATCTATAATATTTATGTATTTAGAAATATATAAGTATGTGTATCAGTTGTCTCTAGTACCCATAACACAAGCTCTGCTTAGCTTGGGACTAGATGGCGTTGTGTGATAGTTGTGGAATATTATATATATACATATATATATATATATATATATATATATATATATATATATATATATATGGTGGTTGTAGCAAAAAAATGTAGAAACGGTATACCATTATTTATATATTTGAACTTAAATATAAAATTTGGATACTCTCAAATAATCTTGTTGATTTATTTATTTTCTAATTTAATTAATATTTAATTTAAATAATATTTTAAAAAGAAACATTGATTTCTACATTTCTCCGACAAATTAATTTGCGCCACTACGTAATGGTAGCAAGTGGCGCCGCCCTGGTGACAGAAAAAGATATGGCCTGATTGGATTATTTTGTATTATGTATTGTTTTTATAATATAATGTATTGGTTTAGTTTGTTTACATATTAGTAAGTTTACTATAATATACACCTCCAACTGTCCAATAGTACAATTTGCGACTGCCTCGTTGGTCTAGTGGTTATAGAAGTGCGACTGCTGATCATGAGGTCTTGGGTTCGAATCCCGGGTCGGGCCAAAAAATCAATTATTGAGTTTTTCTGTCAAGAAATTCTCAGTAACTGTCCGGAGTTAGGAAGTTAACGGTGTCTCACCCCCGTGCCTCGGAAAGCACGTAAAGCCGTTGGTCCTTCACTTGATCTCTCTACGATCGTGTCGGTTTACCGTCCCATCGGATTATAAGAGTGAGGGAATAGAAAGTGCACCTGTGCTTGCGCATACACTTGGGCACTATAATCCTGTCCGCGCCGATGGCTAGCCTCCGAATCAGTCTGCCGTGACCGAAATTCGGTCTGGTCTCGGTCTCATTATTATTAGTACAATTTGCCCCTAATCTTAATGTTGTGTGGAAGAAATATAAAATTCCTTAGTATTACTCCCTGTAATGTTTTTATCGCGTTTGTGGTTTACAATAAAGTGTATATAACAGTAACAATAACAGTAATTGGTGTGTGTACCTTGATGGCGGCGGGCGCGTTGGAGAGCGTGACGAGCGTGCCGGCCGCCTCGTAGCGCACGGCGGCGCTGCCCGCGTTCAGCAGCCCGTACACCGTGCGGATGAACCGCGGCCGCTCCGCCGGGTTCGCGTGGC
This sequence comes from Parnassius smintheus behrii, assembly GCA_036936625.1. Taxonomy (NCBI): domain Eukaryota; kingdom Metazoa; phylum Arthropoda; class Insecta; order Lepidoptera; family Papilionidae; genus Parnassius; species Parnassius smintheus. The sequence goes on from JAUPFT010000003.1 coordinate 6,079,026, forward strand.
ACACCTGCCACCACACACAATGCCACACTCTAAGGGGCCATTCATTCATTACGTAAGAATAATCTTGCCGATTATTGAGCCCCCTCCTCTACCCCCGTGTAAGGGGGTAAAAAAATTCTCGAACCCCCTCGTCTTACGTAAGATTTTATCTCGTTTTCAGGATAAGTGTTGTGAGAAACGAATAAATTACACTAAAACTCATAGTTTGACGTAAATCTTTGATTTACGTCAAGTTTCTTTTATTTTACGATCCACACCATCTGGATGCTTGGCGGTCCACTACTGTACGTTTCAAAAGGAGTTTTCTTCCGCATTTCTCCGACCTTCAAGAAAAGAGCTTACTCCTTTCTAAAGGGCCGGCAACGCACCTGCAATTCCCCTGGTGTTGAGGTTGATCATGGGCGGCGGTAGTCACTTAACATCAGGTGAAAAATATATTTTTTAACAGATAATTTAGGTTATACTCTTTTATTGCTATCAATAGATTGCCATTATGTTATTAAGGTAACTAGTAGAGATAGTCTTTGTGTACATTATAGAATGAACAAAACCATTTGCCATCCGAAATGGAACTAAACTTTCCAATAAATTTAACATTTTATATTAATTTAGATTAAATATAAACAAAATTTCGACTTATAAAACATTACGTAAGAATGGGTTTTACCCCCCTTCCCCCACCACCAATATCAATACATATAGATTTTTTAACCCTCTCTCCTTCGGGACCCTAACGTAATTAACGAATGAAAACATCTCTCAGTTGTGAAACGCCTTTGATGTCAGGCGATGCCGCCACTCGCTATTTATAAATATGATATATGGGAATAAAAAAATTTACTGATATTATACTCCTCGTTATAATTTAGTAACACTATACACATACTTATAACTTAAAAACGTTTATTAAACAAGAACATTTTTATTACTACAAGAAAAAAATACATTAGTCTCAAGTATTGCACCGCCAAATATTTTCAGTTTTCGATTGTAAAATTTAATTATGTAATGTACTAGCATTCACATGAACAATTTCATTTAAATGAGGGAAACATAAGCAAGGCAGTCATTTGAATTCAACTTCACTTAATAACTCATATAACTATAACAGTAATTGAATGGCCCAGGTAAAGAAGTCTCTAAGTTCTTTTTAGGGTTCCGAAGTCAACTAGGAACCCTTATAGTTTCGTCATGTCTGTCTGTCCGTCTGTCCGTCCTCGCTTAATCTCTGTGACCGTTAGCACTAGAAAGACTGAAATTTGGTACCAATATAATATATCATAATGTGTCAATATGTATAAATCACGCCGACAAAGTGGTAAAATAAAAATTGGAAAAAATGTCTTATTAGGGTAGCCCCCCTATATGTAAAGTGGGAAGTGATTTTTTTTAATTTCAACCCTAACGTGTGATATATTGTTGGAAAGGTATTTAAAAATGAATAGGGGTTTACTAAAATCATTTTTTGATAATGTCAATAATTTCGGAAATAATCGCTCCAAAATTAAAAAAACAATGTGTCCCCCCCCCTCTAACTTTTAAACCATAAGTTTAGAAAATATAAAAAAATCTGAAAAGTAGAACTTTATAAGGACTTTCCAGGAAAATCATTTTGAACTTGGATGGAAACAACAGTACCCACTACCAGGAGCAGTTGCAGGAGCGCGGAGCGCTGGAGCGAACATAATGGATACCCACCTTTAAACTCATAAGTGGGAACACTTATTGTGACGGACGGAAACTACGGAACCCTACACTGAGCGTGGCCCGACACGCTCTTGGCCGGTTTTTTTTCTATTTTGGAATTTTTGTACTTTCACGTCTATTTTAATCCTTAAAACGATATTGTAAAAAGTTTAAAATAATATCAAATAATAACCTCTAGGGAGTTCTTTAAAAATAACGTCTGATAATCTAAAATATTTAATTTTAATGAAAAAAAAAGTACTAAAAATATGGTTAGACTAAGAAAAAAACATTTTGGGACTTAGGGATTTTAGGGATTACTTATTTTTCATTATTACTGACCAGTCTAATATTAGTAAAATAACTCAAAGACATCAAACAAAGTCTTTATTCTTATTGGTAGATGCATTCCTGAGTTAGGTTTGAAAGTAAGTCGCCTGCATTTGAAGATTCTGTCACTGTGGGAGGTCAACGGGATTTATCTGTAGCACCCCATGCGATTGTTGCTGCCGGAGCAGCGTCGAAGTATTTTTAATTATTTTTTAAAAATGTTAGTAAATCACAAACTAAATGTGAAATGGAACGTAACATTTAACTAAATTCTAACGTTTCTGATGTTGCATCTGTCAAAAATGCGTAAAATAAATCGCTAGGCCGGCCATTTTGTTGACAATGACAGATGTACTTTACGTGATTCCGTTGCTTTCGAGTTTACGTGAATGTGCTCTCTAACGTTTTTATCTGCCTCCTCTTGTATATCGACGATTTTGCTACCCCCTGGATTCTTTTTTACAAGTATAGGTAGGTAGTAGTTACAAATTATGTTTATAAATTAAAATAAATATAAAAGTTTACATTTTGGTGACATAGGGCACCCCGACTCGGACAGGTTAGGTTAGCTAGTGTTTTTTTTTTATAAACCAGTCAGAAGTAGCAGCCAAGCAAAACGGGCTTGCCTCGACTGCACCACGTTGAGTGGTGTTAGGCTTCCCTCCCCCAACTTCCTACTCCCAGGTTCATATTTTCAAAAATATTACGAAAACATAATATCAAAATGAGATTTTAAAAATTTAAAAATAAAACTAAGCACGTTCGGCAGGAGGTGAAGCCGGGGCGACTCTACAACTCCCCACCCCCCACCCCTCATTTGAGGCGACTTACTTTCCTAACGAAATAAAATATCAAAAATTTTACTTAGCTCTAATACACCTTATTAATTCTATACATATAAGCTATTTGGGACTCATCCGCTTGATCTTCAGCCTGATCACTATAACATTCAGTTATTCTAAAATATCTAAAATATTTGTATAAAAATTTCACAAATTGTTAAAGTAGAAAAAAAATAAAAGGACTAGGAGTTTTTTAAGGGCATAGATTTGTTAAAATCAAATCACTGGACTAAGAGACTTTGCTGATTTAAAAAAAACAGTACATAGGATATGTGGTAGAAATTATACAATAGAGAGAAATGAAACCATAGAAAATGCTTTAACCGACAGTATTACTAGTGTTTGAAGTCCCTAAGTGGATTTAGAGACTTCTTGAACTGGCCCATTCAATTCACCATTAGTGATAGTACCCGGTTGACCGAGCTTTGCTCGGTATTTTTCGCTCGATTTTTTTTTAATTCGTGTGTTTCGGAAATTATATTTAGATACAAATTACATACTGATGAAATATAAAGAGTATTTTTTGATCTTAGCGACATAACAGAAAAAACGGAACTGATTATTTGAATAAAAAATCATAAGTGCAATTATTTTAATTTAAATTTTCGTGTTTTTAAAAAATACTAAAAAAAAGAGCTCGAAAAAATAGATTTTCTCAAAAAAGAAAGGAACTTGAAAAAAAATTTAAAAAGTCGGTCGGTCGGTCTGGGCTAAAAACCACGTTTTACGATTCTCGTCGAACCAGGGTTTTACGATTCTGTGACCGACCATTATACAAATTAAGCTATTTATAATCATTAACAATTCGTCAAAATTTACCTTCTTATTCTAACGATATTGTAGCAGTTTTTCATTGCCTACAAACACGGACAAAAAGACATTTTCTAAAAATAAATCCTAGCTAGATCGATTTATTATCCCCGAAACTCCCTGGACACTAAATTTTACGAAAATCGTTGGAGCCGTTTCCGAGATCCCGATTATATACAGGGTTACTGGTAATTCGACGTATTCCCGCCAAGGCATGATAGTTGGGGTCATAACCTATCAAATGAACCATAAAATGCATTATGCAAATGTGGACCAATTTCGAGATATTTAGGTTTTATTATTTTTTTTCAAAAACCCCAAAAGTCTGGTGTCAAAAATTTCTAAAAAAAAACTTACAGCTGTATTATTTTCATTTTATTATTTTTACTTAATGAAAACTTGGATACTTATTTATCAATACTACAGTGTGCAAAAAGTCTCATCATTTACGAAGTAACGCTACTAAAAGTACAACTTTTTCCAAACAGAAGATAAGTAATTAAAAATAAAAATGATTTTGTGAAAAATAATTGTATGTGATCAATTGTGCATATCATGTTAAAAACATCCCTATTTATCTAGCTACCTAATGAAGTATCAACTTTGTAGTTTGCTTACGTAGAAACGGAAAAAAAATTTAAAGAATGAGGTCAGGTAGTCGAGTTCTAAGCAGACAAAGGAATTTGTGTTTTATTTTTAACCAATATTAATTAAGGAAATGAAACAAAGCACTTGATTGAAATTAGCTTTATTTATTTTAATACGATTTACAAATTTTGCTCAATATGGGAGCCCCTATTCCGTATACAGACACGCATTCGTTTTCTTAATTCGCTTTTAATAACGTTTGAGGTTAATGTTCGTCTTATGTCGTTTGTCGCGTTGATAATGCGGTCTCTCAGTTGATCAAGGGTCGGCACTGGCACATTGTCGCAGTACACGATGCTCTTTATGTGCCCCCAGACATAATAATCCATCGGTGTTATGTCAGGACTCCTTGCTGGCCATGGAATTGGTCCTCCTCTGCCAATCCACCGATGTCGATAATTTTCGTCCAGCCACCGTCGCACAGTTACACGACAGTGCGCAGGACACCCATCATGTTGATACCACATGTTTTGCCTTGTGGCGAGAGGAACATCGTGTAACAATCCGGATAAGTCCTCCTTTAAAAATATTTCATAATTTTCACCGTTTAAATAGTTTGGCAGAAAATAAGGCCCAATTAAATTGTCGTTAATAATCCCCATCCAAACATTTAGTGAAAATCTTCTTTGTGATTTATAAGGTCTCTTTTTTCCAGGATTTCTTTGATCTTTTGGAGTCCAAAAATGTAAATTATGGTAATTTGTAATACCGTCTTGATCGAACTTCGACTCATCAGTCCACAATATTTTTCTAAAAAACATTGGATCTTCTGCATCTGCGTTCAACATAAATCTACAAAAATCCAATCTTCTAACTGGATCTCCTTCTTCCATCACATGCACTGGTGTGTAGTGGTACGGATAAAGCCCCGCAGTATGCACTGTAGACCAGACCTTCCACTGCGATACACCTAAGCGACGGGCAACTATGTTCGTGGAAGTGGTTGGATCTTCTTGAAATTTACTCAAAATTTCTTCATCTTCCGCACGCGGTATACGGGGTATGCCACGTGGCCTGCCAGCATCACGTTGTTGCCTTTGAACATTTCCAGTCCCTCGTACTCTACGATACACTGCACTAAACACTGTGACATGGGGTGGTCTGCGATTAGGGTAGCGCTGTAGGTATTCACGGCGAGCAGCTGCAGCATCACCGTCACAATATCCATAGAGATAAAAGATATCTGCGTATTCCTCGTTGGAAAATGATTGCCTTGCATGATCTCCGCGTCTTGGTGGTTCCGCCGCCATTAAAACTTTGAAACTCAACTTCTTTAGGTGTAACAGGGAGGGATATGCGCGCGTGTGTACGATGCCTGTAATACTGATGACTGATTGAACAGTTTCTTCTTGTTTAACTAGTTTCTAATTTCACACTAAATGTAAACAATAGCGTAAGTTCAAACGCACAATCTTTTACGAGCATTCCTGCAGCTGTTGATAAGGTTCCGAGAAGCGATTGTTTGGGATTACCCAAAACATTGCTACTCGGAACTTGTCTACCTGGCCCCTTTTTTTTTCAAGTTTTTTCTGTACTATTTAAGTTACAAGCTAAATTCGTACTTCGTTGGGTAGCTAGATAAGTAGGGATGTTTTTAACATGATTTGCACAATTGGTCACATACAATTATTTTTTACAAAATCATTTATATTTTTAATTACTTATCTTCTGTTTGGAAAAAGTTGTACTTTTAGTAGCGTTACTTCGTAAATGATGAGACTTTTTGCACACTGTAGTATTGATAAATAAGTATCCAAGTTTTCATTAAGTAAAAATAATAAAATGAAAATAATACAGCTGTAAGTTTTTTTTTAAGAAATTTTTGACACCAGACTTTTGGGATTTTTGAAAAAAAATAATTAAACCTAAATATCTCGAAATTGGTCCACATTTGCATAATGCATTTTATGGTTCATTTGATAGGTTATGACCCCAACTATCACGCCTTGGCGGGAATACGTCGAATTACCAGTAACCCTGTATATATATATATATATATATATATATATATATATATATATATTTGCTCGTTTAATAGTATAGGATTATATTTTTTGAAAACAGCACTTAAAATGAGTTAAATGGGTACAGTAAGTACATTTATAAACATGCTCGCGTCAACTGCATGTATTGTACAATTGAGTTAGTGAAGTGCGCTGGCACGTGGTCGCCCCGCCCACTACACTGCAAGGCCCCCGTCATTGCTCTGCACAAGTACATTCGTTTCCCAACTGTTAGACTATCTTTAAAGTGCGACAATGCACACTGACCCCGTAAACACTATGGTAACACTTCCGACGCACAATGATCTGTAGTTACTACACTATTAATATTAGTACACACTTAAATAAAATTTAAAACAAATTGTTTGCTGTCAGACTCCAATTATCATGGAAACCGCCTCGACTAACAGTACATAATATATAGAGTATAGTAAGGTAGAATAGGTAGATACATCTACATTTATCTTTAATTAAGAATCAAAATGCAGATGCGTTATTACCCCTATGGACTACGATGAAATGCCTCGCTTCCAGCAAAAAAGGCTCCGGATCTTTATATCCACCATATCAAACACAGCGGTATTAAGCTGCTATTTTACGCTGGTATTCCGTGAGAGCGTGGTCCTTCCTCGGTCGAGCCAACCCATTCATGCCACAACCATAGCATAGCTGCAGCATGGCTCTACCACGTAATTAATCCTCCTTTCAAATCTGTACGAGATTTTTAGACAATTTATTATCATTGATATGATCTATGATTTTTTTCATTTTTATGTTTTAATGGATATTGGCATATTTTATAGATATAAGTAAAATGGAAGTCTCTCCGTAATATCAAAATAACTGCTTGCCTAGGTGAGGTGATTATTTGTATGCCATTTAGAGATGAAAAATAATTTTTTTAAACTTTGTCTATCTATAAAAATGATTACACATCATGGAATAAAATTAATTTTTTACGAATTTTATTGTGATCAATTTTTTAGCACCGACCTTTCTGAGCACCGACGCTTTAAGAAGTCTGTAGTATGTCAACATGTTCAGGATTATCCCAACCATTTTAACAGATTTGATAAACCACAAATCCGGTTAAAAAAATACTGATCCCTACTAGTGATGCAACAGAACTCTGTTTCTGTTTTCGCAAGTTTTATAACGGAATTTTGAACGGAACTCAGCGACGCATTCACATAAATAGATTTGTTGTATTTTTAGTTAATTAGTAATTTAAGTCGTGTGTGTAATTTAATTGTAATCATGTAGCCAAAAACAAGTCCTGTTTGGAACTATTATTTTAAAATTGATGATCAAGCAGCCAGATGTAAATTATGTGACAAAACATACTCGGGAATAGACTGCACAACTGCCGCTTTAAATGAAATGAAATGAAATATTTATTTGCTTTTGGTTAAGGTACACTGAAGATGGTGGTATTAATTAAACATCCGCTTAATCAGCCATTATTTATGGCATGCAAATCTTACAAATATAAAATAATGCGATATTAATATTTATGAGTAAAATGTCTAAAATAATAAAATGTCAATAATTAATCAATGAATAGGTAATAGGTACTTAATAAATATTTTACAATTGGTCCAGCAAATCCATATCAGTCCAGCCGCTACCACATATCGCAGTTCAAATATTCCTCTACAGTATAGACAGCCTTTTCACTGAGCCATCTGTATAACTCTCTTTCAAATTTAATGAAAGGTAGATCTTGAATTTCTTGTGGTATCTTATTATATACTGTCATACACATCCAATAGCAATTATTATGGAATCTCGCGCTCTTGGGTATTATGGTGGAAACCAACCTATTCCTATTTCTAGTGCCTTGTTTGTAAAAGTCTTTGGCTTGTGTGAAAAAATACATATTATTTTTTACAAATTTCGCAGTTTCAAAAATATATAGACAAGGAAGTGTTAAAATTTTCACATATAGCTCTAACACACTTTTTTTGTGCAATGAACGCCTTTTTTATATCTGTGCTATTATCCCATATAAAGAGCCATCTTAAACGCTGAAGAGTTTGCTGAGTTTGAGAAGTTAGTTAAAACTGTAAAACTTTCATCGCAAACTAAAAAACTAATGGTCAGTCAAGGAATTGCATACCTATTTATTTATAAAATATATTCCTATGTTATAGTTAAATTCTAGTTAAAACGTGTTTTCTCCAGTTCAAAATAGTTTTTAATAAATGCCTTTGTTATAACTTAGATTTGCAAATTAATTAGGTAGCAGTTATGTTTGCATGAAGTTTATATTATTTATTTTTTACTTGAAGTATAAATTAATTATTTTTATTGTATAAAACTACTTTTACGGATTTTATCGTGTTTATTTATGTTATTTTTAATACCCGACGTTTCGAGTGCTTTCCAGCACACTTGGTCACGGTAAGAAATAGTTATTTTTAAAGAAAGATTTAAAAGAATATTTATACGTGGTAGAGCCATGCTGCAGTTATATTAGTAGTATAGTTGTAGCACGAATGGGTCGGCTCGACCGGGGAAGGACCACGCTCTCACAGAATACCAGCGTGATATAGTACCTTAATGCTGCTGTATTTCGTATGGTGAGTGTAGAGAACCAGAGATCCTTTTTACTGGAAACGAGGCATTCCGTCTTAGTCCTCACGGGTGACAACGCATCTGCATTTTGATTCGTAATCGAGGATAGATGTAGATGTCTATGGGCCACAGCAACCACTTACCATCAGGTGGACTGTGTGCTCGTTTGTCACCCTATCCTATAAAAAAAACTTTTATGAGTATTTTGGATTCAAAGTTTATTTACGTCGTACGTTCGTGCTAGGGCTTTACTAAATTACCTACTCGCTCAACCTAAATGTGGCTCTTTAAAGGGTATGCCCAAATTCCAGTGCCTATTTAGCTTTGGTGTATAGGTGGAACGCAGCATCGCCAGTGAGCAATAATTGCTATAGCAATAATTATTATTTTTCGGAGCTGGACTTATATATGAAGAACACTGGAACAGATTGTTAGGTGTAAAAGTGGCCGAACTACTTTTCATAAAATATAACTTACCGCTACTTAATTTTGAATGTTAATTAAAAGTTTTATTTGTAATTTTTTTAATAAGTATTATTTCCGTTTCCGCATCCGTTTCTGGTTCCGTTTCTGCAAAAAAAATATTTTTAACATCTGTTTCCGTTTCCGCTTCCGATATGACACTTCCGGTGCATCACTAATCCCTGCTAAGGATGGTTCGCATTTCTACTGACATTAAAAAAAAACATCCTAATTTTAACACAGAAGATGGCTGGGTGCTACCTTTTGCTTGGAATCCTATAATTCATAAAATTAAATGCAAACTCAAACCCAAAACCACTGAAACATTTCAAGATACTAAAGTTCATTCTACGCAGTATTTAGTATGTTGATCTGACCATCAGATCAAACATTAATAATTAAAAGTCAAAGACATCCTACGTTAACTATGAAAAATGATATCAGGATGATAAAAATCACAGTACCTGTAAGCATAAGTGCTGTAAATCACCAGAAACGACAGGTATTAAAAAAGTTAAAATTAAGCTAACCTTATAAATCAGTTCCACAATTACGAGTTGCAGTATGTCACCAAAGCTTTGTACATTGTCCAACCTTGATGACAGGTATGAGAGTGCTCGCTCTTGATCAGCATGCAGCAGCATCAGGAAAGCATTTCTCTTGCAGGACATGTCCTGCTCAGTCTCAAGGAAGTTTGCCACTAGTTCAGGTGCATCAGGGATGAGGAATTCAAAGTTCCTGTGGACAGTGAACACATTTTTAAGTCAAATATTTACTTGATATTCCCTTACTTGATATACAAGTCATTAATAATTAAAAAAAAACTGCAGTTGGCATGTTATAAAATTTTAGAATAGCCTATTCAAAAATAACATTACCTTTATACTATTTATAACTTGCGAATACTCCACACAGGAACCGTGGTAGCTCAGATGGTTAGCACTCACTGTAAATTTCACAATACGAGAGCAAACTGGGTTCGATCCCGCCGGCACTAATGAAACTGTTAATTACAATTTTAAGTGCTGATTTACTACGTGCTCGGTGGTGTAGGAAAACATCGTGAGGAAACCTACATGTCTGAGAAATAAGATAAAAAATTATTTCGAAGACATGTGAAGTTCGCCAACACGCATTGGGGCAGCGCGGCGGACAATATCCTTGCCCTAAATTCCTCTCAGAAATGAAAGGAGGCCTGTGCCCAGGAGTGTGATGTATATAGGCTGCAACTTTAACCTTTTTAACTTTAACTCCACACCAAGGGATTAGTCCATGCCCAGCAGTGGACTTTACGATCTAATGAAGATAAGATAAAAATGGTTGCCTGTAAATTATCTTACCTGTAGATGGTAAATATTGCCAGCACTGCATTTCTTCGTACATAAGAGTGGCGGTGTTCCAAGCAGGCCCTAATTGCTGGCATTAGAGGCTCCAAAAGCTCAGGCTCTTTGAGTTTGCACAAAAATCGTAGTGTCGAGCCACGAATGAACTCATTGGGATGTTGCAAGTCCTGTGGGTAGGAAGTTATTTAGCAATATTATGCCATACAATAAACCAAAGCTCTTCCTAACTTGACAATGAATTCTTCTGATTGCTGCATTTGTAATGTTCTCTTATTAGCAAACAAAGTGACGTGGCACAAGCCCATGTCTCTCCAGTTAAGCCTTAAATGTCAATATAGGCAGAAGGATTGTCATACTAGAAAGGAGGTTTTGCACTTTATCATGGCTGTAAGGAGTGCTTGTGTTAGTTATTATTCCTGCCCACACGCAAAATACGCGCTTAAACATGAGAGTTGCGGAAAACCGCCCGTCGTAAACTAAACTAGTTATTATAGGCTCATACCTTAAATATGTATGTGTACTTTTATAAACATGTTGAATACAATAAATAAGTTAAAGCAGTAATTGGCACATTTTATTGTCGTTGTATAGCCCTCCTAAGATTGCTGCTTGTACTTGGTCTGGGTATTCTGTCTTGGGAAAACAAGATGTTATACCACAATAGACAGTGATGCAATTTTTTCTAGCAATTCCCATATTAGGCAATTAGCCAACTTAATAATCTCATGGGTCATAAATTAATTTACGCCATCACCACAAGGCTTCTCATTAGCACAACTGCTTTAGATATTTAAAATTATTATTGTGCCAAGCATTATAAGAGAAGTATGTACAAAAAAAAATGTACATATAATGATTGCAATATTTGGCTAACCATACCTTGAATGACCTACAACCAACGAGGAAGAAAGGTTCTTGAGTAGCAGGCTCATAAAAGTCATCGAGATATAGAGCAATCCTCTACTACTACTAGATGGACTAGGAGTGACGACATCCAGGTAGTCCTTGGATGCGGGCGGCTTATTAGATTATTTTTATTAATAGAATTATTACGAGATACACGAGGCGAAAATTGAATCCAAAGATATATATGTACATGTGCACACATGGTCATCCTCTTAAAAACCATACTATTCGACTCTAAAGACCTAGAAACGTGGAGATGTGTTAAAATTTCCAATTTGCAAAATCGGACCCATTACAATAACTTCCCACTGGGAAGTTAAAAATTAGTACCGCTCAAGTATTGGTATCAAACCCACAGTTGCCATAGCTCAACTGATCAGTAAAAAGGGTCTCTAGTTTTCTACACACACCACAAAAACACAGCAGCATTGAGATGCTACTTTACATAGGTACTCTGTGAGAGCATAATGTAGCTGCAGCATAGCTCCACCATGTAGAAATCAAGAATTATATTTACTGGAATGATTTATGTTATCCCTAGCGCTAGCAGTTGGATTTGATGGGTTAAGATGTAAATTGCTGACAGTTCTATTTAATATCTTTAAACATTCTTAGCAAAGGCCTTCTCTAGACCTTTTTACACAAGCATATTATTTAACTTTTAAGAAACAAGTAAAACCAATGTAAAAATAGGTAAAAAGTAAATAATGTTCACGTAATCTAATAGCTTCTGAAGTTGGTGTTAAGTGAAGGCTATTTTAGAGTTAAGTTTTCAACTTTCGAAACTATAATAAATATAATGTTAATAATTATTCTTCAAATTCAAATACCTTCAAGGTTTAATCTATTTAACATTTTTTTTAAATATTTTTACAATTGCAGAAGATATTGAGTAAACATACATATAAAAAGACACAGTCTCCAGTAACACTCTTCTTACCTTTCTGTAGGCATCACAGACAAGAATCATTTCCTGTAAAAGTTTGCCATCAGGTGAAGTCTTAGGGACAATCTCCCAAAAAATAAGCAAAAGCTTCTTGATAGTGTGGTCTTGCAACGGCAGTACAAATCTGATAATTATCATAAGAAGTCCTGGAATCTTTTCACCAGCAAGAATTATACCGATTGTCTTTTTTAATGCTTCAATCTTCTTTTTTGTGTCACCTTTTTCTGTTACGAAGATAAAACAAATTCTTTAGTGAGCCTTTTACTAATCAAAATCATTGTCATTATCAACAGTCTTCAAGTCTCCTATTGGACATAGACTTTTGGATATAACCAAGTATTGGAAGTATAAAAATATCCACGATCAGCAAGCTTACTCTTGAATACAATAACTATTTCGATCCAATCTCAATTTCAATTCAATGTTTACAAATTAGCGTACTCTTGAAAACAATTTTGACAACATTGGATTGAAATCGGAATTGCGCTCGGATTGGCCAAAAATTTTATTGTACCACATAAAGTTAGCTGCATTACCTACTCTTAGCAACAGGCATGTTTTATTTATCGTTAAACCGGTAAAGTCATAATAAACCCTTTGTAACTTTCATAAACGAGCGTTTAAGTAGTAAAAATACTTAATAAATGGTGTAATTCGTCAAAGATAACATGTTCTTTTACGCGGGTTTCATACAGCTGATGTGAAGCATCAACGTTCCGGGAAGTCTGCAGTTTGCGATCATATCCTAGACGGCCCCAACCATTACATCAGATTTGATAGACCTCAAATCCTCGCGAAAGTACACCGATTCCTACCAAGGATGATACGTGAGGCTATTGAAATTAAAAAACATCCTAATTTCAATAGAGAAGGAGGCTAGGTACTACCACCTGCTTGGGATCCTATAATCAATAAAATTGAAACTAAACCCAAGCATACCACTGCAAGAACTCAGGGCATAGTCAGTTCATTTTGCATAGATCGGACCATAAACAATAATTAAAAAAGCTGAAGGTACTCCGGGTTTAACAATGACATCGGGACGTCAGTCATCTCAGTCCCCCGTGAAAATGGGTGCTGGAAAGCGCCCGAAACGTCGGGAATTAAAAATAATTGTAAAATAAACGCGATAAAATCCGTAAAAGTAGTTTTAATCAATGTGTAGTGTTCGCATAAATATAAGAAATCATTAAGAGGCCGCTGCCCTGCAGTGGAATGCTTTAGATCATACTTGAGATATCTAAACAATCCTCTTTAAACTTTTGAGGCGCCTAACTATTGAAAATATTTCTTCTACAAAACAACCACTTTAAAACGAATTAAAAATAAAGGCTGTAACAATATGATGTAAAATATATTCCTTACGGAGGATCATATTTAGGCTTTTATTCATGCACTATTTTCTCACTAAAGTCCTTAATAATACAATCATTAGCTCCATAATCATCATCACTCATAGAAAAAAATGCTTAAAACGCATAATTTGAAGCTCATTTCATCATTATTTTAATTGTAATGCACTATTATGGGGTAGAATAATAGGCGCAAGAGCTAAACATGTCATTATTTTATCGAAAACAATAAGATAAATGCAGAAACCAAAAGATTAATATGAACACAATTACTAAAACGTTACTGTTTTGCTATTGCCTTAATTCCAATTCCAACGCAATATCAAACACAATATGCTGCTGTCAACTAACTGTCAAAAGTGAGTCAGGAGTACCGATTTCGCTTGGACCATTTTAATTCCAATCCCAATTAGTTCACAGAATCACCAAGCAATACTAAACTAATTTAGTGCTCAGTCGCTTTCAAGAGTACCAAATGTCATAATTCCAATCCTTTTCAAGAGTAAGCCTACATATCTTCCTATGGGTGTCGTAAACAGCAACAGAGGGAAACATACAATGAAAAGGGCAACAGCATCTTCATGATAAAAACTATATTTGCCAACCTGCATGCCAAGTGTGGCAAATAACCATACTGTTAGACAATCTAGACTTTTGATAGTTTAGAATAGTAGTCTTGTAGCTAGTACATTTTAATCTTTACAGTGATAACACTAGGCTTACCATTAAATTACTTTTCTTATTTAGAGTCTTATTTAATACACCTTTAAACAAGCAATTCTTGTATACATATATATATTTATATGTGTGTATATAATCGGAATCTTGGAAATGGCTCCAACAATTTTCATATAATTTAGTGTCCGGGGCTTTCAGGGGCAATAAATCAATCTAACTGTAAGGTATTTGTTTATTATTATTGTAACGTCACCGCTCAGTCCGCAATTAAAGCCGTTACGAGGAAGACATCTTTTATTCAAACCCCAAATCCCAAGATATCGCATTGGCGACAAGAAAAAAAAATATATATATCGTAAAAGTTCGCGTGTGTATAAGCTTACCGGCCTAAACCATGTCGATTGGTAAAATATCGGAATTTAAAGTGGCCACAGACAATTGGAGACTATATGTGGAAAGGCTCGAACAATTCTTTGTTGTGAACAAAATACCAAGTGAGCTACATGTACCTACATTAATCACGGTTATGGGGGCGGAGAGTTATGAACTACTCGTGAGTTTGTGTACCCCGGAAAAACCTACATCAAAAACGTTTTTAGAGCTAACAAAAATTTTGGAAAATTACCTTCAACCAAAACCCAGCGAGCTGGCTGAAAGATTTAAATTCCGACAAAGGAAACAAAGGGACGGTGAAAGTATATCAGAATATGTAAACCTAAAGAAGATGTCGAAAACTTGCGAGTTTGGTAGCTGGTTGCAAGAAAGTTTGCGCGATCAATTGGTATGCGGTATCAGCAGTGAAACAATTCGGCAGATTATTTGCCGAAAGCAAACTAGACTTTGGCAAAGCTTATCAATTAGTCGTGAGTATGGAGGCGGCGGAGAAGGATGCAGCCAGCGTCGATGTGCATCCGAAAATATCTGGAGACTCGAGCGCATCCACAAACTGCCATGCGATTGTCAGTACAAGACGGACCGGGCGCGCGATCGGTTGTGACGGCGAGCGGCGCGCGGGCAGTAAGGGCGAGGTCGGGAGGCATGGCGGAGCATCCAGGGTAGCAGCAGCAACGCCCACCGGGCCGAGGGTATCAACATCGGTGTTGGATGATCGACGACGACGCCAGCGAGAGTGTCATGCGTGCGGTAATGCACACGATGTAGTGACCTGCAAGTTTGCTCGGTACGTGTGTCGAGTGTGCAATAAACAAGAACATTTACAAAGGATGTGTCCTTATCTAGCAGGACAACACAGCGTCAACGTAGTGCAGAGTGAGACTGATAGTTTATTAAACAGTGAAGGAAGTGACGAGGTAATGGTTTGCATTAATCAATTAAGCGGTAGTCATTACAAACCATTGTTTATATCATTAACAGTACACGGTAGGGATGTTCAAATGGAGTGTGATACAGGCAGTGCCGTTTCATGTATTAGCTACGAGTTATATAAACAACAATTCAGTAACCTAAAACTGAATATGTGTCCTTTGTTGCTAAGGTACTATACGGGTGAACAAGTGAAACCTGTAGGTGTGATAAGGCCTTTAGTAAAGTACAAAGATAAAGAAAAGCATCTCGATTTATCATCATCATTCTCTAAACCATTTCCCATTATCTGGGGTCGGCGCTTAAACCTTCTTGTTCCATTCCTCTCTATCAGCCGTCATTTCCATACTTACTCCTTTCATTCTCATATCACTCTTCACATAATCGATCCATCTTTTATTCGGCCTTCCTCTGCCCGTGTGTCCCCATCTCGATTTATATGTTATTAAAAATGGTAAAAGTATATTGTTAGGCAGACAATGGTTAGCAGAACTCAATATACAGTTACCCCCATTTGGAAGCTTAAACTGTTTATCGAATGATGTTTTTAACTTGAACGATTTCAGTTCCAGATATTGTAAGGTGTTCGCGGACGGCCTGGGACGGTTCACTGGGCCGCCGGTGAGCATCCGTGTGCGGGAGGGAGCGCAACCCGTGTTCATGCGAGCGCGTCCGCTGGCTTATGCGCTGCGTCCACCCGTGGAGCGCGCACTCGAGCAGCTGGTGGCGGACGGTATCCTCACGCCCGTCGACCGCTCCGACTGGGCGACTCCCATTGTACCCGTAGTGAAAAAAGACGGTAACATTAGGATTTGCGCCGATTATAAATTAACTTTAAATAAAGTTATAGAAGTCGACCGTTATCCTTTGCCTAGAGTAGAAGACTTACTGGTACGTTTACAAGGGGGGCAGCGGTTCAGTAAAATTGACCTTTCACAAGCTTACGCACAATTTGTACTTGACGAATCTGCCAAATATACGGTGATCAACACACACAAGGGCTTGTTTAGGTATAACCGCTTAGTATACGGCTTATCATCAAGTCCTGGCATTTTTCAAAAACATTTAGAGCAATTATTTAATCTACCGTATGTAGGCGTATTCTTGGACGATATAATTATTACAGGGCGCAACACAGAGGAGCATATTAGTAATTTACATAAAGTATTTGACCGTTTGAAACAAACAACTAAGGAAATTAACAAAAGGATTGCTAGTGGTTGGAAAAAATACTGGTCTCTGAGAGAAATAATGAAAAGTAAAGAGCTAAGCATCTCCATCAAGAACAAAACATTTAACACCTGTATTCTCCCCTGCATCACATATGGTTGTGAGACGTGGTCCCTCAACCAAAACCACCGGGAGAAACTTGCGAAATGTCAACGAGCAATGGAGAGGAGCATGTTGGGAATAAAAATCAAGGATAGAATTAACAACAAGGAAATAAGAAATAAAACCAAGGTTGCTGACATTTTGACCCGAATCGACTATCTGAAATGGGGCTGGACAGGTCACATGATTCGTTGCAAGACCAATAAATGGAGCAAGCAGGTAACCCTATGGTACCCAAGAGATGGCGTCAGAAAACAGGGCCGCCCAATCAGAAGATGGGAAGACGATATCCGCCTAGCCTTGGGACCATACTGGACAAGGGTAGCAGCAGACAGAACCCAATGGAAGCAGTTGGAGGAGGCCTATGCCAAAAGGCACACCGAACTGAGGGACTTACTTTAACTAGTATAGGAACTCAAACACAAATATTATATAACCCGAAAGTTCGGAAATAAATGGCTAAAAAATTTGACCGTTTGCAGTCGTACGGACTTCGAGTTAAAAAGGAAAAGTGTGTTTTTTTTGCTGAATCAGTCAATTACTTAGGTTATGTAATTATTAAGGATGGTATTCACACTTGTCCGGATAAGATTAAGGCAATAGTAGACACTCCCGTTCCTACGAACGTCTCTGAGTTAAGGGCCTATATAGGAATGATAATGTATTATGCAAAATTCGTAAAAAATATCAGCACTATTCTCGCACCCTTATATAATTTATTGCGCACGGGAATAAAATTTGATTGGTGTGACGATTGTGAAAGAGCCTTTAAAAAGGTAAAAGAACTATTGAGTTCTAGTAAAATTCTAATGCATTACTCTAGCGATTTGCCTATTGTGCTGACGTGTGATGCGAGTAGCGTGGGTGTAGGTGCAGTCATCTCGCACCTGACGCCAGAGGGCGAGCGGCCGGTGGCGTACGCGTCGCGCTCGCTCACGGCTGCAGAGCGAGCCTACTCGCAGATCGATCGGGAGGCGCTCGCTATTGTGTTCGGTGTAAGAAAATATCATCAGTATCTTTATGGGCGAAAATTCATATTGCGTACGGACCATAAACCGTTAACGCACATATTTGGTAAAAAAACGGGAATACCGGTTATAGCCGCTTCGCGTATCCAACGTTGGGCCGTACTTTTATCTGGTTACGACTACAATATCGAATACGTAACGTCTAATAAAAATTGCGCCGACGGTTTATCAAGATTACCAATTTCTTCTAGTAATAAAAAACGATAAATAGAGAAATTACTTATATTAACTTCGTGGAAATTTTTTTACCGGTTACTAATGAGGATGTTACGAAGGCGACTTCAAAGGATATTATTCTTAGTAGAATTTTCACCTATATCAAATCGGGTTGGCCGACAGTTTGCCCTGGTGAAGAAGTTAAACCTTATTTTGTTAGGCGCAATGAACTATATTTAGATAACGGATCGACTATGTGGAGGTATAGAATGGTAATACCTTCATATTTACGTCCAATTATTTTAAAACAACTACACAGCAGCCACATGGGCATCGTGAAAACTAAGGGGCTGGCACGGAGTTATGTGTGGTGGCCTAACATCGATGCGGATGTGGAAGCGCTATGCCGAAGCTGCGAGACTTGCGCTTCTGAGGCGGACGCCCCGCCGCGCGCGCCTCCTAACCCCTGGCGCTACTTGCCTCCCTGGTCTAGAGTTCACATAGACTTCCTAGGGCCGTATAAAGGTAAAACTTATTTAGTTTTAATAGATTCGAGCTCGAAATGGCTTGAAATTATTGAAGTAGCGCGAACGAATGCGACTTCCATTATTAAGGTGTTGAGGTCAATATTTGCAAGATTCGGTTTGCCCTTAGAACTAGTGTCTGATCAGGGACCGCCTTTCACAAGTATTGAATTTAAAAGTTTTTTGAAAAATAATGGCATTCAGCAAAGGTTTTCACCGGCGTACCACCCTGCACTTAATGGGGCAGCGGAAAATGCTGTTAAGCTGTGTAAGAGGGCAATTAAAAAAGCTTATAGGGATGACGTAGATATTGATACCGCCCTACAAACCTTTTTACTAAGCTATCGCAACAGTAAGCAAAGCATCACGGGTGAAAGCCCAGCGATGCTGCTGCAGCGACGTTCCTTGCGTTCACGGTTGGATTTACTTCGCGGTGGGTACGTGGTGCAAGCGCGTGTGCTCGATGCTCAGCAGCGTCAAGTCGAAAATGCGGGTGGTGTTGACAGTGGTGACGGTCGACTTATTAAAAGACATATTGATCAAATAAGACGTAGGTCACGCCCATCCCATGTTACCTGTCCATATATCGCTAATGAGGTCGATGAAAAGGATAAGGATGAGTTTGCAGACGCGTCTTCAGCGTTGCAAACGGAAGTGGCGGTTTCTGCTGGAAAAGATGACGTGGATACCGAGCACGTAGCAGATACGCAATATCCCAGCGAGACTGTACCAGACCCCGCCACTCCTCCACAACCACCGCCACCGTCGTGGCCAGTGACCCGTTCCAGGCGAATCCGAAAACCCGTAATTAAATTCCAATGTTAGATTAATGGTATAGTTAAATTATAAGTTTAAAATTAGTTACTAAGTTAATTTTAATATAATTATGTAGATATTTAAATATAATTATGTATAATACATGTCTACTTATCTACAAGATAACTCACAAGCTTATTCACTCACACATAACATTCACAACAAAAAGTCAAATAAACAAATATATAACACGCCGAGCCAGCAATTTTGTGTTACCTGCCGTAAGAACAAACTATGGAAAAAATAACATAACATTTGGGGGAGCACAGTTATACAATCAACTTCCAAAACATGTGAAAGAAGCGACTTCAATCAATATTTTTAAAAGATTATTTGAATATATTTATAATAATGAAACTATGCATTAAAATTATACTTGGACCACCGCCTTATAGCTGATAAGAACACAATGAACTCGCTTCTTGGTTAACGATCGACCGGTATAATTTTTATTTATTTTTTACTACCCACACGCACTAGAATTATAATATAGATGTTATTGTTCTCATGTAAGTGACTTATTGTCTTAATGAGAAATAAAGTTCTTTAAACCGATATTTAAGGCTGGAGGTGTAAGGTATTTGTTTATTATTATTGTAACGTCACCGCTCAGTCCGCAATTAAAGCCGTTACGAGGAAGACATCTTTTATTCAAATCCCAAGATATCGCACTAACTAGGATTATTTTTAAGAAAATGTCGTTTCATCCATTTTTTCAGGCAATAAAAAACTGCTACATTATCGTTAGAACAAGAAGGTGAATTTTGGCAGCATGTTTATGATTATAATAGCTCAAATGGAATATTGGGCGGTTCCAAGATTGTAGTACCCTGGTTCAAGTCCTGTCTTCGATCTGACTTTTCTTCCTTTTTTTCAATTTCCCTTCTTTTGTGAGAAAATCTATTATTTTGAGCCCTTTTTTTAGTACTTTTTAAAACAAGAAAATTTAAAATAAACTAATTGCACTCATGATTTTTTATTCAAATAACCAGCTCAGTTTTTCTATTATGTGTATCTTAAATACAATTACCAAAACACACGATTTCAAAAAAAAATATACCGAGCAAAGCTCAGTCATCCAGGTACTACAATTAAATGCACCAAAATAAACAAAAATATTAACAGATTTTTAGCTACTCATAATAACTACTTACCAAGATCAAGCTTAAGTTGCATATCATTATGAGGTTCTGTATCAGTTGGGAAATTAATAAGTGTATAGCATGGTTGCTCCACTCCTGCCATCTTGCTGAAAACTACAATAATAATAATATAAATTATTACTGTTAATTAAATTTATTTTTTATTAAGCCCTATTAGGATAATAACAATGTTCTTATTACATACAGTTTGTTTACAGTTACATCACTATACATTTTTACAACCATTGCGTTTTTCTTATTGCAACCTGTGGTGGGATCCTTGTTCTGTGGCAGTGTTTTTTTTTTTAAATTTAGCAAAAAAATAGCAAGTTATAAAAGCCAAATTAAACATTACTATTGAGTAGAATGACCAAATACTTAAAGTTTTGTCGTATGGTATGAACAATAACCTCTAGTAATTAAACCAAATGCACCGGTAAGTAAACATTGTAACAAGATAGGAAATTACACCCGTTATAAATAGTTTTCAATTCTTTAAATCTGATAATCTTTTGATTCTATTAAATTGCATATTGTCTTTAAATTTAGCTTAAAAAATTACATTAGCCGTTTCAGAAAGTCGTCGAAGGAATGTTTTTACCTCAATACTCTTTGCCCTGCACAAATGCTGTTTTCCTGCCTTCGATTGATTTAAGTGTGTAATATATATATATACATATATATTAATAAGAAATTACAGCGACTTTCAATAACATACAATCAAACAATTATTTTTGATACGTGTACACAACACCACACAATTTGACTCTTATGACGGACGGCTGTCACTGACGTAACCGTAGACAGTGTGACCATTTCAAAAATGGCAAATCTGCCACATACTGGATAAAAATCTGCCAAACCGACTCCAGAAAATGCCTAAAATATGCCATCATATTTTTGCATGCATGAAGACGGGTATGAATAAATAAAATACAATGTATTCAAAGGAGCTTCTTTATTCTATAATATTTCATATATTTTTTTCATTTAAGTACTTTAAATCACTATTATTCTTACTTTACACGTTAGTACTCTTATTTATTGTTCATAAAAGCTATTGCTTATGCACTAATTAGGTCGGCATGCCCATAAGGTATGTCATTGACAGGTACTGTCTCTTCATAGGCGTGATTTTACTGACAGCTGTCGCAGAGATCAAGCTATATTTTATGAACTTATAGTTTGTGCCATACTACTATACGATACTATTACTACTATTTGTCAACATTTGCTTCATACTCTTCATTTTGTTCATTTTCGTTATATACCGATTTCAACGACATCTTTTAATCATTTTTTGTTATTGTATGGAGTGTAGAAGTAACACTTCATACCTATCCATTGTTGGTTACCATAGATAAATAAATATGTAGCAAGTTGGTTACTACCAAAGATTACAAACAACTACAGAAAGAAATGTCAATTATTAAACCAATTAGTCCATAGCGTAGACAGAGAATGCTATAGAAAAAGTGATATCTGTTATCGCAGTCACACAAGAGAAAGAGCAACTTACGCCGATGTCGTGTAAAGAAATGAGAAAGAACGATGAGATTTTTGTTTCGCTTAGCGTGTCGCCATTTTTAATATTTAGCAAACCACTTTGCTAAATTAAGTTTGACAGCTAACGTATAGCGTGATAAATTCTTTGTATAAAATAGTGTTTTATGATAAGTATTTCATATTATATTTTGTTGTGAACAATTAAGACGTAGTATTCCAACCATTTTTATTTAAAACATGGTGCGGTGTAGTGTATTAGGGTATAAAAGTGATAGTGAAAGGAAAATGGCGGGGTTGTCTTTTCATTCGTAAGTATACCATACTATCGGTTACTAGGCAGTCTGTAACATTTAATAAAATACATACATTGTGTATAATGTACTCTAGACGTAAATTTATCGCTAAAAAGTACAAAAATAACAATTACAAATTTTAACCTAAAATCTTCGGTGTGGCCAACTTTTCTATAAGTTATTACCCACTATTATAGGAAATAATAATATCTGCGTACCGAAGGTGTATTATCCTAAGTCCATTTTTTTCGACATTCACTTTATAATGTCATTGAAACAAAAAAATAACGATCTACTTGGTGGTAAAGTATTTTTAAGTCCAACTAAAAAAAACTACATGCTTTCGAACTCGTTAACATGTTTTAAGTCCAGGTTAATTTAAAGGTATACAATCTGATCTGGATTTATGCTTTTGTTCCGCTCAATTATCAAAAACAAAAGCATCCTAAGTCCAAATAAGATGAGAAGTTTGTTTTTGAACGTAAGTTGCACTTTATCATTTGTATTTATTTATTGTATTATGTAAATTGTACCTTTGGCTGCGCTTGAAGAGGGTGTTCCAAGCACATCTCAATATGTACCAAATTCTATATGCCAGAATAATTTACAACAAATTCATACTTAATAATCTACCAAAAAAATAAAAGATCGGAATAGAAGTACAATAGAGCAGACAGGAAAAAAGCGAATAAGAAATGATCTTAAGCTTACATGAACAAAAGTGCTGCATGTAGCACGAATTTCCGCATGAAATGCAGTACTAAAATATCCCAGCAGAATAAGAAAGAGATATTTACTTTTTATTGGGATCCAGAAAAAGACTACAATGTTAAGAGGTAATTCATAGTATCGTGTGTCCAGTCAAAACCTACAACTAGACAAAGACTGAGATCAGGAGATGAATCTAAGTTAGGATCAAATACTTTAGTGTATTCTTTGTTGTTAATAACAACAGCAATCTGTAAGACAATGTTTCTAAATTTCCCAACAAGTGGTTAAGACTGAGATAAGAGGGATGTATTGTTGAAAGTGACAAAAGGGGGAAACATAAACCATCTAACTTAACGGATCCTGAAATTATTAAATCTGTTATGTCCCACATTTCATCTCTCCCAAAGTATAAATGTCAATATAATCGTGAGAGATCAAAGAGATGTTATTGAACGAATGTACGATCTTTACAAATTACTTTGTACTTGTGACGATTGCGATATGTTTTCAGCAAAACTTAAAGGGATGTAGGATGGCACTGAGAAACAACTTCTGTAAATAGAAAAAGATTTACCTTTAATTATTGAAGCTGATAATAGGTACAAACATAAATCGCAGAATATGTCTGAATCAAAATACAGACCTAAAATGGGGTTAATTTCTATAGGAGAAAAATTTGGATATTAAATTACAATATTTATGATGGTTCTGACAGTTCTGCATTTCTATTTATGTGGGATGAAACTAAAGCTCAAAGGGATGGAAACGAAATAGCTTCAAACATCTTAAACTGGGCATCTAAAAATGTACCAGGATCAGATATTGAACAAATGACCATATCAGTCAGTGACCAGGTCAGATAACTGTTATGTGCAAAATAAGAATATTTATGTTGTCATGTGCATGTGTTGCAAAATCAGCATATTAATTTTTCAAAACAAATAATGAAAGTTAAATTGGCGGCACAAACATTCAGTAATTCCGTGGCAGATGCGATAGAATTTTGTGACAAACAATTAAATTTACAAGAATTTTCGGGTTCCGAGGCTACTGTCGAATTTATAAGGAAAATTAACAACTTATTTGATATTTTAAATAGTCGGAATCTGAATATGTATGGTTTTAAAAAACCTATTAATAGTAAAAATGGCGATAGCATTCTATAATTTATCAATATGGATATCTACATCAGAGGGTTGCAATTAGAGGGAAAACAATATTGCAAACAAATAGGAAAGTTGGATTCATTGGTTTCTTAATATGTATACAAAGTCTTAAAAAATTGTATGCTGATATCATAGTAACGGGTAAACTTGATTTTTTTTATTAATTTTAAATTTTTTGCCTATATACAAACTTAGCCAAGATCACCTGGAGTGCTTCTTCAGCTCGATACGATCAAAGGGAGGCTATAACAACAATCCAACAGCCTTTCAATTTCAAAGCGCCTACAAAAGACTAGTGATACACGGGGAAATAAAAGGTATTGAGTCAGGACACTGTATACCTCTAGAGAATATAAAAATTTTAACTCACACAGAAGTGCGATACGAAAATAAAATTAATATGTACTGCACTCAAGATCTCGAAGACTCGATTAAGGATTTTCCCCCTAATAATAATTTCTTGGTCGATGATGACCACGATTATATTTTTAACTCTTCAAAACTGACCACCTATACTGAAGAAATTATTTCATATATCGGTGGGTTTGTAGTTAGGAAATTAAGAAAAATTCTAAAATGTGAAGATTGTCTGCTAGCTCTTATTAGCGACAAATATTTAGGTCTTATATTTAAAAAAGATAAAGGTGGCCTTATTTATCCTTAACGCGATGTTATTAAAGTACGTACGTTGGCAGAAAGAATATTTAGGATACATTCACATAAAGAAGTATCATTCTTTGCAGAAAAAAATCTATTACCGAAACTTATTTTAACTACTTTCAAACGATGCCAGGATGTATTTACGACAAATCATTTCGAAAGTCAACTTTTTATTGGAAACCACAAAGTTTTACTTATTAAGGCAATATCCATGCACTATTTTGAACTGCGTATACATCACGCCACAAAAGCATTTGAACCCAAGCAAAAAATTAGGAACCTTCATACGAAGCTTGTTTTGTTTAAAGGACAATAATACTCGACTCCACCGAGTCAGTAATTCATTCTTAGGCCGATGTATACGCTTTTACCACAAATTCCCAGAAAATATACAAAATTTGATGTTGTAGTCAATTCGACCGTATCTTTTTTATGTGTGTTACCTCAGAATATTATTCTAACGAATTTTATAATTCTTTTTTTATTTGAAAGCTGGTGCTTCTCTTGTGATCTCATTATATATTGAGAAGCTATAGCTCCATTGCTCATGTCTGATATGGAAGAGAGCCGTAGTAGCTAAACACTTGCTGTCAATTTCATAGTACCCGAGCAATTCGGGTTCGATCCCCCTGGCTTTAATAAAATCGTTTATTGCAATTATAGCTGCTGATTTACCAAACGCTGAACACACAGCGATGAAGGAAAACATCGTGAGGAATTAGAAACTTTATTTTTTTTTTAAAAAACATTTGTTTTTTCAAATATTTTTTAAGTACGCACACACTTATTGGGGCAGTTCTGTCGCGACCTTTGCCCGAAAGTGGAACTTATAATGTCTGCAATTTTACTTTTAGCTATAATTATCTGGGCGACCTACATAATAGTATGTAGAATCCACTCAGTTTAAAGTAAATAAATTCCTCGCTTGAACTATCAATCAAAGTTCTAAAACTTTGTTGAACTAAGTTTGTATAAAATGGTTATGATAATATTAAGGAATTTATAGAAGACAATAACCCCCAAGAAGGGTGATTCCTTCCTCAGAGACCAGGGTCAATTCACCAGACTCTCCAAAACCTGTTACGACACAGGCTTCAAATATGACCGTGCTAAACCTAACATTCAAACGAACTTCAAGTAGTTCAAAACTATTTTTGTCGTAGAACTACGAACGCGCTCTGGTTCATCTGAAACGCTGACTTTCACCGAGAATTAGAGTTCCCCACAATCCAACAATTTCTAAAAGCACTCTCTTAGAACTTCTTCAAAGTCTCAGGGTCTCACTCAAATCATCTTATTCGTGAGGCAGCTTCCTATGCAGCCCCACTCCCTCTCGCTATCGAGTTCGCAGACCGAGAAACTCTCTCTCGCCCCCCACCCCCCAGCAAGCTTTCGGCCGACCTGGACTGCCTCTTGGCGGCTCAGGCCGAGTTTTCTGTCGAAGGTGGTGTTTAGTGGGTAGGCACTTAGGTTTTCATAGTGAGTCCCACATAACCACGCAGCCGGCTGCGTGGTATGCTAAGAGCATTCACCACCTCCCTCCCCCGCTTCCCGGAGGGTAGCCTTTTACATAGCTTCTGGGCGCAAAAAAAAACCGGCGTCGGCATTCGCGGCAGACTAGCGCTCCAGAGGAGAAAAAGATCCCTCAAGCTCCCTATTAAGCATTAGATTAGGCAATAAAATAGAGAATAGATTATAATTTAAAACTGCCGCATTTTATAAATAGTAAATAAATTAATGTTAGTTCATCGTACTACCTTTTAATTAATACAGTCCTTAGCAATAATAAATAGCAATATGTTACGGACGGCGAGTGAGCAACCGCCCCGCATCAGAGCGAGGCCCCCGCGACCGCGAGTGCTTACACAAACTCAAGAACAACAAGCAAGAAGACACTTCAGGCTCCCTATTAGGTCACATTGGACGTCAGATTAGTGATAGCTTGTAAGACTGCCGCATTGTGTAAATAGTTATATAAATTTACTTTTGTTTTTTTGTACAATCTTTAATTTAACTCAACCCCTTGCAGTTTAAAATAGCAATAAATTCTCTCAGTAAATAATTAGTGTTATATATATCACAGTAACAGCACAGAACAAATAATTTTGTTGCACTCCTTTGATGTCGACTGCTTGCAGACGTTTAATAGCCTACATAGTTATTATTAATCAGATAAATCACGCACGCAAGCTAAATAAAATTTTAGCGGTGCGCACGAGCGTCCATATTACTTTGCATCTTTTCCCCTTCCTACGCCATGGCGGACTTCGTGGATATTAAGGACTATCAAAAAAGAGTTAAAAAATACATTGCGAAATGTTAATTAAGTTACTTAGGTGAAGTACCTATTCTAACTATGATCGACTGACCATATTTTCGCACCTATGTGATTTCTACGATGCTCAACGCATGCAACTAGCAAGGCCACAACAAATAAACCTCAGATACGATTGCTAACAGAAATGTGATCGTATTCTACTCAGTTAATAATCTTGTTAGAAAACAAAGTTTTAATTTCAGTGTTTTGTGTTATTATAACTTAAAATATTTTAATTACAAAAGACATAATATATAGGTATATAAGTATGTAGATACTTGTATAGTGAAGTAAATTTCAACTAAGTTTTGTAATAAAGTACGTATTACTTGTGTAGATAAATTATTACTTAATTTTTTTTTGCTATAAGTACCTACCTAACAAAATAATGAAATAAATTCACCTTTCATAACTCCTTTCTAAAATCCTTCGGTAATATTAAGGAATGATACATCTGAACCTTTTTTTGGGCATTTAGTATCCATCCACGTAAAAATTGTAGTAGGAACGACGTTTTTCCGCTACAATTTATCAAATAGGTAAAATAATATATATAACTGCGTATGTTACCCTGGGCACAGAATAAATAATAGTACTACGTACAGAAGTTTCACTCTTTTGATGTTGAGTTGACAGCTTGCCGACGTTTAATAGCTTTAATTATTAAGTAGGTATTACTTTGCACCTTTTCTCATTCTCACATCACGGCTGTTTTTCCGAGGTTACTTAGGGCTGTCAAGAAAGAGTAAAAATACAGTATGTATAACATTAATAATTTATTTACTTCACAATTGTTTTACTTTAATATAATGTTTTATAAATTTTTTCCGTTTCTAAAATACCGGTTATTTTAAGAGTTAAAAAAA
The DNA here is from genome assembly GCA_036936625.1 of Parnassius smintheus behrii. Taxonomy (NCBI): domain Eukaryota; kingdom Metazoa; phylum Arthropoda; class Insecta; order Lepidoptera; family Papilionidae; genus Parnassius; species Parnassius smintheus. Next base: position 6,107,449 of record JAUPFT010000003.1, read on the forward strand.
CTTTAAATCTTATATATAATTTTATTAAATATAAAAAGGAAAAAATGGACATGGAGTAACGGAAGAGTCATCGATTTATTTTTGGTAAAAAATATGAAAAGATATTCATTCAGTATACTAACTAGAAATAATAAAAATAGTACCTATTATTAATTTTATTTATAAATATTGTTGTATTAATATTTTATTGTTTTATATTTCTTTATTTTACGTAAGATTTTTAATATATGTCCCCCCCCCCCGCTCCATTTGTCAGCAAAGGTAAGAAAAAATTTAAAGCCCCGAGCTTGCTTACATAATACTAAAACGCTTCCTTTCTTTTAAACTTTGTCGTCAAATTGAAAAGGATTACGTAAATTTACTATTTGCTTGCAATTTATAAGTCCTCGGGCTTATACGTATGTACGACAACAATTTAATACTTGTCTGCCTCTTCCATCCACACTTACCACATGGTACAAAAGTGTAGATGCAAACCCAGGGTTTACAACTAAATCATTAGAATGCATTAAATTAGTGACAAAGAAAAAAAAACCGAACTGTATTATGCAGTTAGCATGGATGAGATGGCTATAAGGAGGCTCGTCCAATGGGATGGAACAAAATGTGTAATTCTGGTGAACTATGTGGTGGTAGCTTTGAATCGAAGTTCTAAAACTTTGTTGAACTAAGTTTATATAAAAATGGTTATTATAATATTAAGGAATTTATGGAAGACAATAACCCCCAAGAAGGGTGATTCCTTCCTCAGAGACCAGGGTCAATTCACCAGACTCTCCAAAACCTGTTACGACACAGGCATCAAATACGACCATGCTAAACCTAACATTCTAGTCAGCGCCAACGTGACCCCGTCGGCGGGAATGAAAGAAGGGCTACCGGCCGGCGTACGACATTCGCGACAGTGCTTAAGAGAAGAATAACAAGCAAGAAGACCTCTAAGGCTCCCTATTAGGTCCCATTAGGCATTAGATTTGTGATAGTTTGTAAGACTGCTGCATTGTGTAAATAGTTTAATAAATTTACTTTAGTTTTTTGTACAATCTTTAATTTAACTTTAATCCTAACAGTTTAAAATAGCAATAAATTCTCTCAGTAAATAATTAGTCATATAGATATCACAGTAACAAAGTTGCACTCCTTTGATGTCGACTGCTTGCCGACGTTAAATAGCCTACATTATTATAAATCAGATAAATCGCGCACGCAAGCTAAATAAAATTTTATCGCTGTGTGCGAGTGTCAATGTTACTTTGCATCTTTTCCCCTTCCTGCGCCATGGCGGACTTTTCGTAGTTACGAAGGGCTAACAATAAAGAGTAAAAAAATACATTGCAAAATGTTAATTAAGTTACTTAGGTGAAGTACCTATTCTAACTATGATCGACTGATCATATTTTCGTACCTATGTGATTTCTGCGACGCTCAACGCATGCAACTAGCAAGGCCACAGCAAATAAACCCGAAATACGATTCCTAACAGAAATGTGATCGTATTCTACTCAGTTAAAAATCTTGTTAGAAAACAAAGTTTTAATTTCAGTGTTTAGTGTTACTATAACTTACTTATTTTTTGTTACAATTTTATATTTTTATTTCAAGACATAATATATAGGTATGTAAGTATGTAGATACTTGGATAGTGAAGTAAATTTCAACTACGTTAAGTAATAAAGTACATAGGTATTACTTGTGTAGATAAATTATTACCACAGTATAATAAAAACATACAGTAGGACGACCAGGAGGCCTAGGAGCCTTTGATCTCGTGGTAAATGCCGACAACGTCTAGACAGCGTATGGAAGTTATGGTTGTCACAAATTAACAACTTTTACTAATTTCATTATTTATTTTAGATCTACATCGTGATCAACAATATGATTACTAATATAAAGAATAAGTAATCATTTGTTCTTACATTTTTCCTGAAAGTACTCAAAACGCTAACTGCACGCCTCACAACATGAGGGAGTGCTCTACTCTCGATATGTGGCCATACCTCAGTTTCGACTCCTCCTCAAAATTGACATCCCTAACATTAAAAAAAATGATGTCCACCATCTTGGATTTAAAAATAAACTCCATTTTCGTTATCAACACCCCATGAAACCTCGAAATTGATACCCATATCATATTATTAAAAAAATGTTAGCCATCTTGGATATGAAAATGGATGCCAGTTTCGTAATAAGCACCCCAAGAAACACCGAAATTGATACCCATATCGTATCATTAAAAAATGTCCGCCAACTTGGATATGAAAATGTATGCCAGTTTCGTAATAAGCACCCCAAGAAACACCGAAATTGATACCCATATCGTATCATTAAAAAATGTCCGCCATCTTGGATATGAAAATGGATGCCGGTTTCGTAATAAGCACTACAAGAACCTCGAAATTGATACTCATATCATATTATTAAAAAATGTCCGCCATCTTGGATATAAAAATGGATGATAACATTTATAAATAATAAAAGCAAGCGCTAATACGATTGGCATAAGCAGATTGGGCTCGTCCTTCCCACGTCTCACCCCACACACCCCGCACGATTGCCCCGTCTAGACGTCTTAGTCGGACGACTGTATGGATTTATAGACTGTGTTATTACTTAATTCTTTTTTACTATCAGTACCTATCTAACAAAAAAAAAAAAAAGAAATAAATTCACCTTTCATAACTTGCTTCTAAAATCCTTCGGTAATTTTAAAGAATGATATATCTGAAACCTTTTTTTGGGCATTTGGCATCCATCCACGTAACAATTATAGTAGGAGCGACGTTTTTCCATTAAAAATTATCAAATAGGTAAAATAATATAAATAACAAAGACTATTTCAACAAGTATTTACAAAAAAAACTAAATACGTAAACACCGTTAAAAAAAAGTTTATCGACTAAATTGGCGATATTTTGAAAATGGGCCACGTTAGAAGTACCCTTAACCGACGAGCATGTATGCGTAGATATATGGATGTAAAGGAGGCGAAAGAGGTATGTAAGGATCGTGCCAAATGGAAGTCCGTAGTCTCTGCCTACCCCTCTGGGTGACAGGCGTGAGTGTTTATGTTACGTTAAAAAACTCAAAACAAACATTCAATCGCCTACAACGCGCTAGCCCCGACTGCATATGTTACCCTGGGTGCCTAGCGATTGTAGGTAATTATTTCACGCAGGTAGCAAGAGTGACAGAGGGCTGGTAACAGTTAGTTCAGTATCTTCTTTCTTCAATATTAAAACACAACCTACATAAATACAGCCCACTAAGCTCTCTTCATTACACAATAGTTTCTTTAAGTTTATTAGTCAGACAGATATCACAATTTTTTAGTTTCTTCTTTCTTCACCACAGTAAATTATAATAAATAATTAGTCAAATACAGTCCACTTAGCTCTCCATCAACTACAATACATATCAATGATAATCGTTAATAGCAGTGTTCCATTTCAGGCTTACTTCACGTACTAATTTCTAATTTTATAGCTAGTTGTGGGGTAAATTTTTCCTCACACTTGTAACCCTAAATATAGTGACGTAATACGTAAGTATCATATTAGTCTGTGGTGACGTATTTTCTTTTCTCCCTTTCTGCGACAAGCTATGGCGGAGTCTATAGGATTCTCTGTCTACGGTCCATAGAGATACAATACAATACAATACTCTTTATTGTACACCAACAAAACATTAATAAATAATGAAAAAAAAATAATGAGGGATAAACAAAAGGCGGTCTTATTGCTACATAGCAATCTCTTCCAGACAACCCAGAAGAGGAAATTAATAAAAATAAAAATAAGAATAATGGGTAGGGTGCACTAAATTAGACAAAAAAATATAACTTATATACTATATAATGACAACATACTTAAGGTATATTAGTGACCATAACTAAGAGGAGAAAGAGAGAGGAGTTAAAGAGACAAACAGTGTTCCTTAATTTGTTTCTTGAACACATTTAAAGATTGAGCACTTTTAATGGACTGGTGTAAGGAGTTCCAGAGTCTTACTCCAAGAACAGCAAAAGATTTATCACAAAATGTCGAGGAGTGTATAGGACATTGGAGCGAAAGGTTTTCTTTGGACCGTAAGGAAAAATCGTGACAAGAGCTAAGAAATTTAAAACGTTCTTTCAGATAGGGAGGACTTGATACATTAAATAAGACGCAGTAGAGCGCAGAAAGTATATGAGTATTCCGACGAAGATGGATTGGGAGCCACTTGAGTTTAGTGCGGTATTCAGAGACATGGTCATATTTACGAAGCCCAAATATGAACCGTATACAGAGATTTTGGAGTCGCTCAAGTTTATTAAGTTGCTCCTCGGTGATATCAAGGTAACAAATGTCAGCATAGTCGAGGATAGGGAGTAGCAAAGATTGTGCAAGCGTAATTTTGGTGGAAATGGGTAAAAAGTATTTAAGCCTTCGGAGTGAAGCATAAACCGCAAACATTTTTCGGCTCACTGCATTAATTTGGGGTGTCCAAGACAGACTGGAATCCAAAAAGATACCTAAATTTTTAACTAATTCATTATATGGAATAAGATTACCATTAAATACAACGGGTTGAATTTGACATTTTTTAATTTTGGAAATAGTTCTTGAACTCCCAATAATTATAGCTTGCGATTTTGAAGGGTTAACCGTCAACCCATAAGATCGTGTCCAGTCGAGAATAAAAGCCAGATCCTTGTTGATACATTCAACAGCTTTGGCAAGATCTTCGATGGTTGTTTGTAAATATATTTGAAGGTCATCTGCATACAAGTGGTAGAGAGAAGATATTTGGGATGTAATCGTATTAATAAAGATTGCGAATAAAAGAGGAGATAAGACACCACCTTGTGGAACGCCAGCTACGGTACTAAGCCCCGAAGAAAGTCTATCTTGGACACGAATACGTTGCCGGCGCCCGTGCAAATAACTATGAAACCAGGAAATTGCAGTTGGAGATATGTTAAGAGAACGCAGAATCCCTAACAGGATATCATGATCAACAGTATTGAAGGCATTGCTGAAATCCAGCAACACCAATACTGTGACTTGATGATTCTCCATACCGTGACGAATGTCGTCGGTGATTTTTAATAACGCCGTAGTCGTACTATGACCAGATCTAAAGCCAGATTGGAGAGGACTAAGGATGCTATTTCTTAAACAAAAGGAATTAATTTGTTGTTGGACAAGGCGTTCTAAAACTTTGGAAAGGAAAGGAAGAATTGAAATAGGACGATATTCAGAAAAACTTGAAGGATTTGTTTTCTTAGGTAAAGGTATGATTTGAGCGTCCTTCCATTGGGAAGGGAAAGAAGATGAGGATATGGAAAAGTTTAAGATATGGGTTATAATAGGTGTTAAAAAGTCCAACAAGGGAATGATCATTTTACGACTGACGTCGTCACTTCCGACAGCGTCGGAATGGATAGAGAGTATGTGTTTCCTAACATCACAATCTGCAAATTGCCTAAACACAAATGGAGAAAAGTCAGGAGTGGGAAACGATGAAAGTTGAGTAAGTGTTGCTGATTTTGCCATATTGTTCAGGCAAGAAACGGAAGAAAAATGCTGATTAAGCAAATTTAAATCAACGTTATTTGGAATAGGACATGAACGAGTTTTCCCAACTCCAATAGACCTTAAGAAGTTCCAAATACGACATGGATCTTCGTTTTGTACTGATTTATGGATGTGGCGGCGTCGTAAATCTCTACACATCTTGTTGCATTGATTTCGTAGGAGTCTGTACTTCTCCCGAATCCTGTCATTCTTAGGATCTGACTTGTAACTCGACTTTGCACTATTCTTCCTGCAGATTAATCTTTTAAGATCTTCGGTCAACCACGGAGCTGGAGGATGACGTATTCGCACTGGGCGGACAGGAGCATGAGCATCATAAAGTTGAACAAGAAGTGAATTAAACAATGCTACCTGTTCGTCAACATCACAAGCCTTCATTATAACGCTCCAGTCCATATTAGCAGCGTCTTTTTGAAGCTTATCCAAATCCATTTTCTCAAAATTACGCTGCAGATGTATCCTTGATTTGGCTTTGGGTGGTCTTATTTTATAAGATAGAAATAGGAGATCATGATACGAAAAAGCATTTGCAGCACATTGACCAAAACTATCAACATGGTCAAGAGAAAAAACGATAACCAAATCAAGGAGGGATGGGATACAGTTAGGGAAAAAATGAGTTTCAGAGAGAGGAAGGATATTTAAATTGGCTGCTTCTATAAGGGACTTAAGCCGGAGAGATCGGGCATCATTCTTGAGAAGGCAAGTATTAAAGTCGCCCATTAGCACTGTATGTGTATATAATGGAGTTAACTCTTCAAGGAGGTTATCCAAAGTAGTAAAATAGTCCAATGTGGAAGAAGGACTATAAAAAACTCCGAGAAGTAATTTGTTGTGCGAAAGAAGTACTTCAACAAATAAGTATTCTGCTTCGTTCTGAGCTTGAGATGGAGATGATAAACAAACAATAGAAAAAGGAATATGAGCACGAATGTAAATGGCAACACCACCACCACCTCGCGCAGTTCGGTCTTTGCGTATTAACTGTAATCCTGGAATGGAATAGGATATAGAAGGAAGACATGGCTTTAACCATGACTCTGAAACGAGAATTGCGTGAACATTATCACTTTCAAAACTAGCTAACATATCGAGATAATGAGCCGGAATACTCTGTGCATTTATGTGGACTATATTGAAGTTTTTGATAGCTTGAGAAAAATAGGAGTCAAGGGTCTGTTTTAATGGAGGAATGCTCTCAAAACTGTCGTCATTACTTAATACATCAGGCACTGAAAAGAAAGGGGAGGAGCTTTGAATATGATCACTTTCACCAAAAGACATGTTATCCTTACAAAAATATTTAAAAAAAATTCAAACAACTGTAAATTATTAAAAAAAATACTAATAACTATAAAAATTATAAACTAAACCTTTTAGTTAAATTTACTACCTACCAGCATTTACAGAATAGAAAATAATGCAAATATTAAAAAAAAACAATCAAAAAAAGTACTACACATATGCCATTCAGATCATATTTGATTGAACAAAAAAATATATATATAACACAAGGTGCTTATGAGAAATAACTGAAACCACAGACACTGATATTAAATAGAATTATGTACTGTGAGTAGTACGTTAGGAGTCATTTGTGAGTATATATTAAACATTAAGTCAAAACCACTTTTATGCTTGCAATAATGTTAACAAAGTACACGTCCGACAAGGCTGCATAATCATGGATACCTTTGCATAAAAAAAATACAAGTAAGCAAATCTCCATGTTAGTACACCAAAAGCATTTCATACCTACTCTGTAATGAGAGGATATTTCTCTAAGGTAAATAACATAGTGATTATATACTCTTTGCATAATTGTAGAAACAAAAATTTATTAATCTGTGGTCGAAACCTAAAATAACAGTTAATTATCAGTATCAATATCAAATACCTACATTGTTAAAATAATTTAAAACAACAAAATCAGAACAATAGACAAAGTCTAAGTTTCAAAGTGATGTAGATAGATAATACTTCGTATATAATAGGAATCCATAACGACTAATTAACTCACATCTTATTTAGCACTCAATATTAGACTGGTATAAAAGAATTAAGGTTATCGAAAGTACAATGCAGAGACTAATTAACTCATATACGAGTATATATAAAACTACTAGACTAATTATATATATATGAAAAAATTAACTCATATCTCAAATAACACTTAACATAAGACTGGTAAAAAAAGAAATAAGGTTAGCAAAAAGCACAATGCAGAGACACTGAAATATTGACAGAAATCATAATGTGATAAAAGACAGTACATACAGTTTATAGAAGAGAACTAAAGGTCCTATACCACATAACTATCATTTCTTCACTATCCTCTTGGAGCGCTGAACTACTTTGTCAGTAGATCTATTACTTCCAGCGACTGCCTTCTGTGCTTGGGTAGCAGCAGCTGGTGCCACTGGGACGACTTCGAGCTCAGCGAGGGATTCAACTTGATGGCGCGAACCGTCATAAGCGATAATATGAATGTAACCATCCCTAGTCCAGCAATTACTTATGCCAAACTTCTGCCTGGCCACCATGAACATCTTGTGACGATCTTTTGTTAAAAACTCGGACATAGTTACACCCGTGTCTTTCAGTTTTGTTTTTGAGAACCAAACTTGATCACGGACTCGGACATCCCGGAACTTTACAAGAACTGGTCTTGGCTTCTTTTCTATCGGACGTCCAAGGCGATGGCAGCGGCTAAAAGAATCGTTAGAGACATTGGGAATCTTGAGCTTGTCCATAATTAGGTTAGAAGCCATTGAAGATGTATCCTCTGACTTGTCCTCGGGAATCCCATGAAGCAGCAGAATCTTACGACGCCGTCTTATCTCCAAGCGGTCGATCTCTCTCCCAAGAAATTCAACCTGTTTTTGAACAGTTTCAAGAGCGGACAAGATAAACTTTCTGAATGTTGCGAACTCCGTTGAGAGTACAGATATATTTGAGGCCACAGTTGGACTAGTCTTGTTTAAGTCCTGCTGAAACTCATTCATACGAGCATTGAAGAGTTCTGACATAGCTGACAGTGATCCTTTGAGGGCTTCCATTGTTTCGTGTAGTGTTAGCAAATTAAGGAAAAAATATATCAAGGAATCAAGGCTGGTAAACAGATGATTATTACATATATATTTTACATATTAAAATATCTTAATTTCTATTTTTAAAATATAAATTACGCGAGACTGATCAAAAATATGTGTTACTTATTTCACTCCTACCCACGAAAAAAAAAAATATATACTTCTAAGTCAGTGAATTAGTCAAACTTATGGTCAAGCCAAAGAGTATATAAAGAGTAGTAGGTTTGGCCAAAGACATTTTTTTAAAGAAGGAAAATATAACTTAGAGTTATTACTATATTCTTATTCAAAAATTAAATTATCAACAATTAAAATATCGAATTATTTCTATGAAGGTCACTTGAGCGCTAGAGAAACGACGATTGTAAGACGTTGTAGAAAAATAAAATTTTAATGAAATAGTACAGTAAA